>VXAY01002648.1:388008-628685 GCA_013399855.1 Oxyruncus cristatus
GATATTTTTAGAATCAGGAAAATTAGGAAAATTCTGTGATTTCTGTGCACTAATCCTACAAATAAAATATCTTTAAAGAAAGAAAGTAGCGATGGAGGTGCTCTTGCTTAGCTCATTCCACAAATCTGATTCTAAATTGAGACCTTAAAGCATCAGTTGAGTCAGTGCTGCTTCTTTGGGGCCTCCTGGCACTTAGATACACTTTGAAATGTGATCCAAGTAAACTGCACAGTGCAAAACTAGTTTCTCTTTGAAGAACCAGCTTGGAGTGTAATAATAAATACATCTACAATTAAAGCTGATTTAAAAAAAAAAAAAAAAANAAAAACAAAGTCAGAGCCAAGGAGATTCGAAAAAAAAAAAGAAAAAAAAAAGAACAGTTTGGGGAAATGATAATAAACTGTAGTAATTGGGTAATTATAAATTCATGTCACTGATTCTGAGGTGAACTTGAAAAAATATATGAGATAATAATGTCAGATACTTCATCTGATTAAATCTAATTATACAACAATTTGTTTTGTTAGAAAGGAGTAAAATTTGAATGGTATGTGAGTGATTCTGAAGATCTCTGTGTAACATGAAGCAATAAAAAAGACAGCTGTATCAGAGCATGCTGAAAGTTTCATTTAACATAAGCTGCATTTACTCAGTTGGAGATTTTGAATGTCTAAATAAATTGGCAGTCATTATTGCAGATTCATAGCAAGATAATGTTACAGAGTTTTGGGGGAAGTAAAAGGTTAGTGATGTTTTATGACTAGCCTTAAGAGCTCTAGTACTTTGGCAAAGCTGTCACTTGTGTCTAGTGACTTCCATAAACAAGAAAAAAATCCTAATTCTCTTTACACATCTACATATAACACGAAGTCATTATTCTCGCTGATGATCTAGTAGTAAAGGGTTTTATGGCACTTTTCTGTCTCATCCCTCTTCAGATCCTTAGGAACCTTGTAACATTATTAGATTTCAAAATAGCAAAACCATGTTTTAATCAACTGACATATTTTTGAAAAGCACAAAGGAGTTTCATGTTTTCTGTAGAAAAATGGATGTTACCAATTATTAGCTGTTACTATTTCCTGAGGACATGAAACTGCGGCCCTTACTGTATACCAGAGAATAAAGGGAAAATTGTACGTCTCTAACAAATTATTTAAACAGGTGCAGTGTTATTCTATTCATTTATAGTCAGAGAAATAATCTTTTTCTGAGATTTGCTGAATACAGACAGATCTTGCTCAATTCAACTCATGGTCTGGGCACATATATTATTTCAGGAAGAGAGAATAGAGGATGATGTCTGCATTGACCATTTGTAATAGAATCATGGGAAGGTATGCATGAAGACTCTCAACATTGGAGATTTAGTTAGATGTTCTGAATTGCTCACAAGATGATGACCTTTTTACCCAGGAGCAGTAGAATAATGCTAGTAAAGCTATTTTGCTTTAGTAAAGCTAGTAAAGCTGTTGTGATGAAAAAACAGCACGTTTTCAAATTCACTCCTGATTTGGTTTTTTCTTTACAGTCTCCCCAGTGTCAAGAAACGGAGGGACCAATTAAATGCCTAGAATGTCTATTTGTAACTAGGAAGTTTGTTTCCATGGTCAGCAGAGAGAGTTAGGTGGTAACTAAAGCAGGGAGCAATGATGGATCCACTGAACTGTCCCATGGAAGGATTTTGCTACCTTAGCTTTCTCAATTGACTGCAAAAGAAGCTTAAAGATTAATTTCACTTGACTAAAGCTAGCCTGCATTAATAGCCGTGAACTGTTGTCTGGTTCCTTCAGAATAGAGCTTCCTTTAAGACCCTGTCACTTTCTGCTGTAGGTACTATAGTACTGCTTATTTTAGACTGTGTATTTTCTTTTTTTTGACTTTGACACGATTTACAATTCCCTGTAAAGCTGGTTCTTCGACTAGTGGATTTACACTAGATTCATGATTCCTTCTTATTGCAGCTTTAAAACACGAACTGAGAGAAGGTATGCAAAATTTGTGCTTATGAAGTTTAAGGTTTGTTTTGTTAAGATAGAAGCAAAATTAAAAACACCTCTTGGATTTCTGCCAAATATAATTATTTCCAGACTTTGTGGAATTTAATTTCTTTCTGACAGGCAGTAACAAACTCCAGAGTTGCATTGCTTTGCCAATATGAACAGAGAAAGTGATTACTTGGAAAATAGGAGTTGTAACATTGACATTAGCATGAAAAACCTGAGCTGAGTTTCTCTGGCAAACCAAGCATACATAAATAATTATTTTTAAAAATGTTTCCAGTTGACCCTCAAAAGGTTGTCTACTCTCTGTGTCCTTGTAAATAAAGGAAGTTAAAGATACTGAAAAATATATAAAATATTAACAAGAACATGACATTAGTATTACTGGTACTTCTGTGAGTTGATTGAAATCAAATGCAGAAACCTTGGAGGGAGGTGTAGGAAATAAAGGGAATGATGGTATACTGGCTGTGTTTTATAAGCAAAAAACTCTTGTTTTGAAAATATCTGGTTGTCTGCAATTATTGATGCAGATTTCCCATAGCAAATCAATGCAAAATTTTAATCCTTAGCTTCAAATTTTTTTTTACCTGCTCAGTTCAGAGGCAGATGATGGGGTTTTTTGCCTTCTCCCATAAGAAAATCAAGATTTCCCTTTAAAAAGGATGTAAACACCCATACCCAAAATGTGTTATCACTATCATTGAACTATTATTAACCATCAGTAAAAAGGACTCCAAACAATATAATTTTTTCTTTGTTGTAGATTTGTCAAAGACTGCAAATAGAAATACAGGTCATATGAAATGTGAGAGCTATGAATTCAAAATATGGGGTGCTTGTTCTTTCCATTTATTAAGGACCCAGTAAGCTACTTTTTTGTTTGTTTCAGTATAATGTAATAATAATAATTCACATCTCCAGTTCACGTAGCCTGTATTATTTTCTTATTGTTTTTCTTTTTCTTTTTTTATTTCATACCTCAAAATGTGGCGTTTTGAAGTTAAAAGTAATATTTTGAAGTTCTTTAGAATTTAAATAAAAACTAAAGGACATAAGATTGTATTTTTTCTTCTGACCTACATGAAACAGGTGGCATAAAATCAGTACTGCAAAAGTGTAAAAGTGTAAACTTTGGTGCATGAATGTCACTCTTTTACTATGTACCAGTGTGGAGGTACTGGTGCTTGCTGGTGTTCCAGGAAACACACACAGAATTAATCAGCTGCCAGAAACTGAGCTTACAGAGAGAAAATTTTAAAACAAAATTCTCAGCCAGTTCATAGTTCGCTTAAATGCAGTATGTTCTCTTTTACAAACTGTTTATATCACTGTGTCAAAAACTGAGGCTGGAATGCTGGTCAGAAAGTTATCATCTAGGCCTGAAAAAATTGCAAGGATAAAAAAAAAAAAAGAAACAAAACCGAGAAAACAAAACCTCTTATAAACCAGGAAGAAAATATTTCATATTTTTTGAATTCAGGATGAACCCTTCAGATCACCCAGTCACTCAGAATGTGGAAAACCCAGGCACCAAACCCTAGTTTGAGTTTTGTAACATTAATGAATTCCCTATTGCATACCTATATTTTATTTGGTGCTCTAAGTACTAGATCTACTGTTCTTTTGTGAGGGAGTTAGGCTTTTCTTCTAGAAAACTCAAGTTTTCTGATTTAAAAAAAAAAAAAAGGAAAAAAAAAATGTTCTGCATTTTTGGGTGTAATGGCTTCAGACTGCCTAAATGTAGTCTGCGTTCCTGGTCCATTTTCCTGAACTACTTAAATCTCTGAACTGAATTCTCTGTTATACATTACAAGTAAGATTTGGGCAGTGATCAGTGTGGATGGGCTTAGTGAAAGGCAAAATAAAGACATTATATTGTTTATTTGGTGGAGATTTTTTTTAGGTTGTGATCTCTATGTGAGAGAATACTCAAGATTTTAAGTACAGAAGGTTTTTTACAAAGAGCAAAAAACCCAAAAAAGTTATTTAAGAGATCAATATGTTGGCAAAAAATGCTTGAAAAAAAGTACCCACAAACCAAACCAAAACCAATTCTAGGTTCTATGATGGTGAACAAATTCAATTGGTCTACTTCATTATATATTCTCCTGTGGGGAAAAGCTGGGAACAGTCTCTGTAGAGCTGTTGATGAAGAAGTGTAAGCAAATGATCATTAACTCTCATATGCAAAGAGTTAGCATATGAAAGCAAATTATAAAACCAAGGGAAATAATTGTTGATTTAAAAACAAGAATCACCTTTAGGTTTCTGTTGTATAAACACTAAGACAGCAAAGGAAAAATTGACTATCAAATTAAAGCTTTGTTCCTTTATTATTTTACTCATTATTAATGACATACATCATGATTCTTAAAATGTCAAGTTCTTCAACAGAAGAGAGTTGCATTGGAATAATTGTTAAAATAATTGTTCAATTCTATCTTTTTATGTTTGACAAAACTAATTAGAGTTTCTCAATGTAATTCTAGAAGTATCTTGCCATTTTTATTTGAGCAGTAGAAGACTGAACCGAAATTGAGCTTGTGGCAGTTTTTTTACCATCATCAAATGTGTATTTATTGCAGTTGATGTTTGAAGGCTCTGTCTGTTTCAACTATATTTGTGTGTCAATACAGATGCAGGTTTTTTCAGAGACTTAGCTTGTGAGTTAGTCAATAAAACACTGAATATTTGTCAACATGCAGTGTCAAATAGCTTTGTTTATACTTCACCATCCCTTTTCAAATGCTGCTTAGAACACCAAGTTCTCTTTGTATTGAGTAGTAATTAACAAAACAAACATTGAACTGCTATAACAATAAACTAGGGATATTTATTTTATAGTTGTAAAGAAAACCCAAACAAAACAACCAGACAAAAATCCATACTACCAACAAAAAAAAAAAAAAAAAAGAGCCATCCATAAAATTCAGTCTCTCTGAGTGATGAAATGATGTTGTCATGTGTGAATCTTACTGAAATACCGATGTCTCAGTAAAATAACCACAGGGATGTTTTATCCATTGTTTCTGAGAAAAAGAAGAAAAAACCATAACACAGGCATTCATTTACTTAAAAAATAACTATGGTACCTAAAGATATCGCATCACAGTGAGTGAGTTCAAGTTCTGGAACAGGTAAGTGTGCTTCAAAGCAGTGTCTAATAATGTAGCATAAGGAATGTTAAAGTACTCTCCAGACTGCATTGTAGCAACTAGATTTTTATACACTCCTATTTTGTTCAGAAATTCCTTTGGCAGAGTTTAGGCAGAAAATTTTAGACAGCAATAATAATAGTGAGGACCTGGCTCTTTTGAACAGCTGTTCTTCCATCTTCCACTAATAATGTTCTTGAAGAATAACACTTAGAAGACGTGTTTATCTTGTTAGGGGAACAAAGTGAATCAAACTTCTGCTTCATACACTTTAGAAAGAGATAAAGATCAAAATACCCAACTAGGAAGTCTGTTGGAGTTAGTCAGGTGGATTATTTTGCAGGGAAATCCGGTTGTATTGGTTCATATTATCAAAGCTAAAAATTAAGTCCTAAAGATGTCTTTTTCGATGTTTGTAGTGGTAACACGGAATGGTATATTGAAGAGATAGTGGAAATATTGTCTGTGCAACCAAAGTGCTAATACAGAAAGCTAGACTTATCTTAAGAAAGGCAAGTTATTGATAGTATTATCAGGTGGATTAATTTTTAGGTGCCTTATTTTCTTCTCTTAACGAACAACTAGCATAATCATCTGAAGCACAGAGTTGTGTTATGTGAAATTCAGTTTTTCATCTTTGGATGAAGAAAAGCAGAGGGACATATGTTTTCCGAATAATATTTTCGAGTGCGTTTAAAGAAAGAAGACTGAAAAATAAAAGGGAATTTCAAGGAGATTTCAGTTTTCATGTTTAAATTTCAATCTATAAGAAGACTCAAGATGTTATAGTAAAAGTCATCTTAAATTAAATATGTGCATAAAAACATTGAGATTATGTTCTCTGGGTGAGAACATAAACTGGAAAGTGAGGTCATAAAAAAAAAAAAATCCCAATAAATTGGGGAAGTCGTAGGTGAGATCATGGAAGAATGCAAGAATAGTCTTAATGGACCAGAGGTTAATCTAGCCCAGTATTTTCTCATTGATAACATCCAGAGGATAGAATGTAAGAATAACAGTACACGTAGTAATAATTTTCTATCAAAGTTCTTTTACTGTGCAATGTACAGTTTTCCTGAGTGTATTGTAGCTGAGGGTTTTGTTTTTACAGGCTTTTGATAGAGTCTTCTGTGGATTTGAGGAATTTACGGAGAAAGTTAGAAAGTTTGTGAAGAAACAAGGGGGAATTGGTTGGGAATATAAAAGTCCCTTGGCCATGAGACAGTAGAGTTAAGGAACCTAAGAGGAGGCAGGGGGGCACAAATCTGGAGTACAACCATGTACTTCAGGGCATCAGACTTCAGCCTGTTCAAGGATGTGCTTGTAAGAATCCCACAGGTCATATTGAAAAGAGAAGGGGTCTAAGAGAAATGGTTGGTTTTCAAGGATCACATCCTCTACTCTCAAGAACAGGCTGTCATAATGAACAGTAAATCAAAATAGCCAGAGCCCTGTATTAATGAACAAGGAGCTCTTGACTGATCTCAAGTAAAAGGAAGTAAGGTGACCCAGGGAGCACATGGAGATACTATTTGCGTGTGCAGATCAGGAAAGACAAAGCCATCCCAGAATTAAATCTGGTAAGGGACATAAAGGTCTACAGAGTTTCAGGACTATATCAGCAGCAAAAGGAAGACTGTGGGGAATATGGACCTGTTACTGGGCCGGTCACGGGACCTGATGCCAAAAGTTTAAGAGGCTTATGCACTGAAAGCCTCCTTTGCCATGGTCTTGACCGGAAATACTGGCTTTCAGGAATCCCAGATCCCTGAAATCAGTTTACGACAATAGTACTTCTGTAATCTATCACTGGATCTAATCAGAAAAATTGAAGAAAAATGAGGATTCTTTTTTTTGTGTGTATCCTTTTGTGTATCATTTCAAAAGATAACAACAGTTCCATAGGATGTCATTTAACTTGTTAATTTTTGCAGAGATTTAATTTTTTCTTGATCAGATCAAATCCTAAATAGCTTTTCTTCTGCAAATAACTATCATAGCTAAGTAAACATATTGCTTCTGCAGAGTTTAACTAGTTGATAAAATAATAATTGTATCTTCTTTTACAGACACATTATATGTGGCAAGATTAAGCAACACCATTCACAAGTGTAATATTTGAATTTCAGATTATTGCCAGATATTCTCATTTGATATTTATGATGTTTGATATTTGCATCATGGCTTTGTTGCCAAGATGATGAGCATAATTACTGTGGAGATGCAGGCTTAATCGTGATAACCTTGTTTTTATTCTTTCCTGATAGGATTTTGGAGATGATGGGTCCTTGTACATTACTAAGGTTACCACAACTCATATGGGAAATTACACCTGCTATGCTGATGGCTATGATAAGCTCTATCAAACTCATATTCTTCAAGTGACCGGTAAGGAAATATGTTCTAATTACCAAGTCATAAGAGGCTTGGGATTTGGATTTTGTTAAGCAGATCTGTTGTTGCTGTTTTACTTTTTTTTATATTGTGTTACAGCTTATAAAAAAAAGATATATAATTTTGTCTTCATTTATTACCTTTAAATAACCTTTCTAAACAATAAACAGTTATTAAAAGGTGTAAAGATAGTCCAGAGGGCTTGCTTTGCACCTGTGATGTTGTGAAGAATACGTAGTTTTATATATACATATAGATATACACAGATAGAGTGTATTTATCAATTTATTAATTCTGGAAAACACATTGGGAAAAATAAGTTTGTGTTTTGTGTAAAGAATCCTTTGTGTAATATAAAATTAAAAATATGCACTTCCCTAAAGGTTTTGTAATTGTTGTAGGCTTCTAAATTCACATTTATTATTTTGAAATCTATCCACGATTTTATTAGATGAACTTCATGCACCTGGATTTGAAATCTTGATCTTTACATTTTCCTACATCTGTTCAGGTTCTTGGGAACATGTTGTTAAACTCTGTGCTTGGGCAAAACTTAACTGCATTGTTACTGGTGCCCTGAAGACAGGCCTTTTCTTTCTCTAAAGCTGCTGTATTCTCTCCCAGCTGTTTTTCCTATATGCAATTTCTTTTCTAAGTTATTTTGAGCAGTTCTTATTGTCCACTGATAAAAGGTCTGCTGTACCTTATCACCACTGAGGTTTAAAGTCTTTTTTTATTCTTTGAGTGACCCTGTGCTTTCGTGTTTTTCCCATTCATATTTGTCTTTGACTCTTAAGTGTCCCTTTCTGCAGTAAACTACCAGTGTTTGTCATTTCATGTTGTTACTTAATCCTATCCAGAATCATGTTTGATCTCAATCTGCTCTAAATTTACTTTGCATGAACAGGCTCTCTTTCTCTCATGAAGCATACAAACCCTAGTTTCCTGGCTATTCTTTGTTTTATTAGTTGTTACTCAGTTACATAAAGGCTCATTATAATTGGCTTTTCTTGACATCTCATCCAAGAATGCTGAAATATTTTGTTATTCTTATCTTTCAGTGATATGCACATGAAATACAGCTTCCAAGATTAATTTGACTTTTAATATGATTCATTCTTCTTTTAATAGCCTTTTTTTTCCCCTTTTCTGTTGCTAATATCCTTCCCCTTTAAATTACTTTGACTTTTAGTGCTTGTTTGCAGTTTTATAAACATGTTGTCTCTGCTGTTATGTTTCACCAGAAGCTGGCCCATAATATTTATCTATCCATATATATTAATGTTTTTTCCCAATTTCTTCCCCTCCTGGCCCCCAAAACGTTGCACTTTTCCTCCTTCAAATTTTTCTTCTGGAATTATTTTCTGTCATTTAAAAAGCCAGGTAGCAAATACTGGCTAAACTAGTGAGAAGACTGAAGTGCAATTTATTCATATTTTAATTTCTGCAGGCATAGCAGAGTTATTGATGAGTTGAACATTCTAGAAGGTCCTTGACCAACATTCCTCCTTTGTTTTATGGGTTTTGGTTTACCCTAAATTATTAACAAAATTATATTCTTGTCAACACATTCCTTATCTATCCCAATGTGTAAATAATCCTGTAGAGGTGCATTGCAGCAGTTAAAAAACTAGGATTCCTCATGTTTGGCTCAGTTCAGCACACAATGAGACAAAACTCCACTGAAGTCGAAGATTTTCTACAAGACTAGAAAATCAAGAAACATAATTTGAGAAAGGACAACTGTAGATTTTTCTGGTGATGGAAGTATCTGTCAAGATTTTGTTTTTTATCTGGAAACCACTGTAAACCTCAGATAACTGCTGTTCCAAAGTTGGCACTGGAATGGTACCTTCCAAAACGATTTTGTTGTTGATATTTTGGGGAGCAAGGAATGGGAAAAGGAGGTCCTTTGAGCAATAGGATCATTTGGATTTTGTTGTGGATAAACAGAGTTAAATCCGTTGAGATTAAAGGTCAAATGAACAGCTCTTCCACAGTTTAGATCTGTGCTTCTAAGCAATAATCTTCTTAAGCACAGGCATGATGGTCAGTACTTGCAGCTGTGATAATGACTAATTAATATAATGATACTTGTATTAACTGGAGAGTCAGTCAAAAGGTTAATGGGATAATAAGGCTTCATTGATCACAAAGATGTAATGTGAAGGTTCAATGAAAACAATGTAATTAGATTTTAAGTCCTTTCTTGATTTCCATTTATGTATAGCTATATATTTTTAGAAAAAAAATATTTTACATTGACTAGTATGCAAATATCATATATATATAAAAATATGATTTATTTTCAAGATTAAAGCCTTTGAAATTTTTTTTAGTTTTGAGTTATCTGGTACAGTAGTAAAGAATAAGAGAATAAGCTTTCTTTGGAGCATAAAAATACAGTTAATGAGCATTGTAAAAGACATGTTTTATACTGAAAAAATCAGTCTACTCTTATACAAATAATATGGTAAATATTGTAAGCAATATTATAATAAGTTGATATTTAACACTTTTTCATAGAAACTATAAAAAAATCCTCCAAATACGAAGTTGTAATTGGGCAGGAATAACTGTTTCACCATGTCATCCTCATTATTAGCATTTACAAAATACTTAAAACTTTCAATGTGTACAAATTTGAGATTATATGACTCTTATGACTATGAATCTGTCTGTAAGTTTGATTTTTATTTTTCTTTTAATGTATCATATATATTTAAATTAATTCCATCGGGTATTTTTCCTCTACTGTTGTTGACAGCACATGACATGAATCCCGTTAATTGGAAAGTCAGTTCTCAGATAGGGATAGTTGTATGTAATGGTCTGAGTATCACTGAAGACAAAGAAGAGCTCTGTAATTCGATCTCCCATAAAATATTTACATCAACTCCATAATTTTTTTAAAAACGCTGTCTTAATTTATATTTCAGGAGAATTTGTATCATCTCCCCTATGCTTCTTTATTAGTCTCTGTGTTTCGTCCACAGCAGCCATTCAAACTTTTATGGGCGAATGCTGGTAAATGCTGGAAAAATTCTTCTAAACAAATTAATAAATGGTACTTAAAGAGAAAAAAAACTGTGACAAACTGAGATATTCTTGCAATGTGTGGTGGTGTATTTGGTAGCGGGCCACCTGTCTCTAAAATGCCTTTTGATGGTATTAATGTAGCCAGTTCACAGGCAAATATTCAACTCCTTAATACAACGGAAGTGTATGCATCAGTTAAGTGAAAAAACAGAAGTTTATTAACAAAATAGGATTTTTTTCTTATGTTTACGTTATTGTATATCTTAATTAACATGTTAAAATTATAACTCTTGTTATTACCATTCTTAGGATTACATTAATGTGATATCTATATCTAACACCAAAAAAAAAAAAAAGAAGCCTTGAAAATTGCTACTGAAAAAGCTAAAATACGTAGAAAGTTTGTGTTTTCTCATAAACTCGATGTTTATTGTTTTACAAATCCATGCTGTCCATAGCCAGAAATGTTAATAGTAATAATCACATTGACAGATATAGACATGATACCCAGATGAGTTTAAATATCTTTTTTGTAATTCAAGGTTTTCTATTTTTCAAGCATATACATGGCGTAGCCTAGATTTTTCCAAAGTGCAAAATTGATGAATTTCACTTTTGGAAGGTTGGTTTTAGACAGAGAAGCAAGATGTCATTAGCCATATCATAAACAAAACGGAAGACTAACTTCAAATTCAAACTTACTCTAAAAATTGTACGAGTTTATGGTGTATGTTATAAATCAATATATATGTAGCACCAATGTGATTTTTTTTTCTTTCTGTTTGTGTATCAAAAATGGTATCCTACTCCCTGAGATTTTACTTTGATTTACAAGTCAAGTTCTTTGCAGATAGGTGACAAGAATTTTCCCCACTTTGGTTTCAAGACAAAAGGTCAGGAGTTTGGGTACATTAAGGTAAAGAAAGAAGACCCCAGTCCCTTAGCCTGATGTAAATTGGGTATTTATTGTGTCTGAAGATTCATTTACCAACCTTGTTTTTCCAAAGTATCTGAGTTTAATAAAAAAGAAGTGTTATTATATACAGCAATAGAACCTAGTTCACTAAATATGTTACCTGTTTCTTTTTTAAACACATACATTCTCCCTGAATTCAAGACAGCTTGAACAGACTGTTTTTTCCCTTCCCCCTCTGCCATCCCTCCATCAGACCCGATTGAAATAATATTCAGGAGGTTTTATAGCAAATGTAAGATATATTGAAGAGTTACATATGCACCATATTGGAACCAAAGGTCTCATATGGCTTTTTGAACTGAAAGATAAGGGATGTAGGATTCACTCAATTATGTGTTATACATTACTCTGCTAAATACAAGCATACAGTGTCTCTCCTCCCTTTTTAACCTGTGTAACGATATCTACCTTGTAAAGTAGTCTAAGTAAAGACATTAGAACATACCTCTTTAAAAGTCATTGTGAACAATCACAGTTCTTTCTTAGTGTTATATAGCAGGTAAGCTTCAGGGTATTACGAAATAAAAAGTATAATGTAAAACAAGGGCTGAAAAACATTTCTAGCTGTATAGTTAACCTATCAGACAAAGATTTGCTGAGGACAGTGGGAAATGGCAACTAATGGAGGAAAGGTAGGGCAAGAAATGAACTCTATTGTAATGCAAGAACCTCTGGTCCTGGGAAAACACTGCTAAAGGGAAAAGGATCTACTACAGAAATAAGAGATAGTAAAAGAAAGCTCAGACATGCTTTCATTTGAGCAGGTCCTCACTTTCACATCTCCTAACAACACCCGAGTAGTTAATTTAGCAACAATAGCATCTTGTTATGTTGGGTGGGATTTTGTTTGTTTATTTAGGAAATATTTGATTTCAGTTATAGTATTTTCTAAAACTTTCTTAACAACAACATTGCCCAAAAAATATCTGCCTTTTGCCCAAATGAAACTAATACATTGGACCATTAAAAATGTCTCTTCACAAGTGCTCAGTAGAAATCTGTCAAGGTGTGTTAGTTAAATACCCATAAGCTTTTATATGCAAAAAGAATATTTCACTGACAGAAAAAAAAAGACAAAAAATATCCTGTCATAGGTAGTCAGAATGCGATTAATGCAATGCCTTACTATTGGTCCTAAGAGTTGTTTCTGTTGCTGAGATGCTTGAGAGTGTTCAATTATGGCAATCCCGTTTCTAAGGAGATGGAGCTCCTTGATTTTCTGAGACAAGGTGGAGGAATAAGCTATTTGGCTTTGCTGCAGTGGGAAATCTACAACATAAGGTAGAGAGAGACATAAAAACTCGACCTTAGGAAGAGAGGTAGAGCGAGACTGGGAGCTGAGGTGCCGAAATGTGTTTAGACCACTGAATGTGCAGTCGAGGGGGGCTCAGTCTGAGAAGCACAGTGGGGAAGGCAAGGTCTCATTGTGAAACACACAGATGCTATGAGAGAGGAGATAGAGGGAAGAAGTGGAGGGTGAAAAGGAGTGGGAATACCAGTCTTGGGATGAAAAGTGAAGATCCAGCAAAGTCCCTTCCAGAAACTCAATGGAAACCTTAAATCTCTGATTTTTGTATGCTTTTTCTCTCAGCTGGTAGTCTAAGAAACTAGCAGCCATAGTTTTCCAAATTTTAACTGTCTTCCTTGTTATATTATTATATTTTTGCATTTTGCATATTGGGGTTATGTGCAATTTTCTGTGTACATTATTGGAAAAGACCCTTCTCTCTCACTGGGTTTAAAATATCCCTGAGACTTGCTGATTTTTGGATGCTGAGATAGATTACATTTGTGTATTTTTTGCAGTGTAGAAATTTTAGGAATTTCAATGCTCTAATAGGACAGCATGCTGGGACATTTCTTGTAAATAGCTGGATAGCATTTTAAAATATTTAATCTTGTGCCAAAATAGACACACTTAATTTTTGATCTTATCTTCTTTCATTATTAGCTGATACTTCATCCTCTACCCAGCTGTGTTTTGTGACACAATTTAAGTATTCAACATATTTAAAGCTGTATTAAACAAGACTTTGGAGAATAGAAAATATACTTCTTTAACCTTATTACAGTTAATTTTTTTTATTGTTTGAAACAACCTCAAGCAAGTTCTCTCTAATTCTATAATTAAAGATATTTAGTTATCCATCTAAAAATTTACATAGCGGGATTTTTAAATCTTGCTTAATCATTGATTACCAATAGGAATATGTCCACTGTGATTTCATAGGTCCTCAATCTGCCAATACAGGTTTGTGGTATGTAGCAGTTGGCAAGCTTATACTGCAGCAAGTTTTCCAACCTTGAAAAAGTGATGTCAACAATTCTTAGCCTTTACTAATAAATAAACTCAGAAGACTAGTCTTATACATAGAATCATGGAATCTGCTCAGTTTGAAGGAACCCATCAGGATCATTGAGTCCAACTCCTGACCCTACACAGGAAACCCCAAGAATTGCTTGTGAGAGCATTATCCAAACGCATCTTGAACCATTCCTGCCAGGTTTTCCCAGGCATGAGGGAGGTGGACCATGTGGAAGGGCAGCCATCTTGTCTCTCTCCTGTGGCCACGTATGTTTTTTTCCAGGTTGGGGAGGCCAGCCACCATCTCAGTTTGGTCCGGTGAGCAGAGCTTGGGAATTTTCTCCTCATCAGTTGGCTGAACTCAGTTTTATCAGTATTGATATTAGCATTCTCCTTGGTAAAGGGGTTTTTGGTTTGTTTTGTTGTTTGTTTGGTTGTTTTTTTTTTTCACATATATCTGGACATATTTAGTCTCTCTCTTTATTGGAGAAACGTCTATTTTTGAATTTGAGGGAGGGCACTTCTGTCCAAGATCTCCACCCCTCCAAATTGCCTCAAACCCACACAAGAAGGCAAACAGTATCCTGGGAACAGAAGGTCCTGTCTGAACAGGTTTTATACAAGTAAAATGGATTGCTGATAGGTATTTTGGAGAGAGGGGAAAGGTGGAAGCTGAAGTGTTAAGGTTTGTGAAACAGGACAAATGCAGTCTCTGTACATCATATAATGACTTGCTTGTTGTATAATATCCATATTTTATAAAGAAATCTAAGGAAAAATAAAAATCTTATTGTTCAACCACAAACTATGGAACTAGAATTGAGGCTTTTTTCTTTCATACCACCGGCATTGAAAACAGGTTTTTCTTAGTGAACATTCCTACTGCTACAAAAATTTTCTGAGACAGAGTTCCACACTGAATGTCATTGAATGTCTGAGTAATACCACATCTGTGTGTTATTGTGTATAGCTGCAGGAGTCTTTAGAATTGCTTAGAATTATTTTTCCTAAAATGAAAATAATGCTATTCTTCAGTAAATTAGAATTGTTTTCTGTCTTCAGTTCCACCAGTTATCCGAGTCTACCCAGAAAGCCAGGCAAGGGAGCCAGGTGTGACAGCTAGCCTTCGGTGCCATGCTGAAGGTATTCCCAACCCACAGCTTGGTTGGTTGAAGAATGGAATTGATATCACTCCAAAGTTGTCCAAACAGCTAACTCTTCAAGGTAAAGGGGCATATTTATTGCTTTCTGCGGGTTGCTAATGCTTTATCAGAGCATCCTTTTCATACTAGGTGCCCTTCTTGCATAGATTTAACCAAGGGTCGAAGTCTAAGCTAAAGCTAAAACATTTCAAAAGATGTCTTTCAGTTACTTCTCAAGGCAGATCTCTTCTCTGCTTTCTCCTTGTTAGAATAATGATTTTACTTACTGACAGGATTACAAGTAAATTCCAATATTCTCTTCTCTATTCAAAAATATGCAGTATCTGAGTGGAGTGAGTGGCCCAAGACCCACTCCCAACCAGAATTTGTCATTACAGCTATGTTAATGTCATTCAATGGGTATTCAACACTAATAATTAAATTGTGAATCAATGTTTTGTCTGTAAATATTTATTCTAATCCATTGATATCAATCTGATTATTTTTCCCTAATTTGGATCAGAAGATGGACCAAACTTTACTTTTATTTCAGAACAGTTGAAAACATCAGTTTTTTGACTGAAAAGAATCTTAATTAGATTTGGGGACCTGATGGTGAAGAGGATAGGAGGAGAAATACCTGAAATGGATTTGCTGTTTTGTGAGGGCTATCAACACACCTCCAGGGGAGTGCAAAGACACTTCACACACACGCACAAACCCTGTCCCCCATCCCCCTCCCCAAAAAAATCTGAAGAACCAGAACCCCACAAGCAAACCAAACCACAAATAAACCCCAGGCGAAACTGAAGTCTTACCTTTAAGTAATCAAGACTTAAGATTAATCAAGCGTCAGTCTATGAATCTTCAGGGCTCAGCAAAATCAGTGGACCTGTCCAGCATACAATCTTCATGCTTCTTCAGTGCTTCTGGTGATTTTTGATTAGCCATAGAAAGAAAAATCTCATGCTGTTAGTGTTCCCTTCAAAACCTTCTCTCATTCATCTACAAAAATAGAATGTGTCATTAGGATAGGACAGCACTCAGCCTACACTGGAAGAAGCAGTGGGACGAGCATGGAAAGTGCTTCTCTGAAGAGTTATCTTCTCTGCAGGTGTCATAGTCCTCTGTTCTTTCATGGACAATTCTCTTGGATATTTGTGAAAAATTGCCTTGCAGAAACACTTTCCACTATGATAGAAAGTGATGGAATCCTCTTCAATAGCAGCACGCTGTTAATTTGTCCTGTAGGGATTTGAGTGGCATTTTTGTTCCTTCATCTCTGTTTCATATATTTATGATAAATAAATAAAAAGGGTTCTTCTCTAAGCAAAATACAATTTTCTTGAATGTACTTATGTGAAATGAAATTGTTAAAATCTCACTACAGTTTCCCAGATATTTTCCTGGGTTAAACCATCTATGCGTTACCTTCAAGATAGAAGGGATATTACATTATATGTCCCATGTCCCTTCTAATCCATACTTTAGAATACCTACAAAGCTGATTTTTGTGTAGTTCCTACAGCTGAACAAGTACACTATACTTAAAATGCAGTGAATCATTGTTCACGTCATTAGTCGCATCACTTTGAAAGACCTTTGCCTGTGAAACCTAGACTGTTTGTTGACATTCCTACACAAGCTCAGGTACAGTTCCTGAAGTGGTTTCCATAGGCCCCTACATTGATGTAAGTGCAAAATTTCACTGCACCTGTTTTTCTCTTGTTACACTGCATCCACACAAAAGCAAAAGTAGGTGCCTCTGGTTATGAGAAACAATTTTATTAAAATCATTCTTTACATTGAAATTTCTGTTCCATGGAAAGATGGGGTATTTTGTGTAAAGCCAATGATATTGTCAAGTGACCAAATGCAAAACAATAAAAACCTAACAATTGCCCAATTTTAGAAACAGTCATAGTAATTTAAACATATATAAAACCTTGGACTGATATTTGGCTCTGAAGTGCAAAATCAGCTGAGGTAGTCTGGATATCTGTGAGATGAATAATAGTGCATGTAATTCACTAACCCGTTGAATACCTTTGGACTAATTTGGCATGCCTCCAAGTTACTAACTCAGGAATGAAAATGGTTTAATTAATATGAGCAGAGAAACCCTTTTGAATTTATAATCTGAAAGCAATGTACCATGTCTGCATGTTGATTTTCTTCCTCTCCTTTCAGCAAATGGTAGTGAGGTTCACATTAGCAATGTGCGCTATGAAGATACAGGAGCATATACTTGCATTGCAAAGAATGAAGCAGGGGTGGATGAAGATATTTCTTCTCTTTTTGTGGAAGACTCTGCTCGAAAGACCCGTGAGTATTATGAGAAATAGAAAAATACGTGTAGTCATGACTTAAACATTTAATTGGCATGCAAACTATGAAACAACAAAAATAAATGAAAATGAACTTGTGTAGTTAGCTGACTTAAAACACCTGAGGCTTAAATAACGGTATCCGAGAGTCACTGAAGGCAGAGTGCGCAATCTGATGTTTATTTAGAAGTAGAATGAAATGTCTGATTCATTCTGTGAATCAACATGTTTTTCACATTGCTGTTAAATTTTTGATGGTTTCCTCATGATAGATTTGTTGCATATGAAGGGAATGTGAAGGGAAAGAAAAAACATTATTGTGGTTTCTGGGGTTTGATGTGGGTGTGGGAGGAAGACCTTTCCTAGTCTTTCTTCCTGTATGTTCTTGAGATATACCACAAGTCAAAATTGGCCCTCATGGTATGAGAGTAATTACAAGACTTGATCTCACCTGCTAGAGTGGCAGCAGGTCCAGATCAGTTCCAGCCTGCTCTTGTGCCTGAATGACTGTGGCTCTTCAGAAATGTGGAGCAAAAGTGACCACATTCACTTACTAAGTTGGGAGTTCAATGTGCCAAAGAAATCTCTACCACTGCCAAAAACAGGTGTTCTTCATCCTCTGTTAAATGGTAGTGGGATCTGTAAACCCTGTTAACCTATTGTTTCTCTACCTTGATACTTCTTTCTTCTTCCCTTACTTCCCTCTGCTCCGAAAAATCCATTTCTGAGTTTACGCTTCATCCGTTTGTTTTGGTTGGTTGGTTTTTTTTCTTTTCTTTCAAATCTGTTACTTTAATGGACACTACATATTCATTAGAACTATATCTGGTAAAATGATTATTTTATTAGAGAGTTTGATTGCATCCACTTAGGGCATTCCTGTTTATATAAAAGCTTATTCAGCAGTGCCAAGTACTCAACAGGAAACTAGAGGCAGAAAGTCTGTGTGACACTTTCATTCACAGGACATTGAGTTCAGTTACATATAGGTTTACTACGCTTTAAATGTTTCAGAGGAAATCTTCCATGCAGGGAGATTACCAAATGGTAATATCTTTACTTAGCTGCTTTCAGTAACACTAATTATAAATATCTTTCAAAAGTCTTATCGTGGGGGGTTTTTTTAAGTGTCATGAAAATGACTGCTCAGGCATTTCTGAGAAGGCAGCTGAGGATAAATAATTTGTCATGCTGAGTTTCTGGTAATCTGGTGATATGAAGTAGCTTGGCCACTTCTGTTTGCCTTTTTCATTGTGTGAAAAATGTTATGGATGTTGCGAGATTACAAACCCTGACAAACTCTTGTTTGTTGATGTTTTGGTTAAAACTTGTTTGACCTTAACAACAAAAATATTTATATCCAACTGTCCAGTTTCCAAGTGTTTTAGTTACCTAATCATATTTTCTGAAGACCTGATGTGCTGTGATCATGAAGGGACACCCACACCTATGCAAAAGACTTTTTTCAGGACTTGTAATGTGATGTAATAATTTTAAGTCGGCTAACTTTACAGGGTTTGTTAAATCACATGCCATGCTATGAACACTGCTTGCAACAAGTGCTTTAATATCTACTAGCACTAAGTAGTTGGGATGACCACTGATGTCGTGAAAGATATAAATGAAGACAGAATACAAACCCAATCATTTCTAAGACAATTCATCTAAAATATATAGTCTCCTTCCTTCCTGTAGAAGTAACTTACTCTACAAGTTGTGTGTTGTCTGTTGAAGCGAGGCATTTTACCATTATGTTCCTTGGTGTCTGAACATAGTTTCCTAAAAGCTGGTGCATGTGTAAGTACTCATATAGTCCATAGCTGCATAATTATAGCATTCAAATGTAGGTCCAACAGATATTCACATGATAAGCTCCAGTTTGCGTACTTTGGCTCAAAAACCCATTTCTGTACGTGCCAGAAGAACCAAGGTATGTACTAATAGAAAAAGCAGTTACTCTCAATATCCTTATCACAACTACATAAATAAATTGCCTTCACAGGTACAAATTTTGATTGATGCAGTTTAAAAAAGTGCTGTCATTTTTAAAAGCAGTTCCTTTACAGGGAGGAGTTTCTAGCTTTAGAAAACTGATATTAGGAGTGGAAGGACCTCATTATTAAATAATGCCTGCTTGTTTTCGTATTTCCTCCAAAACACTGGTTTATGCAGAAAATTAGGGATTATTAGGGAAGAAAATGAGATATGTAAAACCACCTGGATAGGATTGTGGGCTTTTTTTACCCCACCCACACATATTGCACAATGCTACTGCTACTTTAAATTTAAGCCTGCTCATTAGGTCACAAGTTACATTCTAAAGATAGCCTCTGGTGAATATAAGTGTGATTACATATGATCTGATATAAACTATATCTGTTGTTGATGACATTTTTATATATAATTTTGCTTTTATCTTCCTTTAAGAGAATTAAGCAGACACATTTACTTTTTTAATTTTCCTTTTTTTTTTTTTCCTTACTGGAGAGCTTCCTTTTGGAAACCGTAGGATATTGTTTTGTATAAAATTAGCACAAATTCTCACTAGCTTGTCAGTTAATCCAGGCTCTTCTCCTTTGTAATGTCACATAAGGTAAAAATCAAAGCAAACTAAAAGCATTTTTGAACATTGAGTTGATTTACCATTGAGAGGTTAGTGAGAATTTCACAGTTGAGCTCTAAAATATAAAGTACAATTGCACTGCCTTGAGCATGACAGTAATTTTATAAGCCACATAAGGAATACAGAACATGATTCCGTTATTACAAGTGCATGCATTTTATTTCCTAGAAAGTCTAATAGTCAAAGTAAATGTTCACTTTTGTACTATCTGACCCGTTGTTAATGTATATATGAAAACTTTCAGGCTTTAGAGCTACATTTCAAAATAAACTAAATTTTTATTATTTTTTCTGTGGAATCTCACTTTCAACACATACTATATTTACAGAAAACTCAGTACAGTGCTTTGAGAAAAAATTAATATATGTGGCAGAAAGGGCATAGTGAGTTCATTTCTCTGTGAATGGATAGTGTAAACAGCTCATAAGAGAAAATGTATTTTCTGGCACTTCTGACTGAATTAAAGCCAGTGCTATTGTGAATAAATAGATTAATAAATAACAAGCAAAGCTTTCCTTCACCTGTGTGTCCAAAAATGCTATCACATTACTAGGTTTTCAAAATTTACAGGATTGGTTACAGACGCCTGTAATGCACGTGTTTGTATTATAAACAGAAAAGCAATTGAATAAATGGCAAATCTATACTGATGCTAGTAGCAAAAATAAAAATATACAATGAAGAGTATGACTTAAGGGTGCCAGGGCTTTGTTTATTTTAAAGTTTCCAGTTTCAGAAATTTGAAATCCAGTTACCAAGAAAAGTCAATATACTCTGATGATAATGGTTCGTCATCGAGATGGTAATCTGAGATGGAAGTGAATGCAAAATACTCTGAAAATGCTTTGTCATCCAGATCTGCTCAGTAAATGCCAGCACTGAACATGGAACTATTGTTCTGTCACACACAGGCAAAAATTTGAATAGTGCATGACAGTCTCAAGAATAGTTTGGCACATCAGTATTTTTGAATGTGCACTAAAAATAAGACTGCTGAAAATATGCTTTCCTTTTAACATTGCCTTAGGTGAGAGGAATGATACTATTTTCTTTAAAATACCTTAACTTTAAATACGTCTTTTACCAATTAAGTCATTCTGTGGCTGTAACTTTATATGCTTAGCAATTGTGTCTCAACACATGGACACTTTTTGCTAGATTTGTGAAGTTGTAATGGAAATTTTTAGTTTATATTACTATATAAACATCTCTTAACTGCCAATAAATGTCTGCTGCTCTCCATTATTAGATTCTGTTTAATTCCTCTGATGTTGACAATAACAGTATCATCGAAAATATTTCTGAATGTAAGAACTGTGCTGGTTTGAATCTCTAGAGACTGGAAATTGTTTTTTTTTTCTTTTTTTCTTTTTTTTTTTTTCCCCTGTGAATTTCATTTCTCCGCAAGCTTGCAGTTAAAACCATCAAGAATGAGATAGGTGATCTGGGCGATGGTTGAATAATCCCTGCAGTGACTGGTAAAAACATTCTGGGGATTAACTGCCTGGTCTAAATCTGATTGAAGACAGAAGAGTCTCCCCTACTGTCATGATCCTCTAATAATACCTGAAAGAGGTCGGCTGTGTTTGGAAGGAGTCTTTGGCATAATCACATTCGTAAATACAAATAGCAGTTTAAAATCTGGTTTTAGTTTCATTCCCACATATTTTGACTTTTCAGAACAGATATTTAATGGATTCATAGATTTAAACATGATGGAACCATTTTATCTAAATATTCTATCTTCTCCATTTCACAAGACATTAAATTGCATCCTGTTCTGCCTGAGTACAGATCTAACGCTTTGTCTGCCTGAAGTGTGTCCTCACAGATATGCATCTACCTGAGTCAGACATGTAGAGTCAAAAAATCCCTCATTTCTTTTGGTATTTTGCTTTACTCTTTCACTAATACAAAATAGTGCTTAGTTTCCATTCTGAAGTCATCTTTTCTTTCAGTTTCCTCCTTTGACTCTCTCTTCCCCCCTCCCAATAAATTGACCTCTTAATAATTCTTGCCCTATGAATACATGAATATTGATCAATCTTTCTCACACACACTAAATATAAGTTTTTCATAATAAGTTACCATAGTACTCAGTCTTTTTGCCCTGAGGATTCTAATTGGTTTTGGTACAGTTTTCTCGAAAAAATGGAAACTGCTCTTTGCAGAAGCAAATGTATTATTTGCTTCTTGAATGTTCTGTGTAGAGAAGTATATATTTGGAAAGGTTGTTGTTTTTGTTTTTTTTTTTTTCACATCCACTGATTATTTATCACATTTTTCCATTAGTATCAGCAGTGGAAGTTTGTGTTTCTTTCCCATATTCCCTATATCCTATCAGAACTCATTTTCCAAATCCTGTTCTTTCTCACCTGTCTCAATTAAACATAGTCTGTATTATGTTTTCCAAGGGGTCTGGATTTGCATTTGGCTTTAACAAAATTTAATTTATTTTACAGATCTACTTGACAAATTAATTCAAACAACTTTTTAGAACTGTTATTTATCATTACAGGTAATTCACAGACTTCTTAGGAAATGATTTTTTGTTTGTTTACACATCATTGATGAAAGTGCTTAAGACAAAATTCACTAGCTGTTTCCCTGGATGCATTCCAGAACTTTCTTCTTCACCTTTTACTAATGATTTAACAATGAAAACTATGTTTTCAGATTAATAATGTTGGCAGTTTTTAACTCAACCTGTACTTTACCAATACTGTATCACTGTAATATTTAATCAGAATATTCTGTGTTAACAAATTAGATGTTTAGCAAAATTCTGGGTTACAGCTATATGAATTTTTACATTACCAAACTCCTAATTTCACCAAAGAATATAATCAGGTTTATGTAGGAAGATCTGATCTCCCTTAGAACATATTAGCTGACTTATAATTTTGTTCTTGTCCTTTGATTCCTTACTGAATTTCATTCTGTGCAAGTGTTGTCTGTTCTTTTGTCTGGGACATATACCCCAGTTTAATTAGCCTACAGCTACTTCAGTTACTAAGTTTCAGGGAGTGGGGGAACTACTCAGGGTATATGTAGCGGTACTTTATGGCACTATTAATATTTATATATTCTGAATTTTTTTCAAAACTAATGGCACTGGACTAAACATCTGAAACAATTTTTAACAATTATTTTTATGCATTGCATATGGACCTGGTTATTTTGAATATTTGTCTTGGCCACACACTATTTACCCTCCTTTTTGTTACTTTTTAAGGTAGAAAGTATTTAAGCAGCCTCTGCTTTCAATTATTATGCTGCTCCTTTCAAATACAGAACAAAAATATTTATAGAAGAATATTGGCAATAGACCATTTAAAAAACCAAAACTGGTTCATATCTGTACAATTTAAGCCTTGAATATCTCTGATATGACAATGCTTTTCTTTTACCTTTAACAACTATCTGTGACAATTTCCAGGGCCTTTTCTGCTGCAATGGTGTAAAGGAATACCAAACTACTGGAACTTCTTCTGTAAGCAGAAAAATGGGATGTTCATTGTAACTGAGGCTACTCCTTTTCTTAAAGGCTCCTATTTCTTTCTTTTTGCAGCAACTGATAAAGATGTTTTTTCATTTTCTAGCTTGTAGTATGTGCAGATGCATTATAAGGAACACTCGAATCTTTATTAAGGGATAGCTTTCTCTTCCATACCAGTGGATTAAGCATCATTTATATCATAGACACACAAATTGACAGCTTTGTTGTAGATTTATGTTGATGACTAGCTTTGATAGTCACATACACAGATTGGATCAACCCAGCTCCTACAAACCATAAGGCAAACTAAAGTCATCAGCTTGCTCTTGTTGAAACACTGTGTGGAAGCTGAAGAATTTAAATGTAGAGCAAAGATAATTTGACAGTGTATCTTGACAATATGTTAATGAAAAAGGTGGAGTGGGCAACATGTTACTGCCTTTTTTATTAATACATAGTACAACAATAATCACAAATAGAGGAGGAAGAAATTACAACTTCCATCTGTGGGATTCATTTATTTAATCAAGTTCCATTCGGGTAGTATTAGGACCAATGGAATTCTTAGTCAAAGTAACATTAACTGTTATTATATGGAATATAATACATAAATAAATATACTAAATAAACCATTTTGTTTACTTAGAAAAAAGATAGGAAAGAAGACTTACACTAGTAGGGGGAAATTTAGTAGAAATAATGGAGTAGAATATATCATTGTAATCTGAGACACATATAGAATATTAGATTACCCTGTCTATAGATATTTCTTTCTAGAGAAGAAAATATGACAGTAAAGAAAACATGAAAATAAAAAATATTCATCATCAAAGACCAGGGAATATTATCAAGAGTAATTTTCAAGTACTTAGAATTCTTATTTTAGCTATTAGTAAAATATTTTGAAGTAAAATAACTTTAAAAATCCATTTTTTTTTTCTTGATGATTTTGACAGGTACCTCAGCTGTGCATCAGTTTCTCTTCTGCTTCAGTTTATCATAATTCCATCAAACTGGAGTCATAGATCATGAAAACGCATTCTGTTTCCTTTAAAGTGAAAAAGTTTTGTGGGTTTGGTGTTAATTTCTATTTTTTTAAATATCTTTATATCTATTAAGTATTTCCAAAAAATCACTTTATAAAATGCAGTCCAGTTTGCCATTGATTAATATGGCTTCTGTTCCTCTGAATTTTATTGAGATGTATGTATGCACCTTGTCACGATAGGGAGTTATTAAATAATGCTATTAAGACATTTTCAAGACCTATTTGGCAGTACGTGATGATATTTTAATATTTAGTAGCTTTTAATTTTGGTCATCAATCGTAGACTCTTGTGTTACTCAATTCACCCACTGTGACATCATCATATATGGCAAAGTAACTTATCCTACAGATTATTTCACGTAGTCACAAAAAGCAGGATAAAAGGTCCCTGCCTCATGCACTGTGTCTTGAGACTAAATCTAAAAAATAATATACCTTTTCCATGCCATTAAGTAGATCTATTTCTAACTGCCTTTTTTTACGTAATATCATAGTCTTATCACCTAACAAGAGATTATGTGATCTGAATGCTACTGACTTGACAGGTTTATGGCCATCATGAGCAACGAGGCATCTCCACTGTCTTGAGCTGGGAATGAGACTAAAAGCCTTTTGATGGTGATTTATGGCCCAAATTCTCTCCGAAAGGCTTTATGCAATTTTAATAGAATCTTCCTGTCACATCTGATGCTGAATGGTACCTATTTACCTAATTTCCTCAGAGATAATTTATGCTGACATTTTATTTTATGGCAGAGCTAAACAAGTTTATACTTGTTGACAGCATCGTAGGCAAAGACTTCATTTCAAACTTGCAAGTAATTCGGCTCATGAACTATTTTTTCTTCCTGCTTGTGTAGACTGGATTGAGTTAATGTGCTAAGGGAAAGGACTTACACATGATTGATTACAAAGATTTATTGAAAATATAGAAAAATCAGCTAACGTTTTCATATTTGACCAAAAATAAAGTGTTAAGTGTTGACTTGTAACTGATAAATAATAGTTTAATATACATAAAACAGATATTTGGTTATTGTATTACCTAACTTGAAATGAAATTAAAACGCATGTCACACAAGAACAGAATGGAATTTTGATAGAATTTGTATTGACATAATTATTTTTAAAATACTTGAAGCTAGCAAGCGATAGATAACTTTGAAAAAAAAAGCTTCACAAGTAAATTTTTACATATTTCCATTTGTATGGAAAAACCAACAAATCTGAATTTCTTACAAAATAAAAATTAAATTAAAGCAGATATGTGCATAAGGTTTTTCATTTTGCTTTACTGTGGAAGCTGAGCAAAACTTCGCCTTAACCTCACCTTCACTTTGAACACAATTGTTTTTAATATACAAATAATAATTAAAAACTTGTGTGGCTCAGCAGACAGATAGTAATGAGGGTATAATTTACCCTGTAACATAAGGCCACATGTTTATACATTAGAGATATGAGAAAAGAGAGTAAGATTACAGATACACTCTCTTTTCAGTGTGTTTATGATTAATCAGAACAGTTGACAATGGTGGTGGTTATCAGTGAAAAAAGAGGACAAAATCCTTTCAAACATCTTGAAATTACTTCTTTTATGCAATTGAAAGTACAGCAGATTATGATAGGACAATTCTGAAAAATAGTGTTGAACTATATTTTGTCATATGGCCTTATTGCATCTTCCTCATTTTCCTGTTTTTTATTATGTCTACTTGTGACCTCTTGCCACCATGGAATTGAAGGCATGGAAAGGAACAGTGGTTTCCAATCTGATGCTGCAAAGCCTAGCACAGTCAGCTGATATGTAACAGTTTATTTTTATTTATCAGCTGTTAGGTTCGGATAGAAATTCAGGTAAAATATTTAAAGTCCTTTGAATACAAAGCTTGTTTTTTTAAAAGACGAAACTTGGAATTATCAGCAGTGGTTGCATATTCATGAACAATGGTTATTTGCGTTTTCCCCCCCTGTTTATTGGAATAATATATAATGAATAAAAGTGTCTTTTTGCTGGTTTCCCCTATTTTTAAAGCCATTTTAAACTGCATTGTTCTCTTAGTGCAGCAAACAAAGAAATTTTTCATAAAATTTTTGAGTGTCAGTGCAGATTTTAAAAGCCCACTGAGCGTTTTCTTGGATAAGGACCACTAAAGCCATATGTTAGAAGACAGAGAACTGTTTCTGGAAAAAAACTTACTGTACTTCAATAAGGGTTTTTTTCTGAATATTATTACCCTGATCTTGTTTTTCTCTGGATATGTAGTATTGCGTGCTGATTACTGAAAATTTGAGTAGCTAATAATAATGCCAAAAGGAAGCAGAAGCATTTAATCTTCAAACTCACTGAATGTCAGTCTTACACACACACATGCACACTTTATTTCCAAACTGCTTCGAATGTTTTTAAAAAAAGAAAAGTAGGGAGGAAGAACACTGTAGTTGAAATCTTTGAAGTTGTCTGTTGAGACAGAAAAGTAAATGTAATGACGTTTATTACCGATGTGATAAGAAAGAGAAGGATACAGAATTTATTCGGAAAGTGATATTGCAGTACCCTCATTCATTTAGTAATAAAAAACCCATGGATTTTTGCAGTTGCTGTTTCCATCCAAAGTGCGTAAGAATTTATACTGCTGTTAGTCTGCTGCAGATTTTCATGAAGTACTACAGACAGAGTTTAGTGACAAATGTTCAACCTATCACCATTCAGCCAACATAGACAATGAATAACAAAGATGAAGAGTGGGCTTTCAGATGTTATGTTAGCAACCCATAATCATAGGCTGGGGTTGAGCACGGAACCACAGAATAGCTGTATAAGGACCATGAAGAGTGATTTTTATGGAGCTGTAATTGTGCTTAAAAAAAGAAAAAAAATAGAAAAAGAAAGAAAACCTCTTTCAAGAAACCCTTGTTCTGCACTGCTGGGGGAGGGGGAGAGAGAGAGAGGCAGGGTTCTTTTCGATGACAGTATAAAAGGCCCAACAACAAATGATACAATAAAATAGCTGCTTTAATGAGATATAATTAAAAGAGGAATATAGGGATATTATAGTAATATGAGGAAGATAGGGAGTAAATCTACATCCCTTCAGATGATGTACATCCCACATTTATGCATCATGGGATTAGCTGTGGATGGATTTTCCCATGGCAAACTGCACAGATCCTGTCCATGAAGAGGTTCCCTCTCCATCCCATACTGTGGTGGCTTTTATCTGGAGTAACAAAAAACCCCATATATCTTCCGACAGGTTGCAATGTTATATTTGACCTCCAAGTGTGCAGCACAGGCTTTTTTATGGGCATTCCAGCATATACCCTTGCAGCAGCTACACAAGCTAACATACAGGCTTCCCAAGCCATAAGTACAAGGCAGATACAGGCTGCTCAAGGTCACAAATTTCTTGAATACAACGTCTTCTGCAAGGCTCCCAGTACATCTCCTATGTAATAGGAAACAGGGCACAGGAGAAGATGGTATTCTGTCTTGAAACCAGAAAATTTTACCGAGATGTATCAATAATTATGTATTCTAACATCTTGAAGTTTACAAATGTTTGTGAATTGATTATAGGGTGTGGTTGAAAAATGTTAATTTTGCTTAACCAAAAAGGAAGGCAAACAATATATTCCTTAGCATACTTTCTATGTGCAAATGTTATACTTGTTCCAGCATGGAACTCTGTGTCTCAAGACTTGACATCTTTCCTGAACAGAAGTTATAGGACTTATTAAAAAAATAAGTGAGGTTTCTTGATCTGTATTGGGTGAGATGATGGCTGTTGTTTATGATTTTGTATTACACTCTTAAACTATGTCTCAATTTTCTTCTGATTTGGTAGTTTTAAAATTATTACATGTGGGGCTTTTAAAGCACTTTTTTATCCTGCCTTTTTTTATCCTGCTCTTTTTTTAAGCAAAGCTCAAAATCATATGTATCATTTTGAATTAACACAAATTAACATGTTCTGTACTTAGCATCTTAAATCATTTCATTTGAATCTGTGCAGTTCCATACAGTTGCATAATTGTAATTACATTTCATTTTCTTTCTTGTGTCACCCTTACAAAAAAGACTGGTGAAAAGTAGAAGTTTATGGCTGAATTTATGGGACCTCAAGTGACATATATTACATGGTTATTTCCTCACAATGTGAAGAGAAAAGTAATCTTGAAGAAAATCCTCCAGGTTGCCCTGGGGAAATTAATTTGCTGTATTACATTAAAAAGTCTCTGTAAGATAACACAGACAAACACAGAACTGTGACCTGCATCTAGAGCCATTGTCTGGGCATACAGGGATGAATTTTAAAGTTCCAGAACCCATCTGGAGCTGAATTTGGTGAGGGATATAAAGGGCAAATGTCTCTATTCTATAGAGACACCAGCAGCAAAAAGAAGGCTAGGGCAAATGTGGCCCTGCTGCTGAGTGGTGTCGGGCCTTGGTGTCAATGGATATGGAAGGGGTCAAGATATATTAAAGGTTTTCTTCACATCAGCCTTTACTGGCAAAACTGTCCCCAGGAATGTGACACCACTGGGAAAGTTTGGGAAGGAATTCATCCTCTGGCAAGGAAGCCTTATCTGTGGTGCACAGGACCTGATTGTGACCATTTAAACAAACTGGACATTCACAGGTCGAAGGGCCTGGATAGGGTGCAGCCACAGACACTGGGCACACTGGCCTGATCAGCCAGACTGACTTCTGTAGTCAGATGACTGGCAGGGTGGATGAGGGGAGTAGTGGCTGTTGTTTAGCTTGTCCTCAGAGATCTTTCGTACGCTGGCTCCCATGACACCCTCAAAGACAAACCAGTGAAGTACAGACTAGATGTGCAGATGGGGGTACCAGCTGTAGTACCAGGCCCACAGTCTGTGCCACAAGTTCCACACAGGGGCCAGTCACCTGTGTCATACCCTCGTGTCAGACCCCAGGGCCGTTTCTTTCTGTCTCCTTTGTGTGGCAGTACAAATGACCGATTAACACTTCTACAAAGGAAAACAGCCCTTATGTTTGCATGAGCATCTTAGCATGCCCTCTTTGAAGTTGACATCTTTTACACAGAAAGACTTGACTGCATAGTGCTTGCAAAGCAACTGTCATGCTTAGTTGACAGGAAGAACATATTGTCCCAATTTCTTCTCCTTTTGGTCATGGAATGTCTTGGAGGAGTCTTCATTGGCTTCCAATCTGCAGTGAAAAAAATTATCTTCTGTAGCTCCAAAGTAAAAAGGATATAGTTCTCTCATTAATTTTCTTATGAAAATCAACACCTTTTTCTTCTTACCTAAACTAAAACAATTCAATATGTCTTAAACCTTTCAGTCTATTCTTTCTGTAGTTATAGTACTGGTGATCTGCTGATTAGGTCTTCATTTAAAAAATAATAGCTCTCAATAAAACATCAAACCTATTCTATCCTATGGTTGTAACTTAAAGTCAGAGGTCTAATTTAGGAGAATAATCAAACAGTTTAAACATAAGCAGCCAAAGGTTATTTAGAAGAGACTTGTTAAATACTCTTTTCATGTCTGCCGTTGAAATATACAGTAAACTAAATGCATTTTGTGCTGTCAGCATTGGATATAAATCTAAGAATCGTACTGGTGTTAGCACTTTAGTCAACTAGAACTTTCTTTTAGAGTGGCTGGATGTCTGGAGGACACATGCTCAGCCAATGCAGTCAAGATGTCCTTCGAGGCTAATCTCTTCTTAAATCAGAACATGTGTAATGGCAGATGACTGAGAAATAGTTAAAACCTATTGACTTCACTTTGATCTTAGGAGTTCAAGAGAAATTCTGTCTCCTGGTTTACTTACTGAGTAAGTGACAAGATGGCACACTCCGTTAATCTTGGCTGTTTGCAGTTCAGATATTACAGAAAAGGCAAGTATTATATTTGAAAATAATGCAGACAGAAGTCCAGAGAATAAAGCTCTTTTAAAAGTAATAAAACACAGACTGAGTGTGTTTGAAAGCTGCATGGATGTTCTGTGTTGGGAAAGGAGAATTTTTTATTCTAGTATTCAGTATCACTTCAGCAGTATTACTGCTTTCTGCTTCTATGGGGATCTCTCATTTGTTCACTTCAAAGCACTGAAGGTAAGAAGTAATAATCATCTTCATTCTGTCAAGGGACAATTTAATGACAGTTTAAATACTGTGTCTAAGGTCATATAATGAGGCAGCTCACAAATTAAGACAATGTGTGACAAAAAAGATCAGGAGACAAAAAAACAGTAGGAGAGGAAAAACAAAAGCCCAGTAGCTCTTATCCCAAGCCTCTCAATCACGAACTTGTCAGCAAGTAGATTGACGCATTTTCCAAGGACCCTTGTACATATTTAGGACTCTGTAAATACTTTCAGAGCTCAAGAATGAGAAAAATGATGCACTGCATAAGGCAAAAAGCCCATCTTCGTCCTGTCTTCAGCAAAGCCCTTTAAAAGGTGTTTGGGCAAATCACAATACCCAGGTCTTTTCTGGAGTGATAGTTGTTCCTCTTTTCACTCACAACCTTCAGCTGTCAACCATCAATGGACTTTTGTGTACCAACTCTTTGTGTACATACTTTTCAATACTATGTCTTTCATTACTTTTTGCAAACTATTTTTTAAAGCGCACTACTATTTTTAGCTTTTGAGCTTCAGTGAACATCACCGTTTTATTACATGACATGTATGTATTTTCTGTGGTTTATTCTTTTCCTTTAATTTTTTTTGAATTATTATTTCTTAAGACCATTACTTTACGGTAGGCTTTGGTTTTCAGTGATAGTGTTTTAAAAATTTTTATTTGTGGCAGGCTGAGCTCTAAATATTTAAAATTTGCAAAATTATACTTGCTTTCTTGCTCTTTCTCCCAGGCAGGAAAAGCAATACTAAGATAATATAATTTTCATTGGTCTCAAAGGTCTGAAATTCAATTGTAAACAAGATGACCAAATAAAAACTTCTGTTTTCATGGAAAAAACAACTTAAACGTTTAGTTGGTTACCATGCCATCTTAGAGTTCCCATCTTGGTCTTCCAAGGATAATGACAAACGTTATACAGCATGACAACTTTGGTAGTATGGTAGTGTCATAGCCATATGGAAGAATATCTTGTGTGCATTTTGGTTTTGCATGTTTCTCTCAAAGCTGTGTCCTGAAATCTATGTCTTTGAAGTCCAGTACTTAAAGGCAATTATGAACATTTCACCACCTGTCGTTAATATAGATCTTTTATGTGTATGGAAATTGCACATGCTTTTTGTAATTGTTTATAAAACACACTATTGATAATGGCTGATAGAGATAACTTGTGGGGGATGAAGTGGAAGTGACGGGGTTTACCCTATCTGCTGTAACACAATTTTGTCATGTGACATGGAGAACTATTGTTAATTCACTGTTTCCATTAATTTACCTGTGGAGGGGTTTTAGTGAATCAGGGATTAAAGCATCATAACTATTTCAGAATTGTGATCACATTCCATGTCTTCTTCTTGTTCATTTATGTTTTTTGTTCTTTCTCTCTCTTACATGCTGCAGTTGCAAACATATTGTGGCGAGAGCAAGGTAGAGATTACTTTTGTTCATATTTTCTATATATGATGAAATGTTCCTCTATTGTTTCTTTTGTGTGTGTTTGTGTCTCTGTACTCCACACTTAAAATAATTACTTTCCGCCTTGCAATATTCGAGGGATTTGATTTAAAGAAAAATTAAAGTGGAAAATAATCCTTTAAATGCTCATGCTTTTGTGAACTGCTTTTTCTTTTGGGAATAGAGAAGAAAATAAGCTGTTCAAAATTTTTAGGCAATTGCTCAAAGGTATAAAACAAGAAGCTCAGATTTAAAATGTAGACCTTAAACTTATGTTTGTTTATTGACATAATAAAGCTTCCAACCAGTCAGGCTATTTACTCTTTGGATTGATCTTCTTGTACGAATAAATCTTATTTGACAAAAATATAATCTTAAACAGTTTAATTAAAATTGAAATACCTGTTGTTGTTTAATGAAACCAAGCATTTTATTCTTACACTTAGGAAGGGCTTGTAAATAAATGTTGAGAGGGGGAATGGATGCTTGTGATTCGTGATGAACTGAAGGATAAATATAAATACAGACAGAATTAAGTGTTATCAACATAGAAAGCATGGAAACTGTATTTTAATGGTAAAAGATATTAAATTTTGTATATATGAAAATCTCATAAAGATTAATCTCATAATCCAGAAAAATACAATAATATAAGTGTTGTCATAAGCTCCCATTTTGTTGCTCTAAGTAACCTGTTCTTCATTTCAAGTTGCAATTAAGGCATTAATATATTTCGGGAGTAAAAAAATTGTTTCAATTATTTCCATTGGAAGATTGATAATGCATTAAGTGGACCAGGCTTTGCTGTGAATTCATGCTACAAATGGTATTTCTGCATATTCTTAAAGATTGGTTAAAAATTAATTTAAAGATTCATAAATCTGCTGTTTCACTTGCCTAATTACATAGTTACCTCTGGCATTCCCGGTGTGTTTATAAATATGAACTAGTTGGGATTTTTTACTCCTGTTTTACCAGTTGCTCAGCTGGTATGAACAATTAGCTCCCTGATTATAATGGAGCTCAGCTGTGATCCTCCTGCTCTTTTGGCCTTGCAGAGGTAGAAATTATGTGTTCAGAGTTTCATACAATTCTACTGTTAATTAAACTAATGTGCAACAAGATTCTAACACCAAATTTTTCAAATGTATGGTGCTCTCACCTCCTTCTGGGAAGGTATCACTTGTGTTTTATCTCAAATAAAACTAAAAACATGATTGGTAACCCTCGATTGCCTGTTCAAGTCAAGTCCTCTGTTGCTTTCAATGGTTAGAAAGCACTTAGGAAAATTTAAATTCTGTAACAAAAAAGACCAGTTAAGGATAATAACTTACCTGAGTGCTTATGGTAAAGACATTCAAATTTCCCTGTGACTATAATGAAACTAAACAAAAAGCAATTTGTAGTAGCAGATTTCCTCAATCTCTCTTTGTGCTTTCAACAAAAGTTGTTACTAGATGCAACTCTGGAAATTGTTTACAAGAGAGCAATACCTTGCGGATGTTAATAAACATCGCCACTAACTTCTCTGGGCTGTACATACTCTGTCATTTTCTGTTATCAAGGTATTAACAGATAACAAGGGAGGTACTGTTAATTACTAAGACAATCAAATCATGAAACCATAGATAGTCTTCAGTGCCTACGGTGCATATTTCTATGTACACGGTCAGAAAAATGTGTCAGAAAACCTGAATGGATTTTGAAGGTACATTACTATTACAATAATAATACAATATATAAAAAAATGCAAAAGAACTCAAACCACTACCATTTTTTTAAAAATCAATGTTAATATAAGTTTTAAATATCAATTCGGTCTAAATGAAACAAATGTATTCACATTTATTGTTATTGCTTCTGTCACTGTATTATAAATGTGCTAAGTTACATTTAGTGAGGGAGGGTTGCAAAATTAAGTCTTTACAGGAATACCTTCTGTAGTTGTGAGGTGTAGTGGCTTGCCTAATTGACTAGATATCTGTGCAGATTAGACAGTTGTACAGGTATTTGTAGCAGCTCACACAGGTGAAGAGTTTTGGGTCATAATAAATTGGAAGAGTGGATTGACCAGTTGGATCCACAGGTGAAGGTTCTTTGTGTGAACTGAGATTCCTAACTCAGTGTTGAAATGGAAGAAGGACAATTCTTACTGTGTCTCTTTCAATGATTTTGAAGAACAGTTTGGTGAACATTACTATCCAGACTTTGGAAATAAAGCCTGAAAAGTTTGAGCTGGGTTACTATATACAAACATTATCTATACAAACCTGCCTTGGAGTATTGGCAACTGAGGGGGAAGTTTTAGGAGCCTGTTTATAGATGTATGGATCAACTAGGGCTATCATCTGATTTACTTCCTCATGTTCTGATATTATTTATGCTGCTAATAACTACAATATACTTTAGTCAATGAGTTAAAGGAGAAGGGAAAACCCTGTTTTTGTCCCCAGTCAGCTTCACATATTCATCAGTGAGACACAATAAGCCTGTTGCTCAGCTATACTGTGTTCACTGGTACAGGCAGCCTAACCTCAGTCAGGCTTACCGACAAATTTCGACTGTTCTTATAGGATACAGTATCGGGCATTTTCCAACAAAAGACCTTAACATACTGTCTTATATAGGCTCTATGATTTGCCTGGAAAGGCACACAGAAGTGCCCATTGGCCGGAGTGGGCATATTGCCCCGAGTACACCCTTTGCTCTGAATAGACACGATTGCTGAGTTTTCTGTGAGCCTGAACCTGTTTCCGCGCTACACCAAATGCAGCACAGACAAATTTCTGTCTCACTTTTGGTAACCTGTTAATAGATAGATTCGATATAAAGTGAGGAAAACCTTGCCTGGAGACTGTCCTTTCTTTCTTTTTGAGAAAGCTTGCCCAGAAATGGGAAATGATTCCACAAGATTTCTCAAAGATGACTGAACTTGCTTGTTTGGGGCATATCCTGACAACCCTTTGCATATTACTAACTTATAAGTGACTGTATTAGCTATGTGATTCCTAACAAGAACTGGAATCTCTTATGTATGTGTACATACATAAATCTATACTCAAACATGCACTTCCCCCCACCCGCTCCTAATTTTCTCATTATTTTATTTTATATTAAGTCATTTTCTCTCTCTGTTAATATAAGTTTTCCTTCAAAATTTATGATAAGCAGAATTTCAGACTCTAATTTCTTTCTCCTGGGTTTCACTCCCCTGTATTCCTATACCAAAAATTATGTCAAGTGGAAGCTTAGGCCCTGTACCTGTGTTACATGTACATTTTTATCATTGTAGCCCACAGTTTAGCTATCAGAGTGGTTATAGTGATAATTTTATGAGTACTGTGATTTTCTTAATGGAATTTTACAAATATGAGCACACAGCAAATCAACAACTGTTGCCTTAGTTGACACATCGTAAACTAAGGAGACCGTCCTTTTCTGTGGTCATAACCATGATCACAAATATTATGAGACTTAATACTACAGATCTGGTTCCCACGTTCTCCACAAAGCTGTACATCATGCTTCTCATTCAGCAACACTGTGGTAGAAGGATTGAATAGTTCTGTAAACATTTGTGGCCCTTCAACCTTGGAAGGAACATCTACCCAACTTTGTCTTTCCAATAAAGCACAATAGAGAATATTTCCTTTTCTAAATGAAAGAAATATCAAGTAAGGGTTTATAACAAAGATTCAGGTCTTCTCTTGCTATGTTATGCAGGAATTATGTTAACTCTTCCATCCCTCAGCAAAACAAACAAAAAAACACACAAGAATACATGGAGCATTTATATTAATTTGATTACAGTGTAGATGATTTCACAAGATCACTTTTATTACTGCAGCTATCAAACTGTGTATTTCTAGATCTGTCTTCATAAAGGCAGTGTCTTGCCAATGGAGAAAACTATGTGAAATTCTGAATAATGTAACAATTTTGTTGTAGTTTTACAACAAAAGGTCCCATAGGTTTAGCTGTGTTACCACTACATGAATTAACAAATTGATCTCAAACCAAAACTGTGATTGAGTTTTTAGTTCAACAAGGATTTTCTTTTTTGTCTTTATTTAATTTTATACATTTCAATGTGTTTTTGTTCCTAAGGTCTGGGAATTGGGAACATGTTTTATGTTTTTTATGAAGATGGAATCAAAGTAATACAACCAGTGGAATGTGAATTTCAGAGACATATTAAGCCTAGTGAAAAACTCCTCGGTTTTCAGGCAAGTTATTTTTAAAAATTTATCTGTAGTGTTTTCTCAATTATAATTTTCTTTAGATAAGTATTGATTATTATTAGTTTAGGGTTTTCTGCTTGATAAATTTGTCTTCTCAATTAATAAATAGCTTATATTGGTGAACTCAAAATGTCCTGTGTTTTCCTTGATTGAATTCAAACTTTCAGTCTGTCTTTGAGTATTCCCTGTGTTCTTTTCAAACCCTTTATTTTCTTTGGCTGTCTTTCTCCTTTCCCAGTCCTTTCACAGCTCTCTACTCATTATTTCCAAATTTGTTGATGTTGTTTTTTAATTTTTGACCCTCAACTCACCAGTTCATCTCATTGAATCAGAGATTGATTCTCTCTCTAGTAAACGTAATATCTAAAGTTATTATTTTTAAAGGTTTCTCTTTCTCTGCTGGATGTTTGTCTATATTAACCTGTCAGCTATCGTGAAGCAAATCCCTGTACTGATAAACACTCTCACAGATGCCCTGAAGTTAGTAGAGATGATTGATGCTTTGACTCTGACTTAAAATTCATATAAGTAGTTTCAATAACTTTATTGTTAACATATTTATAGCTGATTTGACCATATCCCTGTGTAGGATACTAAGACACTAGTGAATTCTCTGTTTCCATTTATTCTTGTGAAGTTTTTCCTTTACTGCTAATCAAATTGCTAGCTGACATCTTGCATGTTCTCACAGGAACACTTGGTACTAGCCACTGCATTAAGACTTACTCTGTATGATCTATCACCTTTCAAAAATAATAACTTTTTCTCGTTTGTATTTGAATGAGTGACCTTGAAATATGTACTAACCCATGAGTTGTACACTTTGAGGATTTTTTCTCTGTGTTTTTTTTTTCTTTAATGCCTAAAGCACACTCAAATAGCAGCAGAACTGTCTCAATAGAATTTGCCTCTTCAGTTATCATTATTGATGTCAAAGGATGCTGTACTCAGCAACAAGATTTATTTTAGTGTGAATAATTATGCTTTTAACAGCTAATCATACCTTGATTTGTGCTACTTAAGTGAAATTAGGTTAACACAGCCAAAAATAAGCCAAAAAGCTTTTTTTTATGCCTATTTAATTCAAAAGCTGATTATTTAGGAAGTCTTTTAAAATTTTATTGGTCTAAAGTGCAGCCTAGATTTTATGTGTATTTTTATTGAAATGTGGCAATAATCAGGATGGATTAGTGTAATTCGTTTCTTTTTTGAACCTTTCAAACTTAGAGTAGCATAATACTTATATTCTCTGGGGGAAAAAAAAAGATACCAGGAAAGTAGGCTACTTGATAACTTTAATTTTGAAGCAGGTATAGACCTGTCCTTCTTTAGATATCTTTGGTTTGTAGGTAAGTGTAGTACATAAAATTTAGTGCTTTACTGAATCATCATGGTTCACATGAAATTGTAAAGACCCTCTTCCTCTCCTTCCCAGAAACTCCTAAATTACTTGAGTCTTCCAAATTAATGTCAAGTGAAAGTAGAAATTCATTAGTCCAATAGTGGCAATTCTAGATGAATAGGGACAGATTTCTGTTTTCTGATGCAGGTTATTGCTTAGGTCGACCAGCTTCAACAGCTGTTTGTTTAACCTGTTTAACTTGTTGATAAATAAATTCTTATGTAGAGTCTTTCACCTGTTAAATGTCTCATCATTCCAAAATGCTTGGGAGATTTTCCTCGCTAACAAGCAACCTCTATTTATCTTCTGCAAATTAATGACATCCAAAGCCTTTAAATTCTGCTTCTTATGCAAAAGTGGTTTTGTTTTGCCTTTCCAATAAATCCCAGTTAGAATAATAATTTTAGGAGACTGGGAAAAACGCAACAGAAACAGATGCTTTTTGTGAGACCAACGAAAAACTCCTTTTGGCTCTAACATAAACCTGATTTCCTCTTCCTTATAAGAACTAGCGCATAATGACCATATTTCAGTGAACTATGCCACCTGACATTTGAATATATGCTAGAGGTGGGAGAAAAATACTTAATTTCAAAATAATGTGACTACATGGCAGAACAAAGTTTCCACAAGAAATTATCTCAAAACATACTTGGTAATCCACATAAATTGCTTTCATTTACCCACAGCACAGAAAGCGTAGCAAATTCTAACCTTTGTTTGTAAAAAAAAAAAAAAGAAAAATTAAAAGAAGTCCACAGTCTGATTTTTTTTGGTACAGAGTGTCAAGTAAACAGTAAATTAATAAAGAAGAGGTGATACATAAATTCATGTCTTAAAATATGCATTGTTGTAACCTGTTGATATCATCTTACTCTTTGACAGCTGTCGCATAGTTAGATATTTTATTATACTTCTTCAAGAGTTTGACTCACATCTTATTAAAACACTGAGGACCCTTGCAGTAAGTTAATAAACATAGAATTTGCACATGTAAAGCTACAAGTACGTGTTTCCTATTGAGATTTTCTTGCCCCAGACTATCTCGAAAAACTTTCTCTAAGGATTTACTTCCTCCATCTGCTGACTTGTTACAGGGCAAGTCACTTTTTGATTAAAAAGTCTGGGGGGAATACAACAATGAAGTAAATTAATGTTTTATCAGATGTTAGCTTTTTTTTTTTTTTTTTCCAGAGAGAATAAATTAGGAAAAAGTAAATTGTTCACATTTTAATTAGAAGAAGAAAATGGTGGGTTTATGTGTATATTTTAAGGATAAATTATTTTAATCAATTTCTCAACCACTGGGGAAATTATTATGGAGCCTAAGAATTACTGCCTGTAAAGTAAAAGAAATCCAGACCGTCTAATCAGATAAATATTAAGTTTTCAAAAACAAGATTTCAGTTCTGCTTCAGATAAATGTATGTTTGAATAACTAGAAAAGAAATGTGTAAGCCGTTTCATGCTGGGGAAAAAAATATTCTATTTTTGATATGAGAATTTTGGTGCATAATTTTCGCTGTTACTTTGGAAAAGCAAATTTTTTTTGCCTTTTTTTTTTATTCTTTTGGGGTAAAGTGAGAGTTTGCATTGGATTATAGAAATTTATGACAACATGAACAATATTTTAGGATCAGTAAAGTGCATTATATATGTAGATCTATATTTTACTTCGTATTTTTTACTTTAGCTCTGAGAAAGTGTCATGCTTTCTGCTTGCTGTATTTAAAGTGAAACATGAGGAGCAATTTCTGTGAATCATGCCCTAATAAGAACCATGCCCTTTAGATTCTAATTTAAATGTGTGTGTGGTTATACATATACATGAAAGACTGTAATTGTATTGGGTTTACAATGAAATAATCTTTAGAAATATGGTTCAGTCAGTATTTTAGACTCAGATTCAGGGAAAGGTATAAGGAGGTAGCTTATCTCTGGATATAGTTTTAAGGGCTTAACTTAGAGTGTTTTGCTGTTCTGATATACTTCCCACAAGGAGAGGTATTATTAGAGTAATCATTTACACTAATCCATATGATGTCATGCGAGAGAAACTCAGATTTCTTCAGCAGGACACCGTGTTATTTTTAAATAATATATTGAATGTGCCCTTGTAGAATTCACAGTTCCCCAAACTGGTATAAACCGAGTCCCTGAGAGACATGACTGAAAAGAATGACACTGCATAGACTAGTTACAAACATTTACAGATGCATTGTTTGAAGGTATTCTCTCTGAGAATAAAGAGCACAGTGCAGAACAATCTAGATGTAGTTATCTGTTTAGATAAATACGGAACTAAGACAAGGCATATTTAGAATAGATATAAAAAATAATGAGATCAGTGAAACAACCTTACAGTTGAAGTGACAATCGCCCAGAAGGCAAATGACAATAGATCACTGATCCAATGATTGCACATCATATTAGAGACATATTTGTTTATGTTTACACCTCACTTTATGCAACAAAAAGCTTTTAGTCACTTTTAAGAATGAAAGTCCCATTTGTCCCATGCCTATCATTCTTTAAATAATGGATTTCAAACTTCTCCCGTTGAAGTGCCTGACTTTTTGTCACTGCAAAGTAATCTTACTCTTGTTACTTATTTCTAAGTTCTGCTTAAGTTCCTGCAGGTGTGCCATACCATGGTATCTGAGTTTAGTAGAATGTAATTTCTGAAAGATCTTTCCTTTTTTGAGGGTTAAGAGCCACACAGGAGCAAACAGTGGCTTTTGATCTTCTGTAAAGAAACTCCCTCTGTTAAAGCTGGAAGTTGATTTATTTTTTTATTTTGGCATATAAAAATAGAGTGTATTTTCTAAAAGATAGGCACGGCAGGCAAAGAGTGTTGATGATACAGAAAAGTTAGTGTTGAAATGCAACATCTTCTTGAAGAGCATTGCTTAGTACCAGATATGTCACATATTTTTTCCTGTTCCTTTTAAAAGGAGCCTGATGCTTAGAAACAGAATTGGTTTAAGATCTCATCAACTCCTGCTGCTCATTCTACATTGAAGTCATCATCTGCTGACATAACTATTTTCACAGCAACCAGTTATGATGTGTCAGACAGAGTGTTCTAAATTAGAAATAAGCAGCAGATAAGTGGTAAAAAGAAAGAATATTTATGATTTGGTGAAATTGTACCTTGTGATGCAAGGAATTTAAAATAAGTGGGAAGAGAAGAAAAGGTCACGAAAATAAAAAAACTTGACACACGCTGTACCTCTTCAAGGAGAGTATTTTTCCGTTCCTTACTTTTACATAATTTTTATGTCCATTAAAGGAAAAAAAATCATGTTATTTCAGAGATTTCACAGAATATTCTGAGTTAGAAGGGACCAACAAGGATCATGAGTACAACTCTTAAGTGAATGGCCTATACAGGGATCAAACCCACAACCTTGGTGTTATTAGCACTATGTTCTAACCAATTGCGCTAATATAAGGGGAATTTCCAAATATAGTAACATATTTGACCAAGTAACTTTTAATTTTGATAAAAACAAGCTTTTGCTGGGAGCAAACATTCACAATTAAGTAGATACATATAAATATATATATGATGATTGGTGCATATTTATACAAAATAGTGAGCATGTAACTACATTTAGCTATTTGGAGTGAGAATGGTATAGTTATATGTTCTATGAAATATGAATTCACCAATGTCAACAGGAATTTTTTTTTCCAAATTCAACCTTTTGCAGGAATGGAAGGGCAAAAAGGAAAGAAATGATAGTAAGGTGCCATTTGATTTCTATTGGGTTTAACTCCAGTAAATAGACCATGAGAATGTCTTATGGCAGAAATAGCCAAACTTCTTGCTCTTTGAAGCAACATATCAGTACTACGGGTGACCAAAGGAGCAGTTCTCTCTTACTGCTGCTGCTTTGCCCCTGTGCCATGCGACAACTTTCACCACACCTCCTTCTCTTTCTCTGCATTTCCACATTGTCATCTCCCCGGTTATGTATTTCCCTGCCTTACTGCTGTGCTCTCAGCTGGACGGGTAAGCTATGCCTTGCACTGCCTTCCTTTGCAAGGCACTGTGATGGTGCACAGGGGGAAGCAGCTAGTTACTGCATAGGAATAAGGCATTGTGTGTCTGATTTGACTTTCTGTTTTTAAGGTCTGCTGACTCTTGCTTACTTTATTTCTACACGTATTGTTGTTTCAAATTATTTTTTTCTCAGGCCAACAGTGCTAACTTCTTGATTTTCTCAGGAAAATTTGATGTATGGTTTGCATCAAAGTGCTTGTGAGTTGTGTGGTACTTACAACATGCAGTTTAGTTAATTTGAGTTTATGGCCAAATGTCAACTGTCCTTATTCTTTCACTACATTTTCTGAGATTTTGTTTTACACTTAAAAAAGAAGAAAAAGAATACAATTTCTCTTTCTATTGTGTTGTTGACTGTTTTGATTCTTATACTTTTCCTGTTTCTTTTGAATTGCAGGATGAAGTTTGTCCCAAAGCAGATGGTGATCCTGTTCAGCGGTGTGTATGGGCAACTGCTGTTAATGTAAAAAACAACTTCATTTATGTAACTCAGCCCACACTTGACAGAGTTCTTATTGTTGATGTACAGTCTCAGAAAGTTGTACAGGTATTTATTTCTCATTTTTTAAGTCTATATCTAATTTGGACACAAGAATTTAAGACTTGCTTTCGTATTTCAGAAACAAAATACAATTAGCTTGAGAATAAATACAATCTTTGGAAAAAAGTTCATCCACTTTCAACATTCAGCAGCAGTTTCTATTGAGTGACTGTTCTCAACAGACAATTGGGAGGGAGATAACTTGAAGATAGCTCTTATAACTATTAATCAAGTAGTTGTGGAAACAAATTCTTTAGGAAGTTTCTGCCTTGAGTAGTTCTAACTTGAAAATGAGGATTAGTTCAAATAGGGTCTTATCACAAGAATGTGTCTGTCAGTTTTGACAGGAAGGGTAGGGTTTGGCCACAGAAGGTGGAGCAATGTGACTCTGTAAGCTTTTAGACAGAGAAATTACTGAAATTGTAAAAATAAACACCATCCTTAGCGAAGACTGGAGAGTATGAATTCAAATTTTTCTCTACTTCTCTTTCTTGGTCTCTGGGATGCTGAAGATACTCTGCTTAGTGAAAATAATTCATTGAGTAAAGGAGAGAAATCAATGCTATGGTACAGGGATTAATGCAATCATAGAGTTTATGGAAGATAGGAGTGGTGGGTTGACCCTGGCTGGAAGCTGGATGCCCACCAATGCTACTCTGTCACTTCTCCTATCCCGAGCTGGACAGAGGAGATAAAAGGCTTGTGGGTTGAGATAAGGGCAGGGAAAGATCACTCATCAATTACCGACACAGGCAAAACAGACTTGACTTTAATAATAAATTCCATTAATTTCCCTATCAAAATCAGAGCAGGATAATGGGGAGTAAAACAAATCATAAAAACACCTTCCCCCCAGCCCTCCCTCCTTCCTGGGCTTAACTTAATTCCTGAAACTCTACCTCCTCCCCCACCAGCAGTGAAAGGAGATGCGGAATGGGGGTTACAGTCAGTTCATCAGATGTTATTTTTGCCGCTGCTTCTTCCTCAGGAGAGGAGTCCTTTCCCTGCTCCATTGTGGGGTCACCACCATGGGAGACAGTCCTCCATGAACTCCTCCAACATCTTTCCCATGGGCTACAGTTCTTCATGAACTGTTCCAGTGTGGGTCCCTTTCCACAGGGTACAGTCCTTCAGGAACAGGCTGCTCCAGCTTGGGTCCCTATGGGGTCACAAGTCCTGCCAGAAACCTGGCCCAGCATGGGCTTCCCATGGGCTCCCTCAGCCATTCTGAGAATTTTTTTTACAACCAATTTGATGCATTGCTTCAGGAAGAGAGACTGAAAACACATAGTCTTAGTCCACAAGATTTGAAAGACTGGAATGTTTTCCACGGTCTCTAACTGACATTCATGTGTCAACTTCCTTTCCTACAGATGAGGGATGAAATACCAATGTAATTGCATTTATTAGCATTTAGACTTCAGTGGAAAAAGTACATTAAGCCTTCTGAGTAAAGAAGTTGGAAGTTCTTTTTAACTTAAGTTTCATAAAATAGTCTGATTGGTAGACTTTTCTAATTTGTCTTCAGTTACGTTAGTTATTGTTTTAAATATGGATAAATATACTTTATTTTACTTACTTTACCATTAGCAGAATGTTTAGAGATGCTTACCACAAAGATATATGTAATTAAAAGATATATTCAGTAAATTAACCACTAATTAAAAATGCAACCCTTCCCCAGAAATATGTAATGCAATTGTCCAGTTTTTGGATAGAGTCAGGTAGATCACTGTTCTATCACATAAATATTCAAGTTTCTGTAATGAGCTGAAAAGCAGACGTACAGAGTGTGTAGGTTTTACACAGATCTTTGCACACTAACTCTGTGCTGCTTAGTGAATATATTGAGCTAAAAACTGGATATTCCACAAGATTTCATGCAAATCCTGGGGAAAAAAAAATCATTTTCAAAGAAATTTTATTTGGAGGGATATCATTGCTTTTCCACTACTTTAATGATATCCATATTGTGAACTTAGGAAAGTATAGAATAAAATTTATCCCTTCTATGGAAACCTTTTGTAGGAATGAAAGTCTCTACTTTGATGGTTCCAGGCAATTAAGTATTCATAATAAGTTATCTTTCCCTTTCACAATACTTAACACAGACACTTGGTAAGACAATATACCTAAGGGATAACAGATGAACCGGATAAATAAATTAAAAAGGTGTTTTGAACACCTGAGCAGAATTTCTGCTAGTTTTTTACTGATCTGAATATTATTTCCTAGCATACACTTAGCCAAATACTTGGGAAAAGTACAAGGGGACTTGCTCTGTGTCCAGCTTAACTATGCTATTATTCAAAATAAACTTAGAAAAGAAACAGTAGTTACAAACAAAACAAATAAATAATGAAAGCATAAACCCTACACAACCTTTTTACACATAATATAAAACTGTAAAAAATAGAACCACTGCTGATTCACAGATGGCTTTTAGAGTTGAAGTAATGCTAATTTGGAATTTAGAGACAAGTCAAGAGATACTTTCTTCAGCATTTCTTATAACAAGCATGGCCCTGTCTTATCCTCTAAAAATAAGCATTTATTTTTTGGTTTTATTTTTTGCAAGCAGCGAGAATTTTCTGGACATTAAATGTTGCTTTACTCATATGATATGCACATACACAAACAGTTGTACAAACAGAGGGCACAGAAGGGAATTTTGTTTTTCAGTCAGATCAGTCTATTTTCATTACTTACAGTACTTCCTTGCACAGGAAAAAAAAGGTAATTGATTTTTAGAAAGTAGAAACTAAGCTGTTCAGAAAGGAGAGCATTTTTCTTGTTAGACTGCTATTTCTGTAAGTGTCATGTTAATACCAGGGATATTATTTACATACATGTACATGTAACTACCACCTTCTGCTCTGTAAATACAAGTTTTAAAAAACCATAGATGCTATTAGAAACTGATGTGGAGATAACTTTATATTTTGAAAGTGAGCAGCAGTGGAGATAACTTTATATTTTGAAATGTTGGGTTGGTTTTGCTTATTATGATGTTTTCTTGGAAGCACTACTATATATGTTATACTTACTCCTTTCTACTATGGAAGTTAATGTAAAAGATATGTGTACATATGTAACAACTGGATTTTAGGATGATTTATTTTTATGACAGCTATATTTATCAAAATAAGTACTTCAGAGTATTCTAGAGCAGAGTAAAATGAAATGTATTGAAAATGTGGATGGTGTATCTTTAGAGATACATAGAGACTTTTTAACTTATCCAGGTAATTCTCATCGTAAAATGAAGAGAAGTATTTGCTTTCATTTGTAAATTCTTGAAAGCAAGCACTGTCACCTGCAATCGTCCAGTATTGCATAGCAGCCACCCACTAATGGGATGACTGAGAGGCAAGGTGAAGTCAGCCGTCGTTACTGTTTGGTCCATAGTGTGCTGGTGGCAGATCATCCTGGCTAGAAACAGCTGTGAAAGTCATCTTCCAAGATACTCAGCTCATTTTGCTTCTGGCTGCTCTCCTGAGAGCTGTTCTACCTGTGCTTGACCCCACAGGCAATTCTTTATGCTCCTCCTGGCTGTACCATGACCCCAAGCCTGAGCACAGCTGGCAGTCCTTCGGCAGAACATGTTTGGGTCAGACCTTTGTCTGGGGAAGCCAAAAGGAAATTTGACATGCCTGAACAAATTAGCTATACAACAGCCCAAGTATTATTTTAAACAACTTGTCTTCTAGCGTGCAGCAGAAAAATGTCATCAAACACACATGACCTCTTTCAAGGGGTAACTTCTGATTTTAAATGAGCCAGTAAGCAACCTGGCTTCATTTTCCATTTTCAAAAGGAAAAACAAATTCTGCTTAGATGAAGCGGTCGCTTGCAACACCTCAGGAGTACAGTTAAGTATCATCAGCAGTCTCAGACAGCCATTAGTGCATTATCTTGAGGATCTACATCATTAGTTTAAATTAGGTTCACTTAATTAGCCAGCTGGTACTCTCCTTGACACACTGATAAACAAGCTGTGCTTTACAGTTCCATAATGGTAAGACTAAAAAACAATTTCCACCTATTTTTTCTACTTTAATGATGAAAATAAAAAAGTAATCCCCCCAGTTGTTTACCTTGTGCAGAACGTCTCTTAATCAAATACATGGTCCTCCTGTTCCATACCTCTGAAGTCTTCAGTTCTCATATCAGGGGAAGCTGAGAGCTCAATTGTCTAAAAGGTTCATAATCTCAAGAGACAGAGTGCAAGGTTGTAGGGAAAACACTTTGGTTCTGATTACAAGTCCATGAAAAGTAGCAACTGTAATTGGAAAACATATGAAAACAATCTTTCCAACTTCAACAAAATAAACCCATTTTAGCTTTGGGTGCAGCAAGATTGTGTTGATTTTATGCGGTAACACCTTCCATTGATTTCAGTATGTGGCTTGAGAATATGCTTCCCTTTTTAACCATTTTCCAGTAATTGGTGCAGTTTTTCAACCAATATGTATAAAGTGAGAGTGATGATAGGGAAGGGAGATAAGTACTTTTTTACTTGATTTAAAACCTTTGTTTTCAGCTTCTTAATAGCTTCAGTATAATACAATTTTGATGCCAAGTGTTAGAGCACATATTGAATAAAACCCACAGTTTCAGCAATTCAGTAATTCTGAATTAATCAGAGGGCTGTTTCAACAATTGACAACATAATTTTTAAATACAATCTGAAAACATCGGGAAATGCACGTCTACTCATCATTTTAATTCAAGCATATAAATTATTTTTCCTTTGAAAATGTGACAGAAACTGAGGGTTTCTATTTTTATTATGCTTTAGGCAGTAAGTACAGATCCTGTTCCAGTGAAACTACACTACGATAAATCACATGATCAAGTCTGGGTATTGAGCTGGGGAAATATGGAAAAGAATTCACCAACTTTGCAGGTGAGGTGATCAGAATGATTATATGTAAGAAAATCTAGACAAGTTTATCCTTCGTGTAATTGCAATGTATCGTATGTTTTCCTTTAAGTATTGTTACCATGAGCTCAGGAGGGGCAGTGAAGAGATTTCAGGTAACCCAAAAACAAGTTGGACAACTGACTGCTAAGAAAGTTAGCAATTCTTTTCAAACCCTTAGTCAGAAGTGACAATGGCAAATCGATAGAAGAATACGGAATGCAGCTGAAAGCAGCAGCGTGTTCTGTAACCACCAATCTTTTGAGAGCAAACTGTTGCTCTTTATGATGGTTTTGTCCCTAGTTAGAGGATAAACTGGACTTTAGATATATTTCAATTTCACTGACTTTATACTGATGTTCTGGAGGTGTCAAGCTCCATCTTTATTAATTTTTTTTCAGATGTAAAATATTAAAAACCTTTACTTTTCCCATGCCTCTGAGCAGTGACAAGCCTAGGGACAGCCACTAAAGAAACACCTCAAGAAGCTACTATTGTACTTATATTACTCCTTTTTCATTAATTTCTGTTCCTTATTTAAAGTAATCCATTGATACTATAATGATCATCTTTATGCCATAATTTAAAAATTCACTTTTATTTCAATTTGTTTTCCTTTTCTTCATAAGTTAATGAAATCCTTATGTACCTAATCTATATTTACACATAAAAAAAGAATAAGAGAAATTCAAACAAAAAAAATAGCAACTGTTGGAAACAGCTTTTTAGTACCTACAGACTCTTATTAACTTTGAGCATGCAAGAAATTTGTAGGAGTTTAGCTGTCATTCCTCCCCAGAACTAACCAACTCAGTCTACCAGATTTTAAGTGACTGATCATCCTTACTCTCATTTTTCTTACAGTATAGATGATAGATTATTTTAATTTTTTAAAAAATCCACTCTTAAGTGCATGCAGTGAATATCATAGTGGCTATTACATGGAATTGTCTTTTAGTCATCCATAAACATATACCTCAAAGAAGGTCCAATTGGTTCATAACAAAGTAAGGAATATGTTAACTCAGTTCAACTTGCTCTTCTGAAATATGTCTGTGCCATGTTGAATTAACCCATGATTGACAAAAATATACAAGAGTATATGTAGCTATATGTTCCAGTGGATCAGTTGATAGCATCTTATCTTTTCACTCTGGCTGAAGTGCTTAAGAAATTTAATCTGACTCTGGGATCTGGTGTTAAAAGAAAAAACAAAAAAGAAAACAAAAGATTTGGTTTGAACAAAGAATTGCTAGAGGCTATAGTAATGTAAATGAACAAATATGGATTCAGGGGTGATAAAAAAGAGGGAGGGGTAAAGTAAATATGAAGATTAAGTGGTCAGGTGTATAACTTCTCTCAAATCTGTAGTGCTGATTAACTTCATTCACTGTCATTTTCATTAGTTTTCTTGGTAACTGAAAGATAATACAAGAGAAGGAATACAGAGGTAATACTGTATTAATTCATTTGGATAGAGATCAGATTTTGAAGGTAAAGGTATTTCTCTAGTTTATAATGATGTTACTTTATGCAGGTGATAACGCAAGCCAGTGGGAGTGTTTCTCATCACACAATCCATACTCAGCCAGTGGGAAAGCAGTTTGACAGAGTGGATGACTTTTTTATTCCAGCTACAACCCTCATCATCACCCATATAAGGTAAGTTTCAGCTGAATTATAATTAACTTTCAAATGAACTAAAATATTTTCTTCATAAACATTTCATAAACATTTCTTCATAAACAAACTAAATTCAAGTTCAGGTGAAAACAAGCTATATATAAGAATATATAAATTTATTAGCATTTTTCTTCTGTATTTCACCAAATGTTCGAAAGTTCAGCTGCTCTATGTAGTAAAATTGAGGTGCAATATCATATGGGGTTTTCTTGAGGAACTGATAACTGTAATATTCAGATAATTCTTTAAGTTAGAAGCATACATCTTAATCTGTGAACAATAATATTAATTTTTTCTACTGCTCAGAACAGTTGCCCTATGTAGTATTTACCATATCGTATTACATACACATTGTATAACAAATATATTGTATTAGAGTTATTCTTTTCATTAGGGAAAAAAAAAAAAGAAAAACACACTTTAGGAGTTTTAAATGGAATTGTGATACAACATAACTTAGAACTGACTTCTCCTGCTCATTCGGTTCTTTCTACATGTTTTTTTATCAGGCTCTCTGTTGTCAAAACCATAACTGAGAATGTAACATGAACTTTATTAAGATGCATGAATAAAATTTGTCTTATTTCATGGGTCCTGAATACATGATGTTAAAATAGCTCATACTATAGACATACCAGTAAATACCGTAAATTCTTGGGACCTTATTATTTCTCTCAGTGAATGTAGGATTGTCTTTGTGTTTGGCCAGAGAACAGACAGATTCTGGCTTTGATAGAAATACTCTAAGTATGGAAGAATTGAAAAAATTGACCAGCTGGATTTTAAAAGACAGCTATGAGAAATGCTGTGGGAAAATGAACTCCCTTTCAGTCAGACACAATACAATGGGACAGAGAAAAGGAATCTGAGAAAAACAGGGCAACACTTAACATAGGCATAAAGCAGAGCTCTCCCCAAGACCTCTTAAATGAAAATCTATTTTTCTTCCTTAAAACACATTAGTAAGAATGTGATATAGAATTTTATTTTCTCTTTTTTTTTCTGCAACTTTTCTACCTGTAGGGATTGAATATATCTGCCATCTAGGATTTGTACATCTGAGTGTTGCATTAATGTGTATTAGCACTTTGTATGTGTAGGACTGTTAAATTTCCTTGCAGGGTGACACAGACCCATTTCATCTCAAAACACCTCTGCCAACAATTAACTCCATTGCTTATTCTGATATTCCAAGTTCAAGTTTCTATAGAAATGCCTTCATTAGATGTTCTAAACTCACCTACATCATCATTCATATTTGAAAATCTCAAGAAATGAATGTAAACATGCGTACCCATTAAAAAGCATATAATTTCTGATTGTAGTGGGGGGTGGTCTTTGAAATGTGAAAACATGCAATTTAGGCTGGTTTTATAATTGATTTCAGAATTCATTCTATACATGCCTGTAAAAAAATCTAGACTTCTGTATCAAAAAACATTTGGCTTCTCCCAAAGATGGTGTCTATGAGAGATAATTTTTTAAAATTTTCTACAAAACTCTTAACTAACAAGTAAATTAGAAATCAGCCATAGGCAATTTAAAAAGAAATGTGTAAATTAGTATAGCTGAATAATAAGTTGCCGCTAAGTGCCATTATTACCACATTTGTTGAATTGAGTAGATAAATGCATCATGCTCAGCCTTAGAAAAGCATTAAATATTTCTGCTGTATTTGGAAATATTTTGCTGTATTTGCATTGTGGGAACAAAAGTTACTGCTTCATAAAGTAGCGAGTACTAGAGGTACTATTCCATCAGCACTGCCCTTTAGATACTTGAATTTTCATGTAAATAGGAAAATAAAAACTTGCACAGGAATAAACATCATAGAAGGAGGGGAATCAGGATAGGGAAAAGAAAAATAAGTTCAGCCCAAAGCTAGTGTTGAACTCATCTTGTCTAACTCTCAAACTATTTTAAGTTGATATTTTGCCTGAATAGATCAAGTAGGCACTTCCTTCTTGGTATATTGAGTCAGAGCTACCTTCAGTTGATAAGTCATTTCACCCATCCTATGTGCAACTTAAGAGAAAAGAGAATTAAAGAATAAAAGAGAACTCACAGAAATAAAAAAAAAGAATATGATATTCAGTTGAACACTGAAAGAATAAAATTTGATAAGTGATTGCATATATAAAATAAACATGTATATCAATTCAGGCCTAGTGAAATTGTTGCGGTTTTTTATTTTCTTTTTTTTTTCTTTTTTTTGCACAAATAAAGACAAAATAAAATTTCTAAAGTTTGGGAAAAAGCCTGCAGTAGTTTGTCCAATGCTAAAACCATAGATTTGGGATGTTAATGAACAAAATCAATTCAAGGGCAATTACTTGGTTTTCCTGATTCATGAGCTTACATGAAATACTACCTAATTCTGAGTGTCTTTTCTAGAAAAGAAAAAAAATCATCGCTTTTTGTACACGGAGTTTGATTATTTTTTTTAACGTATTCTTTGAAGATCTATTTATGTCAGTCAGTTGTTAAAAGAATTTGCCTTCCATAAAATGTCTGGCCTGCAAGTAGTTTGATTTTTCTTTTTGTTTAAATAAAAATGAACTGTGTGAACAGAGTGACAGGAAAGATTTTAAAATTAACTGTATTCATCAAATCAGCAGTGATATAGAAAAGAATCTGTACTGAATTTAATATCACCAGTCAACAAAAAGCCACTCAATAACAGCATGTGTATCTTAAGGATGTTAACAGACATAAAAGCTCGAGCCTATTATTCTTTGGCGTATATACCAACAGGGGAGCAATTTATGTGTGAATTGCAAAAAAACAGCTACAAGAGAAATAACACCACTAGATAAGTGGTGACTTTATTGCTGAAGGGCCCTATTAACTCTTTGTTAGAAATCAGTTCCCTTTGACCATGCAACACCAACCCCTTCCAGAGAAATCAAAGCTTTTTGTAGCTAGGTGCATTTGACACCTGTAAACTAAAATTTTAACTGATAGAGCAGAAGACCCAGAACCAAATTTACTATCTGAAATGTGCAGTTCTAAGCAAAAAAAGACATAGCACTTAAAAGAATGAATTAAGTTTTGTAACACAGTTAACACAAACCATCTGCTACCATTTACACGGTACTGTTATCTATTGCATATTCTGTCCAATCAGTTATTCTTTAATCACTAAAAAGATCAAGGGACAGAAGGTAAAGATGGGCTGGCTTGTTGACATCAAAGAACAGAAGTAAGGGAGAATAATTTAAAGCTATAGTGGGTCATTATTTTTTTTTTTAATAATAGGTAAAACAGTAATTGCTAGTAGTAAATATATAAATATTTCAAACTTTTGTAATTATTGAAAAATTTAAAAATAGTTTTATTTAAGAAGTGATGTAACTATACATTTGCTTTACCTAGGTGAGTTATTTTTATATACAGAAATGCAAATGGGCTGCCCATTACTATAAAAGAAAACTCCACACATCTTAATGCTGTCTTGGGCAGCAGATAATTTAGGACCCACTTCTCTCAGACCAGGCATTTTAAAAGATACTATCCATTTTGGTCTGAGGTAAACAATAATTCATCCTAATGAAAACAATATTTTCCCAAATTTTTCCTACCACTGATTGAGACAATGTTTGCTTGTACTTATTTACAGCAGGAGTCAGGGAAAATAACCTTTTGGTTCATAGCCAGCAAACGTAACGTTCATGTTCTGAACAACTATGGTACATCAAAGCAGCAGCTAAACAAAGTAGGCATAAGCCAAAAAATAGAGGAAGAATAGACCAATTCTGTTATCTTTGAACCCTCTTTTATAATTGGTTTATAGTTGCTATGCATACAGAATAGGACAAGAAATGAAACTTGATCATTTTGGGAAGAAAAATGTGGTAGGTTCAGTACCAACAGTTGGTTTTGGGACAATAGGAAGGTGTCTTCCTCTCTTTTATGTTCCAGTCATGTTATTTCCTTCCCCTACTGAATGAAGGAGAAACAGTTTTGTGCAAACACCATTAGGAATCAAACAATATTTTGGCTGTCATCCTTTTGTATGTGCTATTTATAAATATATATAAATATATACATTTATGTGTGTGTGTTTATAAAGAAAAGAAAATAGCTATTAGTTTTAGTGAAAATCTACTAATTATCTCCCTAATAATGTGTAGAGGCCCCCCCCCCGACATTTCCAGATAGCAAATCCATGCTTGTACAGAGAGCCTCAGCTGCAGATAGCTCTGATCCACACCCCATGATAATGCTCTAAAAATATTGGTGACTTAATTCTAGAATTTCTGTGTGGTGGTTTTTGACAAGACTAGTTCACTTCCTGACTCTAAGAGAGGGGTTGCCTCGTGCCTTTAAACATTTCTTCACGATGGAAATAAAATTCCATCTTTTTGTCACTGAACAAGCTTAAAGTTTAGAGAAAGTCACTTTCACTTGACTTTATTGGGTTTCTTGTGCCAGCTAGTTGTAGTGTAACGCACAAAAGTTCTTAGTCAATCAGTAACAAAAAAGAAAGAGGCTGTAACACAAAACAGTAATAATTATTATTAGAAAGAACCCTAAAAGAAGTTTGTTCAGTCTTGCTGTTAGAAATCTGAAGATCTGAAGGGCACGAATCATATATTCTTCTTACATATCTTGAAAAATAGCCTGTCCTGCTATTATCATTGGCTATGTTTTACCTCTGATCAGCACACTCACTGTCAATATACATTTAATTATACCAAGAGAATGAGTGAATCTAAAGCACTGTTTTTCATGCACACTGTCAAGCCCATATTTTCAGTGCACACAGCTTGAAAAATCTCCCCCTACTCCGAGTTCTGTTGAAAAATTGTCAGACACTGGGGCCACAAAATTAGATAGGATGAGGTCTATTACTCTGTAATAAATGGTACAAATCCCAAGGTGTTTTTCTTCAGTTATTACTGAAGCTTTTTTTTTTTTTTTGTAGATACACCTTATAATAATTGAGTATATATTTTCAATATTTGGCCTTATACATTTACTAAGAAGACAGTTTTATTCAGTGAACTGTTTTCTCTGCCAAAGCAGTTCAGCACAACCAATGATCTTGTCCTTAATTGTCTGCTAATACCACCCCTTATTATAAAAATAGACATTTGGAATTAATATGTCTGATGGCTGCAGAGAGATGACTTGTACAACACTCATGAAAATATATTCTTGGAAACCTAAGGAGCAAAAGGGCTGATTATTTCAGCTCCACTGTTCAGTAAATCGAAATGAACAAAAGATAATTGGAATAAATTAATGTCTGTCACTACACTGCTGTAAAATGTTTCAAAAGCAGTATTAAATGAACTCACTGTAATGGAGTAACTTTAACTTTTTAGATGTTTTAATCTTTTAGCAAGTACTTTAAATGTCATACAGTTACCTGACCTAACAAGTGGAAGAATGAGCAATCAACTCACTGGTGAGATGGCTCAGTATCTGAATAGAGTTAACATATTCTCAGTTTGAGTTTTTTCTCTCTTTTATATCTCTGTTGTGTATGGTAATAGGGGAAGCAGTCTTTCCAAAATTGCACTTACTCATTTGTACAAAACAGTCCAAAAACTAAGCTTCTTTTTAAAAGCTAATTGGAATGTACTGCCAATGCATTCCTGTGAACCTTCTTAAATGAAACCCATGTGGGGAAGTGATTCAATAAATTCACATTTCATTCCAGAGTTTAAGCCCCTACAGAGGTGTGAAGTAGCTGACGGGGTGTGAGAGCATTTTCTGTATTTCTGTGCAATTAAGCAAACAGAAAATATTATTTTTTGCTTCAAAAACCCTGCATAATCAGAAAAAAAAAATTCTATTCAGTGGTTTGCAGGTGAAACAATTGAAGTGTTAAATGCAGCGTCAACTGCAGACAAAACCATGAACAGAAGAGGTAGATTTAATTTAGGTGTTGATTTTTTCACAGAGACAATATGATTTAGTGCAAAGATGGAGGGAATTTAATATTTTACAAATTTAGTTAACAATGCATATTAGAGGAGCATAAAGTTTGAGACAGTCATCAAGCTAGAAACATATAAAGTGCTACTGGGAAAATAGGAAACAGCTTGAAAGCTTGAGGAATCAGAGAAAGCTCAGCACTACCAGGGCAAGCAAAGAAGATCTAGCAAGTTCTCTATGATTTCTAGTAACAATTGTGGAATCTGTCAGTGCATCCTACATGGTGGCACAGCACACAACTGAGTTAGCGGTTCATCCTGCAGTCTCCCAGTCTGTCTTAGTTTGAGTAGAGCCAAATGGAAACCTTCTTATCATTCTTTCCCCTCTCTGTATATTTGCCCCCCCAAAAGAAGGACCCTTCTAGTCCATAAATGTGTTGCTTTTGAAAAAAAACCTCATAGGATCTTTTGGGAAAGATAGAGAGGAGACATTAAAAAGTCTTTTTCTGCATATTTTTCTGCTTTAATAGTGGAATTTAGAGCATCCTTGTTCCAGAGGGAATATGGGGAATGAGAGATTCAGCTCAAACCAATTTATTTAACTCATGCCCAAATATTTTTCTCTTAGGTAGCTTGAGTTAAACGTCACAAAGCTCTCAAACAAAAATTCAAACTGTCAATACAAAAAAAAAAAGATTGTACCAAAAAGTGTTTCTAATTCAGTGTGGCTATTTAGAAACGAAAGTTCTCTTCAAGTGTTACTTAAGAGACTGCAGACAACCTTTGTAGCACTATAAACCTATAGTAAAAAAATTCCCTGTGTTCTGCTTGTCTTTCCACATTATCTCAGAAAATGACTAGAACCTGGCTTAAGTCTAGTCAGCTCTAGTACAGCCAAAGATAGTTTTGCTAAACTGTAAATGTTTGGGGTTTTTCACACTGTAAGTTTTCTTCCTTTTTTGCAGAAGTCATTACAGGAATATTTACCTTTAGGATAATATCATCTGTCCATCTGAAGTGGCCGAAACATTACTATAAATAAATGTTGTACCTCTCTCCTAGTACTCACCTGCTTTTAAAAATTTAGCATCTATCAGTGTGTGAAAGTACATGAAACAATGAAATGTATGAAAATGTAATCAATTATAAGAGGAAGCTAATCCCTGCAATTATGGCACATAATTTGTTGTACCCAGTGGTTAGAAGTTATCTTAGTGCTGCCTTAATTACTCATTGGTTTTCATAAAAAGCCCCAAATTATAAACATTTATCTATTAGCTTGCAGGCAATCTTAAAATGATGTAATTAACCATTTTTTGTATGTTTGTTAATAAACAACCAGAGCACAATTATTTTAAAAAATTGTGCTGGGTCTGGCTTGGATGGAGCTAGTTTTCCTGATAGCAGCCAGAATGGTGATGTGGTTTAGAATTGTGACACTGGAATAGTGAAAATTTGATTGGAAATTTTCATTTGTTTAGTTCTACTTTTTGAGGTTTAGATTTTTGTTAATTACATTTGAGCTATTGGATGGTACAAACCTATTGTCATGGTTTAGGAATGGTATTCCCCAATTTGATATTCCCCAATTTTGTATTCCTGCTAAAAAGAAAACCATGAGCTGCTCCTCTCCCCCACCTCCTCTGGTGGGAGACAAAAAGCAGATACCACGAGTTGAGACCAGAAGAATTTACTAGAAACAGGGATGGAATAAGAAAAAGAGCAGTAACAACAACAATGCTGACAATAGAAGTGTACAAAGAGAAGGTCATTTACATGCAAAAAAAGCTCATCGGGGACTCCGGGTGACAATGACAGACGGGTTCCCCACCCTGCCACACTTTTCTACCCGAAGCCACACCTTTCTTCCTGGAAGCAAGAGTCCCTTACTCACAACCTCGGCAGTGCTGTAAGGTGGTACCGAAAACAATTAGAGTCTTGGCCGCGCCCACTCAGCGCAGTGCACTGCAGGCCAGAACTCCTGGGCTCGAGCAATCCATGGGGCCCATCCTGCCTGGCAGCTGGGACTACAGGTGTGCGCCACCACGCCCAGCTACTAAAAATTAACTCTGTCCCGGCTGGAGACAGGACACCTGTTTTAAAATTTTTAGTGATTACACAAATCAAAGACTTTAGGAAGACTTTCAGATCTGCACAAAGAGACTGTTTTGTCTGAGCTCCTTCCATGGGTTCTCAACAGTCAGCATGTAACATCTTCTGGTGAATAACATGCCCAAACTTCCATCTTAACAGAGCCACCCCAAACAACCCTCACCCCCTGTATTATCTACAAAATAGAACACAACAACTTGCTATGATAATCTTATATTTTTAATTCAAATGTGGTCTCTGATGCTTTTATCTGCACAAAATATTTAATCATAATTTTTTTCATTAAAAAGTATCTTTTTTTGTTCAGCCTAATATTTTCTTAATTTAGGTCATTATCAAAAAAATGGGAGACAAAGGAATTTTGGTGAAGTTCAGTGTTTGTTCTTAAGAGTATGCGTATATCCCCAGCTATAACAGTACATGAACTTCATTTTTAAAATGAAGAAAAAGATCTTTTGAGACTGTTTTGACATATGTAATTTATCACCTTTGTAGTCCCTATCTCTGCCTCATTATTCATTCTGTACTAGTGCTGACTATTTCTTTTGACATATATAAATTTGGCTGTGCATTCCATGTGACATCTGCCCACCTCGACGTTACCACATTTTCTGAAGTGCCAGATCCTCTTAATCCTATTCTACCTTGTACTGACACTTAGGAGCATCTTTAGAATGTCTTTTGTTCACTGTGTCTGTATAGCTAGCCCTTTCTTTGACTTTTATTGCTTTCAAAATGAAGTGATTTTTTTTTTTTTATTAAATTGCTAGCTCTCCTTCCCTAGGAGGTACAAAAAAGAAAAACACATTTGCTGCCAATACTAAAAATAGATTTTTGCTTTGCAGGTTCTTTTATGATATTGCATGAACATTCCTAGATTCTAAAAATGTAGGAATTAATGTGTTTCCTTTTGTTCTAAAATTTCTTCATTTATGTCTCGTCAGCTCCGTTATCATTGGACAACAATTTGCAATAATTAAAAAGTGTATTGTTTATACACATCTTGCAAGTGCTCCTCAAGAGAGACCTCAGAAAATTAGTGGATTCCTTCATCACTAGTACCCTGAAAATTCAGGATTTATCCCTACCCTGTGCAAATGTGCACTGATGTGAGCCAGAAGTCCTGAACTCTGTGCAACATGTTAAAACAGGTCAGCTTTTCCTGCAAGATCTAAAAAGAATGACTGAAGAAGCCACCATAGTATCTGGCCAGCTCTGGGGAAATTTTCCTGGTAGTTCATTTCCCATGGGTCATTTAAACATATTCTTTAACATAAATTTCGGGTGACAGTCTGTTTCCTTCTCTGGATCTCTAGTGAGATATAACTTAAATACTCTGCAAATATAATCTTAAACTGAAATAGAAATGTAATGAAATAAAATGAAAAAGGAAAAAATCATAGAATATGTTAATATAATTTTAAAAGTATTTTAGGGAGTATACTATTTGCATTATGAATGTGAGAAATCAGTTAAGAAATTTTTGCCTTTCTCTTGTAATCACTTAAATGATTTATGCAGCTGAGTTAACGAAGACAACTTGCATAGAGTCTTTCCCACAAATAATGTTTGAAAGATTGTATCCTTGTGATTTTTCCGCTCAAGTAAAAACTATCAAAATAAGAATGAGGATTTTGTTGATAACACTTACAATATAATTTACTTTGGCTCAACAGTATTTAATTTGTGGAGGCTGTTTTTTCAGCCCAGAGCTAATCTTAATAAATATGATGTAGGATAAACTCAAAAACTGAAAGCTTACTATTGCTCAAAAATTATTTATTTTATGATATTCCTTCCTATCCCTGTTGCTTATTGTTTAGGAATGGAATTTTTTTATTTTTCAAGTGCTGGGTACGAAGCTTAATTTTAGGAGATCCCTTTAATCTAAGAACATAATTCTTGTCAGGATTTCTTCAAGCCCTTGTAGAAATATTTCTTCCCTTCTGTCTTGCATGGCTGTCTTGAAGGCCTTGATATCCTTATTTTTTAAAATAATGGTCAGTATGTGCTGAGAGAGTAAAAGGAAGAGAGAAAGAAACAATCATTTTACTATGTTTGTACGTCACTGACTGTGGAGTCTCAGCCATCCAACTTAATCGTCGTCTCTACACTGAGCACTCCAACTGAGAGTGGAAATAGAGAAACCATGTTCACTTCTATGAAGTATATAAAAAACAATATCAAAACAGAATAAAATCTTCAGAACAAATCTGTGAATATCAATCTCGGAAATCTTGGAATACTTACCAGTGAAGGTCACTTCCCTTTCATTCAGGTCACTGAGGTGGTGTTCAGCAGTTGTTATCCCCTCTGTGTAGCACAGCCGGCCTTCTGTAGCACTTTCTCTTTTGGACCTAGCCTTTGCAGTATCCTTCCCTATTCTATTTCAATGCATTTTAGGATCTAATCAGCAATTCTACCATTACTAAGACCATCTGCTCCCATAGATCTAAAAATTTTGGTTTCGTACATCTTACAATTGAATACTAAGTTCCTTTCTGAATTAATCTATGAAGACCTGCATTTATTTGCATCAATATTATTATGGAAACATGTGAGGTATATATCACTAATGATGGGTTAGATCTCTGCTGGCATCTATTTTTTATCTTAATGAGGGATTCCTTAATCCACAGCCACAATTAAAAATAATACTGATTTTAATGAAGGCAAGTTATATAAATATGTTAATTTTCCTCTTTTTTCCCATATATGTTATAAATTTCAAAGAATACCTGTTATTTTACTGACAATTTTTTCTTGTAATTCGAAAGGTACAGATGAGATGTTTAATGTGCAAGTCTGTAAGAACTCAGAAACCCAAAGTTTTTAAAACCAGAACTTCTTCCCAAGCAGCAGTATAACAAAATTGTCAATATTTTTAGAAAATCAGATCTGCCATCAAATTCTGTTTTTCATCTAACTGAACTGATAGTGATGATCTTGTTTTACACTAAAATTACTCATTTTCCATAAGAGTGGCCTGATAACCTTCTGTTCTGTGGTTTTTAATTTTCTTCTTTTTCTTTTTTTACCAATTCTTTCCTATTCTTATTTCTTAAGACTACTATGTTACTACTTTGCAGGTGCATTATCAGTCGCACAATATTGCTGCAAATGTTATTTCTCTTTTTTAAGTGGCACTTATAAATATTTCATTTACAATAATAGCAGCAGCTAAATAGGTAAAATGGTGAAGAAGGCAGAAATATTTTACAGATGTGTGTGTGAATGTATATATTCACACAGAGAAACACTTACGAAAACAGAGTATTATTAAGATTTTCTCCAAGATGAAAATATTTCTTCTGATAGGAAGATGCTTTGTGCTTAATGTTGTTACATGCAAATACCGAAAAAGAAAAAAAAGGCCTTTTCTGATGCAAAAGAAAACTGTGAAACAAGTGTTCTTAAGGTTGTAAAGAGCATCAGGAACTTAATTAGGAAAACAAACTTAGAAGGTCAAAAGTGTTATAGTACCCAAAAGAAAGGCACCATTTGTGCTGATGAGCAATACCTACTGGGTAAAATCCACTTAGCTTTTTGTCGTCATCCAATAACCACTTTGGAACTGCAAAAATTAAAAAAAAAAAAAAAGGGACTTTTCTGAGCAACCTGCCAGAAGTAGACTATTCTGGGCAACAATAATTTTGTAAGTCCTGAGAATAAAACTGGTATGTCCTTGCAGTGCTCAGTTTTTGAAATCAGAAACACTTCCAAAATTAAAAATGTGGGGTTTTTTATCTAGAGGTAAATATTTTATTTCTGTTTAATAGTACTGTAATTGTAATAGAAAATGAGAATAAAAAGTTGTGTATTTTAAAATCACTTTAAATAAAAAAAAATAATTGATTATTTGAATGGTATGAATTTAATCCATCTGAACTAAAATAAACCAGTGTGAGCAGTCTTCCTTAGAATCACATGTATATGACTATAAATGGAAGATTAGTTCTACTAAAGTAAATAATGGTTACAGTGTTGTATGTTAAACATGTTAAACTCTTAGAAATCCTTAGTTGTGCTGCTGGCAAAAACACAAAGTACCAGTGACAGCAATTGAGCCATACGGCTAAGTAAACAGTTCTTACAACAATTTTCCTTTTTTCCTTTCCTTAATTGTTAATATTTCCTGCTCCAGAGCTACTGTGGATAACTTCAACAGAAAAAATATTTGGTATATAATATACTGCTATTTCAGAATTTTGTTTAAATGGTAGTAGTTTCCCATGATGGCAGATTAGAAGCTTTTTATAGGATCAAGGTGGTCTCTGAACACCTAACACACTGTTCTTGGGCAGTTAATGGCATTTACTTTTGAGTTCCAGAAAACCTTTGGTCAGCAGATTTGATAAAATTTTGTAATAATAGAACTTTCTGGGTTGATTTTTGCATAAATTTTGAAAAAAAAAATGGTTCTAATGCATAGAATGTAGAGTGGATTTAAGCACAATTTTTATTCACTCAAAATAACATAGATAGTGTTTGGGGTTTTTTTTCTTGAATTAAATTATTCAGTTTATAAATTTTCTCTTTTGTATGACAATAGTGCTGTTTGCTTCTTGTGCAGATAATTTTGATTGTAGCTCATTTAAATCTCTTTTCTTTGCTTTCTGGTTTTGAGAACAAAAATAATTTTCCTGAAGTGTTTGATTTCAGATTTTAAAAATATGTACTGGCTGCATGGGAGTAACCTGTGGGTGCAGGGCCAAGAACAAAAAGGAAAGGGGACATCAGTTTTTACATCATCATCATCACCATCATCATTTTCTATACTGTTGATCTTTCTGAAGTCAAGAATAAATACAGGTTTTTTGTTAATATATTCATTAAAAGAAAAGTGAAATTTATCCTCATTTCTAGGTAAAATTTTCCTGAGCTTTCCTCTTTTTTGTCTTTTTAACCAGTCCTTAGGTATTTCCTCTTTTATGGTGAATGCAGTTGCAGTGATAAGCAATATATATGGCTTGTCTAAAGGAAGAAAATAGCATAGGGGAGGGCAGGTTGTTAATTTGCTGCTTGTTGGCAGCTCCACATTAGCATTTTGCTTGGCTATTCTTTGTGCATAGGAGATGCAAAGTAGCTTGCTCTATCTGAAGGGTAGAAAAAAATGATACCTTGCTAAAACAATTTTGAAGAAGTAGTGTCAGAATTCAAATGATTTGGGCACTTTGTATGGATATATCCGGTTAATTATTAATTCATACTTTAATTGGCTAGATCCTCAAATCAAAGACTGCATCTTCACTATTTTTGTAGATACAGGTCTCAGTCTTATCCTTCAATCTGAAGAACTGCTGAAGATGTAGTATTGTTACAGTATAAATTGAAAGGTTTTCAAATGCACCAAATTAATATAAACTTTGTTCATGGAGGACTGCTCAAAGTCCTGCCTTGAGTTTCTTCTTCATTTTTTTTTTTCTCTTAAGATCTTTGCTTTAGTATGCTCTGCACAATAATCTAGTGTACATCTCACTGTATTATAAAGACAATAAATAAAGGTAAGACAATTTGGGCCCAACCGTGCTATGATTAATTCAAATAATAATGCCTAAATAGGCTTGAATTTCTTCATGTGTTATCCCCTGCTTTAGAAAGGGAAAAATTGTGTAACATAGGAGGTGTGCAATTCCCTTGCACAGCTTTTATAGTTCCTGTCCACAGAAACACTTAAAAAATTATTCTTTGAAAAACAGGAAATTTCCTAAACTTTTAAAATGAGTAGATATAGCATGGTTACTAGCCACATTCCATTATATTTAATATTTCTTAGAACATATTTGTTATCATTTGTAAATTCAGTGTCTGAATCTGATTCCATCTTGATATTTTGTAGTAACTGTGGTGTTAGTTCTAATAGACTATGTCAAATATTTTCATAGTGACATGAAAATACAGTTCACTAAGATACTGTGATAAACAACGTTGTTTTTGGAAAAGTCACGTACAAGGTTTGCATGTACTTCTTAGAGTTCTGCAAAACCCTAAGAAGATAAAAATGAAAGGCAGACTGAAGAGTTTTCATTTGTCTGTTTGATGACTCTCTAGCCTTGAGAAAATATTGAAGTTGATTGTTATGGTTGAAAAATACACTTTTTTGGAAAACAAAGTGAATTAATGGTTTTCTGTTAAAGCTACCCTTTGAGAGTTATGAAAACCACCTTCAGAGATCCCTGAAAATTCTGGAGGGACGTCTCTGTTTTTAGGACTGTTTTGCTTGGAAGCTTCTATAACATTCTTCTCTCTATCTTGCACTTGCAATAGTGCTAGCTGTTCCTCTGAACTGTCATTTTAATTTCTGTCCACAAAGGGCAGCTTTAATAGCCTCTACAACTATATGATACCTGAACTTATTATAATGGCTCAGAGAAACAATCACATTTGAAACACAATTATAGCTCTTAGTCACATCCTGATATAGTGTCAGTCATTTCAACTTCAATTTTCAAAATCTATGCAAAGTTTTATATGATTATATTTGGATATTGTGTTTTCATGCTGATAGGATTCTTACGATGAGTGTGAGGTTCCGATTGCGGGCACCCAGATTTAGGTGTGAAAACGCCATGGGCATAAGCTGTCTGACTTCTTCTGTAATAAAGATCTAGTCTATAAAGATAATGGAGTTTGGAAGGCAATTTTTGACACCCCCTACAGGCCTCTGGGGCTGATCATCTTAGCAAACCCTTTGGGCTCTGTTGACTGTACGGACTAGGTTCTGCTGTCAAAAATAGCAACTTAGATGTTTAACTCAAATACAGACATGCATAGTTATGAATAGAAATGTAGGTGTCTACAGAAAAGAAATATTACCTGTAGAGAGTGATTTTTGTACTGAGGAGTTGGGGTGAGGCTGTACATTTGTGATGGCAATTCTTCAACCTCCTAATTGACTGCAGATATGATCGAAGAGGAGGGAAGCATCTGTGTTTAAATAGGACTGCAGAAATATGTTTTTTCTTGTTTATTTCAAAGCAGAAGGCGGTAAATATAAACAAATTGATATGTTTATCTACTCTGGAAGAGATACAATTAAGAGATGTATTGGTTTTGTAATTTTTTTAATTTCTGGTTCATATATCAATTTTTAATAAACTGATGAAAAGGTTAGATTATAAAAAATACAGTATATAAAATTAATCTGGCCATTTATTTCGGCAGTGTGCTCATTTTGTATGTGCACTTAAAGTACACATTTTTTAATTTTAAGAACTCGGTAAGTCACTAAAGCCTTCAGTAAAATTGCTGTATTTCAGATTCACTTACCACTACCAATACATAATACATTCTACCAATGATATTTCTACAATACATTTTGTAATTAGTTTACTGAAAGCTAGCTTCTTTTTATGGAACAAACCCACAAAAAACCAGCAGGAAGCTGTACACATTTTAAATTGTTTAATCTCATTCAAAGCATTTTTAGTATAGATAGAAAAAACAATGTTGTAACAGATATATAAGAACAATAATGTATTTGAGAGGAAAAATGTGTTCATTCCCCAAAAGAAAGTATTCCCATTGAGCTATGCAATAGTCAAAGCTACGTAGGCTGAATAGACTTGATAAAAAACTTGACAAGAGTTTTATATAAAACCAAAATTACTCATTCAAAACCATAATAAACTATTTTTTTATATTAACAGGGGTTTTCAATCTGGTTTGAAAGTAGCTCACCATCTTAAAGGACAGTGATTGAATAATTTATTTTGGACAGTGAAAGAGAACCATATGTAAATCTCATTGTGGTATGATAATTTACAATTTAATGCTTTTTCATAAGAGAAAGCTGTATAGCATGTAAGGAAAAGAAAATTTGTTTTTATCCTTTATACCTGCCATAAACAATGGAACTTAAGGTGATGGAAATTTTGGGGGGGAAAAAAGTGAAAATTGAATATGAAAAGCGGGAGGAGAGTAAGACTTGTGAAAACTGGTAATGTGGATGTCTAACAATAATACATAGTAATATTCCCCAAATTTATGCTTTTTAAAATATGAGTTTGATGTTAGTGCCTCATAAGTTACTTATGACATAAGTCATAAGTTACTTCTCAGTGATTTGCAAGTATCCGTGAGCACTTGATCGCACTTGTTGGAAGATTTCCCTTAGTCTGAGACATTTGATATTCTGGTGAGAGAGAGGAGTAGTTTTGGTATAACGTTAATCTGACTTGCTCTGTAAATTACTTTTTCAGTTTGACAATGAGAGTTTTCAGGTTAATAGTTTGGCAGTTAGTTTTTGCAGTTAGGGAAATAGGATAGTGGTCATTTTTTGTGAAACAAAACCAAAAGTAATAATTTCTAACGTGTTGTTAACTTCATCACTGTGATTATGCTACTCTTAAATATGTGGGCATGTTTTATCATTAAAATTAGAAAAATAAGGCAGTCATCCATATGAGCTGAGCCTTTTTTTTTTTTTTTTTTTTTGATGCCTTTTGCAATTAACAACTTTTAGGATATTTTTCCTGTCTCTTTTACATTGGTTTGGACAAGTAAATGTCAGTTTCTTCAGTTTCCCTGGGTCTGGGTAATGTAAAGCTCATTTTGTAACACTAACGACTCCCTGTGGTGGGTTATCCCCAGCCAGCAGCTGAGCCCCCACCTAGCAAGAGCAAGAGCTACTTTGGAAGAAGTTTTATTTTTGAACATAATGTTACATGGTATGGCTATCCTTTGGGTAGCCATCTGTGTCACCTCTCAACCTCTTCCAAATACCCAGCTGACTTGTGAGGAAGGCAGAGTAAGAAGCAGTGAAAGCCTTGATTCTTTTGACCCAACAATGCTCAACAGTAACTAAAACATTGGTGGGTTATTAACACTTTTTTTCCCACAAATTTACAGCACCACACAGATTAGTATGATAAAAGTAACTTCATCCCAGCCAAATCCAGCATACTACTCATGCAGAAAGTGCTATAGAGTTGATAAGTATTATTATTCTTATTTCTCTTAACTGTTTGTCACAACATATGGTTGAAAATCCTGAAAATCTAGAATTAGAATCTTTATTATTTATTCATCTGGAACAAGTGAAGAAAGAAACAATCACGCATTTCACAGTTCTATCATTTACTCCAGTTGGAGTGATATGCCCCCAGTCTACAGATTCTCACTTGCATTAACTGCAAAGTAAATTATTGGAATTGTGATGATTTGCTCTCAAGTCTGTCAGGCTTACGTTACACATGATTCCAATGTGCACTGTGACAAATGCCTTTATGTACTGCCTGATATTGTGCATGATTTCACTGCATAGAAGAGACATGAGGGTTCAAATTCTCATAAATATTAATCAGGGATTAATGAACAGTGGGAGGCTGCTACATATCAATCTATATGAGAGGAAACTTTGCATTAAATATTCCATCAACTATCTATAAAACATTCAGGAAAAGTGAAGGTACCCTCCACTATCACTTCTTGTTTTGCAACAGCCTAATCATAAAAAGCAGAATAGCTGGACATAGGTGACAGACAAAATTTCATCACATGATTATGAATGGCTGTATTTTTTTAATCCTTTTAGATAGCCAAGTGCTTTAGAAAGTTACAATATTATGATAACTTGAAGTTGGGTTCAACTGCCTATAGAACACAGAGTAGTAGTGCACACTTCTTTACTCAGGTTTAATAGTTTTGATTTACTTTGAATGGAAAAGAATCTTAGGATAGTGAAAGCTCAGCATATTCACTTACTGATTTGGTTTACACAAAACTCCTTCCAGTACCAATTTTGTAAAATGTCCCTATTTTATTGGGTCTATAGACACCCCTGGAGGCCAACATTTTGGTGTCCTTTTTTATTACATACAGCTTTTTTCATCCCCCAAACTACTAACCTGGGCAATCCTAAAATGTCATCTTAGTGACTTGCAATACTGTTTTCTGACAGATTTGCGAAGTATTACCTTTTTTTTTTACAACTGCTTTTGCCTCTTCATCAGAAAGATGAAGGCCAATCTGGCAATGGCAGTTAATAATCTGACACTGGCATTCTGAGAAGGTTCTTAATACTACCCAGAAGGAAGTAGAGACAGATTCACCTGTTGGTTAGAAGGCAGCAATTAGGTTACTGGACACTGGGCTAAAATTTATTTGCAACTGATCACTGCTGTGTTTAAACAAGTGACTGTTTTGAAGCAGGTCTCCATGATCTATCAGTGTTCCTCCAGCCCATCCACTATGATCTTCTACATTTAGATCAACAAAGCTTAAAAGAATGACTGTCCCAGCCTTAGAACATCTTTTATCCCAAATGAAATTATAGCTGTTGCAGTTGAATAGTTGTTACACTACAAGCAATTCACAAACTACCTGAATTTAGGGACTGATGTGTTGTCAAGGGGATGTTTGTTTTAAAAATATGTGTGTGTAGGTGGAAGATCAGTATTTGTAAAATTATTAGTAAGTCATGTGAGAAATTTAAAATTAATTAAGATCAGAAAAAGTGTAAGATAAGTTTTAAAAAACATCCGATGGAAAAGTGATGTCACAACCTCAGGCCTGCAGAAAGACAGATTCCTCTGCATACTACTCAGGTGTGTGTGTGTGTGGGTGTGTGTGTGAAATAAGGGATTGTGTCAAAAGACAATTATTTCATTATATTTGAAACACATGGCTGCTTAAAATCTCAGCAAATAAATGAGGAGTATAAGATTAAAATCTACTGTACTTATGCAATTTTGATTGTAAGGGCAAAGCCAAAAAATTGGTCTTTCATATATTCACAAGCTAGACGAGACCATGAGAACATTTTGTCTGACTTTTTTCTATACTGTAGATTTTAAACATTTCAAATAGTCATCAAGAGACTCAGATAATAAATCTGATACTTCTGAATCTATATGTCCTTTGATAGTAGATAATAGCATAGTCTTTACCAAGAGATTCCAATCACAGAAAATTAATTGACTCTCTGGTAGTTGCAATGGTTTATTGTCCCCATTGTTAGAAAAAAATTGCATATTCCTTATTTAAATTTATCTTGTTTCAGTCTGCAATCATTATTATGCTGAATTCAGACTTTTGAATAAAATAATTGTCTCCATTCCTCAAATAATTTTCATGTTTTTCTTTACCCCTGATTTTTTAATATTCCTTTTTAAAAGGGCAGAAATGAAATTATATAAAGCATTCTTAGTCTTGTCTCCCCAATATAGAATACAGATATGAGTCTGTTACATTATTCTTACCTCTCTCTATATACACCTCCAAGGACTTTACAAGGGCTTTAGGGTCTTCGATTTTTTGACTCATTAGACTCAGATTTTATGTTGACCTGCATGTCTGCTACGATCCTTAAATGCTTTCATAGTCACTACTTTTTAGGATATTATTCTATGTGCATGTCCTTCATTCTTCGCTCACGTGTCAAGTTGCTCAGCTTTACACTTGGAAACCTTTGACCACGTTTGCTTAAATGAGTAACGGACTATAATAATGATTTTTCTGTCATTATGTGCATCCTTAACATCATGGACATGTATTTGTTTGGAAATCATCGATGAAAATTTTGTGCAGTATCAGTGTTTGTACCAAGCAGAAGAAAAAGTGCCCTGCAAAATGATGATTCTGCATTGACAACTACATTTTATTGCAAAGAAATTCTTTTTCTTTCAAGTTTGTATTCCAAGAAAGGTATGCCCTCCTGATATTGTTACCTTCAGATGGTTTTCTAATAAAAAAATTAAATTAGGTTTGTCTGACAAAGTTAATTTTTTCATAAACCCATGTTGACTGCATTATATTCATGATTTTCTGTATTTCATTCTCATATCTTCTATTTTATTATTTCCCTTGGATATACATCAAGATATTGAACATAGCTGGGATACCTGACTTTGTCTTATGAGTATTTCAACAATCTTTTTTTTTAGACTTTCCAAATTTTCCTTTTATTCTGAGATTTATTAAAATGTTAACAGCTAGTCAGCTCTTCCAAAATTATTGGGAAGAAATTATCTAACCTGACAGATATATATTCCTATAAAAAACCTGTTTATCACCTTCCTCAGTTGCTAGTGGCTTGGAAAATACTTTCTCATCTTTAGGTAACAAATGTATATTTTCTAACTCTTTGCGTGTTTGGTTTTTTTTTGTTTTTGTTTGTTTGGTTGGTTGGTTGGTTTTTTGGGGTTTTTTTTTTGGTTTTTTTTTTTTAAACTGTTTTAGACATGGAATTCTCAGCTTGCTTTATCAGTTTCCTTCACTTCCCCTTTTCCCTTCTGTATCTTCCCTCCAAAACTTCATTACTTTTTCCATCCTTACGCCTCTGCCTAGCAATTCTCAGAGACTAAGAATCAGTCACACAAACCTCACAGGCACATGAACAGACCTCTCTTAATTTGTTCAGCTTCTCAAAACTCCAGCCACACAGCTCTCACTGAGGCAGGCAGACAAACTTATCAAACACACAGCTTGCCAAATCCTTTTACATCCAAGAAGAGTGGCAGCCTTGAAATGATTTTTTTCTCCACTTCTTTTTATCTGTATTGTTGGGCTGTTCGGGTGTTTATACTGCTGTCCAGCTTTACTGAATTTTAATTGGAGCACAGAAATGTTACAGGCAGTATGACAGCCAAGAAAGTATTGTTTAAACAGTAGTATTGAAAAAATCCTATTTTTCTAATACGTTCTAATAAATTCCTTTGGGGCTGCCATACTTCTGGTTTTGGGAAGGGTAACCTCTTTGTGAAGGTTTACCAACTTCCTGCTTTGCCTCTTCTCTCACAACCAGATCCAAAGTTCAATCTATTTTTAATATTCAAAAATCTATTTTGACAGGGTGATTTCCTATGCTCTTATTAAAAGTTATATATATTTTGGTTTATGTACTTTCTTACATCTGTCTTTTAGGACCTCAGTTGCAATGGTAGCCTGCAGTGCAATAGGTTAGAAACCATGTAGGGCTTTAGCTAACCTGTATTGTCACCCAGACTTTGCCAGTGGATCCGTCATTGAGCTTTCTTTACTTGCTGTAATACCTGTACAGTGCTTTGAAATCAGTAAGTAAAAGCTGCTACTTAAATTCAATGTATTATTCTGCTCACATAGCTTATCTTCTAGTGTACTCCGCTCCAAAAACATTACCTTCACATCACGAACACACCTTACATCTGTGTCCAAAGTAGTGTCCTCTTAAAGCTTGAACTAGAAAACACCATAAAGCAAAAAGTGTTTTGCTTGTTAATGTTATAAGAAAGTGGAATTATATTTTTTCAGGGGTAGAGAAGTCAATACTCTAGGGAAGGAAGGGAAAGCATATCTCACAAACCCCTGTTTCCCATTCAGAAGTAAGTAGAAAGCAACAAATAGCACGGATAGCTGTAAATAATTGTAAGTGTACAAAGTTGAAAATGAACAACCACAGAAAAAAAAAAAAGTATTGAGCTGCTCCTTGCGCAATTTAAAATACACTGTAAACGGGCATTCAGGTATAACTGATTATCAGAATACGTATGATTAGCTGCTGCAGCATATAAAATCAAGTTTCTTAACAGCTTCAGAGCAAGGGCTAGTAGACCTCCTAAGTGCAATAAATACAGCATCAAGATAAGAGAGTTGGAATCTTGAAGCCAGTTTCAATTAAACTCAATTACCAAAGCTGAAGCTGCTGTTTACATCGCAGGAACAGTCTGCCCAAGATACTGTAAGCTTCTTAATTGTGGCTTTTTGAACTGTGAACTAAATGTTACAAAGAGATAGACAAAGCTGTACAAGAAACTAGAATGCTTGGGGAAGTTTTGATTGAAGTGCTTGAGACAGGATATATTATCAGCTGATTTATTTGCTGATTAGATCTACAATAAGAATGTGATTAATCATAGAGATCTGGAGTCCCGTGCTGTGGACAAACATCCTTTATTTCAAAACCTGACTGTGTAAGTCAGAAGGTTTATACCCACATTCTGTGACTCCTAAACTATTTAATTTGCACCAAGTAGGTTATTAAAAAAAAACGTTTAAAGCATGATTTAAACATTGATTCCACAGTGACTAAATTCATCTTAATGGCATGCACTGTGGAATGCTTATGCAAACCTCTTAACTGGCAGAGTTTAGGGGATTTGTATGGCAGAAGGTACCACCAGGTAATGAGAAACTGGAGAACAAACCAATGGCCACATCCTCCTCCGTGGGGAAAGCTAGGTGTCAAGTGTGAGTCTTTGCACACCTTCCAGGGTGTTATCCTTATGGAAGGTATACAAGACCCTTTCTTCCACCTCAGAGAACACACTCATTTCCAGGACGGGTTATGCAGTCAAAGTTATCATAAGCTGTGGTCCAAAAACATATATGCTAGGAATAACATTTGAGAAGCAAATATTAGTAAAGTATGTATTCCTCTTGAAATCAATAACATTTGAATGCAAAAATATCATATAAACTGATCACTAACACTGCCTAATCAAATAATAAGCAAGGGAAGTTTCTTTTAATCAAATTGATTTAAGTCCTTCATTTTAATCACACTTTAAATCAGAAGTAAGATTTGCTGATTTAGATAATTGATGCTAATCTTGTTTTGCATTTGTATTTTACTTCAGAAAAAAAAAAGAGTAACTTTTATGAGTCGGAATAATCTTCAGGAAAAAAAAAAAAAAGATTGGGAGGCAGCATAAAAATTTCTTTTTCTTGCTTGTCCAGGTGGCATATGATAAATGAAAACAGTTCTTTTAGGGTTTGATTAGTTTAAAATATATTTTTTTAGATTCTTAAACTTGTTTTGTGGTAAAAAAAATGATTTAAAATTTGTTAGTTTTTTTTTTTTAAAAAGATGACTTGTGTTTTCTCTCAAGTGGGATAGAAAATACAGTGTAACTCAAAACATACAGTGAAAGTTTTAAGTCTTTTTCCTTATTTACATGAAGGTACCATAAAATATGATAGACATATAGAATAAAATGTATCAAATATATTAAAATGTTAAATGACTGATTTACTACAGAAAACAATTTATAACTGTGTTTAATACAATTGCTGAAAACAATAGCCCAAACTTTCAAAAATATTTATATATTTAATCATGTAGATGATGTCTGATAGGATTTTCAAAATCACAGTATTGATTTTGTGTGTGTTTCTGTATATTGGAAAATTTCACTTAGGTGTAAGTTTGTGTTTTAGTGCCTATATAAGCTAAAAACACCTCTGTGAGAGCCCTTTCTTCCTCTTTTAAATAAGATTTCTTACATTTTCCCATTACTATATATTGGTACACTGAAAGAGAAAAACAATGTTTTCAAACCCAAAGTCAGCTTGCCAAACTCAAAACACAAAATATTTTCTCTGTGTTTGCTTCTCAGATCGAAATCAAAAGCAAAAAATGTCTATTCTGTGTACTTACATTAAAATAGATTAAATGGTACTATAATGGCTGAAAATAAAGTTATTCAGTACTTGTCATCACAATGACCTAAAATTAGACCTTTTTCCTATTGTGAGTGTCTGTGGGTGGTTCACTGATTGTTGCTCTACAATGGAGGCTGTTATGTAAAAGATAATCAATAAGCCAATTCTATCATCCTTTTGCAGCCACAGCTCGTGTGTAACATGTAACAGTTATTTAACTTGGAGACATTTGAAATGTCAGTGTTGTTTGCTGTTTGACCTTTTTTCTTACAGGATGATTCTGTACATAACACATCATCTGTTTCTTAAAACTGAAAAATGCTTACTACTGGAATCAGGAATCAATGACTTTATGGCTACCCAAAAAGATTAAGAAAAGGATAGTAGGTTGCCAAAAAAGCTAAACAACAATTTCTGCCTGATGACCCTAGTCTTTATGACGGAACAGCAGACCTCATGAATAGAAAAGTAACAGAAATTGTTATCTTGATGTGACTTTCAAAAAGGCTCGCTCACCCTTTTTTTAACCAAGATGATTGAATTCAGATTACATATATTTATAAGTGGCTGAATAATCAAAGACAAAAATGATCTCACAATCAGCTCAACTTATAATCACAGGTAGTCTTATGTCAGAGGAACTGATGGAACAATATCCTGAATCCCTTTTTGCCTGTTACTTTGGTGGTTCACTGATTAGTAAATACACTGGGGTTGCAAGTACATTGTGAAAATTTTGTGTTATTGTCAACTTAATGTTGGAATATTCTGTCTGACGTAGGGCTTTATATCAACAGGATGTGAAAGGTGTTTTTAAATTGTGTATGTAAGCATGCAGCTTCATTCTTAGATCAACAATTCAGAGGAAAACGTCAAGAAATGTGCCAAAGGAAAATAGCTTTTTGAGAAAAGTGCTGTGAAAGCTACTTAGATAAGCAAAACTAATATACATGACTCCATAATATTTCGAATTAGGGTTTTTCACATACGTATATATATATATATATATAGTCAAATGACTGTGCAGTCAGAACTTATACATTAACATTAAAGAATAGTCATATAGTTTGTATTTAAAAGGTAATAAACAATCAGTTCTAGGATTTTAAAGTTCAACCATATTTTTCATGTTCAGTGAAAGTTTTGATGTATGAGAAAGCATAAAGGGTCATTTAAATTGTAAGAAATATGATACTTGGATAGTTGGGAGGCATAAACCTAAATCCTTTTATGCTATTCATTTCTACTGAATTAAAATAAGGAAGATTCAGATAATCATCTGAATAACAATGAGCACTGGGTTAAGCTGATGTTCCTAAGAAAGTTGAAGAACTGTATGAAGCAAATTCAAATATTTTGGATGTACTATCTATTGATACTCAATCTTTTTCTCCTTCCTGGCTTTTGTAAAAGTTAGAAGTGAATAGATATGCTAAGAGTAATATTTACCTTTTCCCCTATGTCAGTAGGAAAGAAGAAGTTTTCCAATTAATCAGATAAATGGTTTTTAGCCATTTTATTCAATGCACTCTAATTTACAAGAACACTAAAAATTAAATATCATAAACTACTTAATATCTAAAACCTCTGAAGCTGAGATTTGTATAGGAATACACTACTGCACATATTAACTCATCTCCTTTGCTTATAATGGCCTTTCCCATTTGTATATTAATGCACACGGTAGATCTGACTTTCTTTGGTTTTGTGCTTTTCCTTTCAGGTTTGGATATATTCTTCATAAGGATGAGCCTGTGCTCCAGAAGATTGATCTAGAAACGATGTCGTACATCAAGACGACTAGTTTAAAGGATTATAATTGCATCCCTCAGTCACTGGCTTATACACATCTTGGAGGATATGTTTTTGTCTGCTGTAAGCCTGATACTACTGGGGCTGTCCTGCCGCAGCTCATAGTGGATAGTGTTACTGATTCCGTGATTGGTTACAATGGCGATGTAACAGGCACTCCACATATCTCTCCAGATGGGCACTACCTTGTCAGCATTGATGATGCAAAGGGTCTCATGAGGATCCAGTCCATAACAACGAGAGGAGAAATACAGGATGCATTTGACATTCACACTAATTTGCACATATCTGATGTAGCTTTTCAGCCATCATTCACTGAAGCTCATCAATACAATGTCTACTGCAGCTCCAGCACACAAACTGACGTTCTCTTCATGGAGCTCTCCTCTGGCAAGGTTAAGATGGTGAAGAGTCTGAAGGAGCCCATCAAGGCAGGAGAATGGCCTTGGAACAGTAAGAACCGTCTTATAAAAGACAGTGGCCTTTTTGGGCAGTATCTCATGACCCCTTCCAAGGAATCTCTGTTTATCCTGGATGGACGGCTCAATAAGTTAAATTGTGAAATCACCGAAGTTGAGAGAGGAAACACAGTAATTTGGGTTGGAGAAGCATAAGGTTCTATGTTAGATATTTACAGAATTATTATTTTACAGTACATTGCACTTAAATTACACCACTCTTCAAATTTACATCATTTTAATTTTAAATTACAGGAAACTTTTATACCTGTTATTTCTTTGACTTGAACACAATTTGAATCAACTTCCACATAAAAGTTACTAAAACAGTGGCTATTTGATAATGGTACTCCTTATCAATTATCAGCTGATATTGTGCTGTTTGACCAAAATGACTAAATACTGAAATCAGTGATAAATATATTATTTTAAAGGCAGCAGGAAAAAAAACACCCCAAAAAAGCTTCAGAGAATTTAATATGATACTTTGCATTTGTAAATGGAAGACTTTAATATAATTCAAATTTTTTTTTTGTTTGCTTCAGACACAAAATAAGAGCTGTTGTACAACCTTTGACTCCTTAAACTGAAATATCCTGTTTCGTCCAGTCCACTGTTAAATATTTTTGTGCCTTGAAGCAAAAGTCTCACATGAAAGATAAACATAGAAATTATGAAATTTATTCCCACTGTGGCTCCAGGATTGTTTGTCACTGGAAGGAAAGTTTTGGTATCAAATTTCTAGACTCAAGTTGTGGAACATATATGGAGAGAAAAAAAAAAAAGAGAAATTATATTTGCAGTGTTTTCCAATCACTGCATTTTGGAGTTTATTTTTATGGTGAGTCTTAGTTGAGAGAGCTGCTTGCAGAAGCTTAACCTTTTTTTAGAAAAACATAGATATTAGGTTTTTCAGCTATCACAGGGTTGCATCAGCAAGGAGTTTCAGGTCTACTGAAGAGAAATATCTCACATCCTTTCAGAGTAAACCACATTCTAAAAACCTGGCATCAAAAAGCTTCACTTATATCATTGAGGAAACTGTTAAATAAAACTAAAGAAAATGCATTTTAAGAAAATGAGAACTCAGAGAACTGAAGTTTTTGCTTATTCATTGTACCATTGTTCCATATTTTTTAAAACCTTTGGTTAGCTCAACAGGTTTTCTATTCCATGCATCCAATTGGATTAGCGCAAAAAAATCAAACAACAAAAACTTTGTATCTTTTATAGTTTGTTTACTTAGAATTCTAATATTAACACTGGTTAAATATGTAAATGGGAAAAGTAAGGTTCCCAGAAGTAGAGTAACAAATCAATAGGATCAGAAAGCCAGCAGTAAACAGCTATCCAGACTCAGAGCAATGACTTAGAAGTTTGGGAGTATTTTTATTTTTATTATGTTTTTGCTAAAGAATGCTTATAAGCTCTTAAACTGACCTCCATTTACTGAAGGCAATCAGAAAAAAAAATCTTTTTTAAAACAAAATTTTACTCCGATTTAGATTGTGTAAAATTGCTTAGAAATCTGGGATTTTCTAGCATTGTAATCTTGTGTGCATTTAGCATCCTGCCCTCTGTGGTACAGTAGATCTCTCTTTAGCTTGAGCAAACCTCCTGGTAGGTAGATTTAACTGAGATAAGAGTTTGCTTACATTTCTAGCTACTGAATTTATTTTCCTTTTTAACAGCTCTTCTCCATTGTGAACAAAAAAGAATCATGTAAACTGTCTATTACTCACTTAATTGCAGTAGTCTGTGTCATGCATTTTTTGTTCTGTAATTTATACCATGTGAATGTTCTGTATGTAGAAAATGCTTGACAAAAGGAGAATAAACCCCATAAATTTTAAAGAGTACTGACTTTGGTGAATGGTCCAATATAGCCACACTGAAGTGGCAAGTTACACAGACTTTATTTGAAACTGCCTATTATTTTACACACACACACATATAAAAATAGATATATTTTCACATATATATATTTATATAATAATATGCAGTGTGGAAAGAAAACTTTTTAGAAAAACTTAACTAACTGGAATAGTTTCCTTTGGCTGCTACAAAGAAAAGCTCATCTATTAGCACAAGCTCATCTATTAGCATATCTAAAGGACAAGTACAGGCTGGGAGGAGAAAGTATTGAGACTGGCCTTGGGGAGAAAGACTTGGGTGTGTTTGTGGATGAAAAACTCAGTATGACTCATGTGAGCTTGCAGCCCAGAAATCCAGCTCCATCCTGGGCTGCATCAAAAGAGGCATGACCAGCAGGCCCCTTCCAAGCCTAACCATTCTATTATTCTATTAATCAACCAGGCAGAGAGTAATTAGAGTGCAGACAGATGTCTATTCTCAAGTCTAGCCTCTGGAGCTAAAAACCTCTAGTCTAGAAGTTGTACCAGCATACAAGCCCAAAACAAGAAGCCTGCACTCCAGTAGCACAGCTTAACAACTCCCCGTCCAGTCTGCCCAGTGTAGGGGGATTCTACACTTACTATGCCCTCTCCTGGCCTTTTAACATTAAAGATAAAAATTGAATTCTGCAATGATCCCTTGACAATCAAAGTTTTCCCATACTGTACATGATCTCTCTTCCAATCTGTATCAAAGACCAAGTCAGTTTTCAGTTTTGGCAGCACCTTATTCTTTTGTATTAGCAATGTTTGGCAGCTGGAGCAGTTTGAAAACTTGGTATGTTGCTCGTTATATGAAAAAGGAGCAAACCCCTCTACTAATAAACTTCACAGATTTGGCTATGTCAATAACATCACACTAATTTATGTAGTATAGAAACTGTCCCCGTCAGCTTAGAATTCTTAATTGAAACCAATTTCTCTATTCCCAAACCAAGAATATTGCTGACTTTAGCTAAAGCAGTTTGGTAAAGGACTACTGCCAATTCCCAGTATTTTTTTTTAGCTAGTCCAATGTAATAGCTCAAAAACTGTTTGCTTCTGTCCCATTGTTTGGAACTTAGACAGGTTTCTGGTGTATATGAGTCATTTGATCCCAATGAATAAATGAAAAATCAAACACTGTCTTCAGTGTTTCCAGTTTTCAGTTATACAATGCAACAACAGTTGGTTTTGAATCCTGTCTTTCTTAATTGCTAATTAGGAAAGCAGAGGCAACAAATGCCTTCTCGTAGTCTCTGGTAAACACTCTTTTTCGCAAGCTATTACAAACATTCAAGATTTAGAATTTCCTTGCAGAAATACATTAGAGAAAAGTAGTGGAAGATTATGGAACTGTAATGGAAGAAGCCAAGTGAATATTACAACAAAGCTCTGTCACAGCTGCTCAAAGTTTTCAGTATGATCCTGTGCACTAGAAATATGAGAACGTGTGAGGACAAAACGAGTGCTTTTCGCCGGGGATTGTGATGATAGAGCTGCTTTTCTTAAGGTATTTAAAAACTATATTATTTGTGAGACATGGAGAAAAGGCTCTCTCAGGCTATTTTAAGAAACATCAAAGGAAAGAAAAAGCAGTGCAAAAGTAAAAAATATCCTAGTTTTCCCTTCAGTTTGGTAGTAGACATTTTTAATAGTTCATGCCCAAAGGTACCTTTAAAAATAATATTCCGTACTGATAAGCAGCTAGCTATTTGCTGCACTACTTTATGTATATCAGTCAACACATAGGAGCAATTAAAAAGAGAGATTAAGCGCTGTTTTGTTTTGTTTGTTTTTTTTTAAACCCTCTTATAAAAAAATTCTTTAAGTCTCTTTCGTAAAATAGTACAAATTTTGTATTTCAAAATATTATCTTGGAATTTTTGACTTTTTCCGTGCGATCCAAAATACTTTCATCTGTCTTCATTTGTATACTTTCTATCTGCTTGGTTTATACTACCAAATTGTGAGAGATATTGCTAGTTAAATCACTGCATAAACTTTGAGTTTTTATGGAGCCTTCCTCTCACACCAGATCATTAAGTAAGGCTGTTTATTAAATACAAGTTAAAGAGTATGTGGTCATTTATGGCTATTATAGTATTATTTAGATTTTAAATAGTGACTCTTCATCAGTAATTTCAGCTGCTTTCAATTAACAGAATCTTCTAAGCTTGAATATGGTATTTCTTTGTGTTGTTGAACAGCTGGTTTGTTATATCAAGGTAGCATCTGCATTTCAGTTAGAAATGAAGCATTCTGAAATATAAATTACAGATTGCAAATTATGAATGTAACATTAAGAAAAGAACAGTTATTACAAAATTTTTCCTACTTGCCACGAGATACTCAGTTTGATTTGAACTGAAAGAGAATCATCAGCTTAAATGGGAGATTTGTTTTTACCTAATGAAAAAACAATAGCAAAATACTTCGCAGGATATTTTGTAAATAAATTAGTGGGTTTCAACTATTTAAAAAAAAAAAATTAAAACTTTCATACAATTACCAGCCATATGTACTATTTTTTTTTTCCTTTTCATCATATTTTGAAGTGAACACCTGTAATGCATTTCAAGAACTGGAAAAATGGATCAAACAGTTGCTACAGGAACACTCCTAGTGAATACCATAAAAATTGAAAATTGCATTAACTAACATTTTTGCTTATTTTTCTTATTGTGTCAGTCATTGTATCAAGCAGCCTTATGCACAACCAACACTTTGTAAAATATCTTACGGGTCAAGAGGTTCCAATTTTGTCTAATTTAACTTTATTTTGTAAATGTGTGGATTTGAACCAGGCTATGTTCTATCCTGGACAAGAGTACAAAAGGAGGAAGCCTTCTCCACTCTTCCTGCAGCTACATCTTAAAAGAAAAGGAAAGCCACATCTTCAAAGACATATTTAAAATGTCTTTGCAAAATACCAGATTTTATGGGATGATTGTCACAAATTTCTTTCTCAGATATATTTATAAAATCCTTTAAAACTTTACTAAGTTCTCTGTTAAAACAGTAAAAGTTTCCCGCATAAATTAATTCATGACTATGTCATTTATTGTGAAGTAATTGCCTTCAATAATTCTACTTCTTCTTCAATAATATTATCCAGTCTGTGTGTGTAAATAATGGTCACAACTTCTCTCTTTTGCACTGAAGTTAGACAAATACTGGTTCATCATGGTTGCTTTCATAGCTGTTACAAATGAAGTTCAACTTCCTCAAATACAGATGGCCTGGCTGAAAGCTTTAATCTGAGTGAGGGGAAGAGCTGGTACCTCAGTTTCCATTTTTTGCTGGCAGCCCCATGAGGAGAGCTGACATAAAGGGGCCTTTTCAGCCCAGAGAGGAGACATCTTCAAGGAGGCCTAACATCAACCTGTTAGTACCCTTTGGAGGTTATAAAAGACATGGAGCTAGATTCTTCACGTCTGTGCATAGCAGGAGGACAAGGCACAGCAACATAAATTGAAACGAGAGTTTCAGGCTGAATATAAAGAAGAACTGTGATGACAGTCTAGCATGGGAGCAGGTTACTCAGAGAAGCTGTGTTTTTCAATACCTGTCTGGATTATGCACATCTAAATTTTAGCTGAACTGGGTTTGAGCAGGATGGACTAGAGACCTACCAATGGCCCTTTGAACCTGAATTGTCTTATGATTCTATGATTATGATTTGGGAATGGAAACAACAGTAGACTTAGTTTGTTTCAGCTGTTTAAGTTTCTGAATGAGCTTGCACAGCAGGTATTTAAATATAAACCTACAAGTGTTAAGTTTGGGCTGAAGTATGGCCTAAGTAAAACTCAAGAAAGAATATGTTTCATCACTTGAAATCCTTAGGTCTGAATATCCCATTTTAAACCAAAGATATTCTCATTTTGAAATCTGGAACACATTTCTTGGCTTCCAGGAAATCCCAAGCTGATAATAGAACTTGCACAGGATGAAATATGCAAAGGTAAGTGCTTCTTTCAAAATATGTGAAAAACAGCTTTAGCAGAGAAAAGGAGGACTTGAGAAAACCACTGCAGACAAAATCTGTTACTGCTCTGAGTATATGCCCAAATGTGACCATAGCCACTTAAGTGTATCCTTGGTCTCAGATTTTCAAGTAAAACTGTTCTGGGCATTTATAATATGGTTCAATAGTAGAATAAAAAGATTTTTTAACTTGCTGACCAGTTTCAGATAGAAGAGCTCATGTCATAACTATGGGTTATCCCTTCAAAGGAAACAAATATGGAGAAAGTCCTGTTCACCTCTCATCAGTTTGTGCTTTGCATTTTGGTCTTCATCTAAAGAAGGTCCTTAAGAAAGCTATGAAGAATTTTGCTTTGAAGTTAGCAACTAAAATGTAGGACATATAGGAATTAAAAAAGACATATTTAAACATTATTCAGCTGTAATGACCCATAAGTATGAATTAAATTTCCTGTGAATACAGTTGTTAAACAGGGAAAACCATAGGCTTAACTATGAATCTAAAAATCCTGATTTCATCCAAATTCAGGAAACAAGATAGAGCATACAAGGTGAGAGAGAGGAAAAAGTAATTCTATACATTAATATCTACTAATTCAAGAGACATGAGATGGATTCCAGCAGTTGAGAACCTTTGCATTTGTACCACACTGACAGTGTTTCATTGTGACTGCCTGCCCCACAATGGAGGAAGACTCAGAGGAGAAGGGCAAAAATAATGAGCTCAGGGAAGAATGTCGAGAATGCTCACCAATTATTGAAGAGAGCTGCGCTTTTAGGGGGACTGGAGAGTAAACTTTGTTTTAGATACACAGCTGTACCAGTGAGTCGTAAGGATGTGTAAACAGCCTTCCCTGAGATAAGTAGCGGAAGAGTACTGCTGCGCTAGCCAGAGCAGCACGGGGTGAGAAAGTGTAGAGGTGGCTTAACCTAATGGTAAATTTGAAAACCAGCCAGCTATGCTCTGAAAATGAACTTTGAAGAGAGCAATAGGCTTGTCCTGGTTCAATCCTCATATTCCTCTGAATGGCTGGACACAGTACCATTATGATGAGAATACAGGGAGTGGTAATCATGTTTTTAATAGTGATTCAACTGCATATTGCAATAGCTGTATTTTGCTTCTGTTATGATTTCAGTGTACTGCTGTAATACTCTACTGAATCAAAATTCCATGCAACACCAATTATATCCAGTAAATTTGATATTAAACTTTAAACTCTTCTAATGTGGAGGGTATTGGACTCGTAATGTTCACATGTTATCAGTCCATTTTACTTTACTGAAATAAAAAGTCAGTGCCTCATGGTATCAAAATAATAATTAAATTTTGGAAGAAACGGGCACAATCTAAGTTATGCTGGTGATAGGAGTTCTTTCATTGTCAGTATCACATCAAGCAGAACACAGTCAAGGCAACAAAGACAATGTGGTGAGCTATTTCATTCTTACATTGAGGAAGGAAGAGATTATGATGGGTCTTTAAGAGTTAAACCAGTAAGACAGAGATATTTACATTCTTTGGCACAGGTAATTGAAATCAACTTCCAGAAATCAAACTCAAGGGGTTTTGTATTGGGGTGGGTTTTTTCATTTGTTTGGTGTTAGTTGGTGTTTTGGCTTTATTTTGGGGGGAAGAGGATTGTTTTGTATTGTATTATTAAAATAATAACCTAGAAAGAAAGCTTTAGAGAAAGTACTGACAAGACTGTGTTCAGAACAAAACCCTATTGACATCAGTTTTATAAAATTCATAAACAGGAGTTAAAAATACATATTTCACTTGAATATCTCCTGTCTGACACCTTTTAGTGGGTTAAATGCCCTGATGGTGTGCCACTACTTTAAAAATGATTTTAAACTGTCTTCATGGAGCTATCTATCACAAAGTATGACAAATTCAGTTACTGATAAAAGACTGAAAGATACTGAAATTGCTTTTTTCTATTTAGAACTAATGCATGAAAAATTGCTTCTTCTAGCTTATGAATATTAAACTTGTTCTTATTTTAATCTAATAGATGAAAAAAATAGCTTCTTGTTATTAGTCATGATGTTAACATTCTTATTTTTAATATTCCTAAGGTAACGTGTCCTTTATACAAGGATGGACAACAGTTCTCTCATTTTGCAATACTTCTTTTTATATTTTTCACTAGTAATGAAAACTTAAGTATATGCTTTCTTTTTATTTAAGTGTCATTAAATCTAGAGCAAAAAATTTTTATTTGTCTGATTTTTTCAGTATTCTCCTTGTATGAGTTTCAAGAAAATTTTTATTTTTAAAGAAAATTCACCATACACCAATAACTTCCTAGAATCTTCCACAAGAAGATGCCCTTCCCCCCACTAGCCCTCATCTCAGTAGACTTATGCTAAATCACTGTTAATGATGCAGCCATATACTGTGAGGGAGCAGAAGCAACAGAATATTTATATGGAAGATTGCATAAGGAAAAACTATTGCATAAATGAAAAGGGAAGAAGAGCTAAGTCTCCAAGTTATAACAAAATTAGTTTTCAAGTGTCTTAATTAAAATTGGAAATAAATAGTCATTTTCTCTGCTGTAAAGATTAAGTATACTTGTAAACTGTACCTGCTCTTTCCAAATAAACCTGCTTCCAATACTTTGAGAGCAGAATGATATAATTTACTGCTGTTTAAGCTGGACCAGCAGGCCTCCATATCCTCTACTCCACTGTTTGGTGCCTTGTGGGTATCTTAGAACCACAGAATTGTACAATCAGTAGAGTTGGAAAAAACCTTCAAGATCGAGTCCAACCTTTGAACAAACACAACCTTTTCAATTAGACCATAGCACTAAGTGCCACATCCAGATGTTTCTTGAACACTTTCACTGATGGTGACTCCACTACCTCCATGGCAGCCCATTCCAAAGCTTAACCACTCTTTCAGTGAAGAAATTCTTCCTGATTTCCAAGCTGAACTTCCCCTGGTGAAGCTTGAGGCTGTTTCCTCTTGTCCTGTCACTAATTGCCTGGGAAAAGAGCCCTCCTGGCTATAACCTCCTTTCAGGGTAGTTGTAGAGAGCAATAAGATAATACTTGAGCCTCATTTTCTCCAGGTTAAATAACTCCAGCTCCTTCAGCTGCTCCTCACTGGACTTACTCTCTGGAACCTCCATCAGCTCCATTGCTGGACACACTCTAGCACCTCAATGTCTTTCTGAAAGTCAGGTACTGGACGCAGTACTGAAGGTGAAGCCTCAGAAGTGTTGAGTACAGAGGGACAATCATTTTCCTAGTCTTACTGGCATTAATATCTTGTCCTCTTTTACCATGTAAGCTTAAATGCAACATTTAGCACTATGGTAGTGGTAGTGAGCCTCTTTCCCACTAGATCAGTGTGATCTTTTAAATTGTGTCTGATACTCAAAGCAATTTTGGCTGAAATGAATCATTATTTTTTTCTCAAATCATATTAAATGTCTACAAAATACTGCTTTTACTTTCCTTTTTTTTTTTTGTTAAACTCTGTTTACCTTTGCTAACCTAAGTCTTGTGATATAGAAACATTTTCCTACTTCTGATGGACTGTTTCTAAACTCCAAATCAGATATTTTTCATTCAGTGTCTTCATAGACCTAGCCTTTTATATACCCTGCTAGCAGTACTTTGCATGTACTAAATAGGAAAGCCATGAAAAAGAAACATCACATCAGTCAAGATTTGTGTAGCAGGACACAAAAGCAAGTACTACAGTACTTTCATCTTATGTTTACCTCCTGCTATTTCACATGTTGGATGTGCCAATAATTACAAGGAGATAGAGTAATGGATGTTGTCCAGTGCAATTTGACTGTGGCTGAAAGCAAGCAGGTGGAATGCTGACTTCAGTTTAGTACAGGAACCTTCAGTGGTTTTGGACTCAGCAAGTGGTAAAGACAAACCTTGGTTATAGATTTAAAACCAAACATCACACACAACTCTCCAAAACATGGGGTCTAACAGAATTCCAGTTAAAACCAGGGCATTGCTGCCTTGTGCTGAGGAACTTTGCTCAGAGTTAAAATGTCCTTAATGTTCCTTTACTTTTTCATTATTATTTTGTTTTTCATTGGCACTTTTAATACTGGTTTTGACACCCATAACCTGTTGTTCTTTAACAGAAATATTATTACTTTTGTCATCTTGCTATGTGCTGATAGCAGAAATGATTGTGTGTCCCTAGTTTTCATAGTTCCCCTCATTCTGTTTACTGACATAAGTAACTGTGCATAAGATGCAGCTGTGATAGTCCGAGGATAGAATTTAGGAGGGGATAAACTGCTCTTTAACTACTTGCCATAATTGGGAAAAATCCAGAAACATTTGTACATAAATGAAGCCCTTCTTCAAGAAAACCTAACTATCTGATGAGCTTTATCTAAAAAGTGAAGCAGTATACTACCTGATGTTTCATAGAGTATTTTTCTGATTTCCTAAACATTTTACATGTGCTAAGGACCGAATATTCTCAGTTCAACAAATGTGATTGTTCGTTAAGGATTTTGTTAATACCATAATATTGCCTTTTTTTTTTTTTTTTTTTAATTGGGAAAGTTATTTTTAGGATCTGCTAAACCCTATTTTATTTAGAGGTTCAGTTACTAGCTGTAGATTTTCATTCACTGAAGCTGATCATTATTCACACACCTCACAGACAGGTGATAATTTAGTAACATTAAAATTACAAAGTTAAATTTCCCTGTTGCTCCACGAAAAATATTTCCATTTGAATTACAGACTTTGGGGGATTTGAGGGCATTGTATTCCCACTCTTTCTCTAATCTTTTCATATCAGTATAATTGCAAACCATTTTTTCATTCTTCAAAAATCTTACTTTTTTCCTGACACATAGACATATGATAGAAAGAAGAAAAATAGAGAACTCTTTTCCTCTTTTTATTCTAAGCTTCAGTAATTCTGAAGTATTTTTCCAATTACTAGTTTATACAAGTGAACTGTGTGGTTGCAATTCAACAACTCTCATGTTCAGATAGTGCTGTATTGCTAGTCATCTCTTATCTTGTTGTTCAAGGCAATCTTTTTTTTTGTAAATTGTGACCCTCAGATTTCTGTTAGTGTTTGCATTATTATTTGTGCTTGAGAACCAGTTAGCTTGTAGAATGAACATAATTTTTTAATATTACTTTTCACACTGATCAGAACAACTGTGAAGGCTTTCATCTAAAAAAAAGGAAATAATTCATTTAATCTGAGTAAAATGTCTTTTCAGTATCTAAAGTCATGATTTCACAGAGTTCAGTTACGTTTTACCTGTAATATGGCTTTTCTTTTCACTATCTATTGAGTAACAAAGTATATTAACATTAACATACTCTAGCACCAGAAAATTAATTCGGAGGATGATATTAATGTTGTGATTAGTGGTGGTCAGCAAAAAAATGCTAACAAAGAAAATAAACTAGAAAAATACTGAAATATTTTAAAATTTCAGCTACACCCAAACTGTTACTTTAGAGTGCCCATCGTAGAGGTGGAAGTCAAAAGAACTAAATGGACTATATGCTTTTCTATTGACCTTTCCCCTTCTAATTCAAAATGGTATCAGGTAATATTGATTTTAAATACTGTAATTCTTCTTGCTTTTTCAAATACACGCAGTTTTAGGGATATCACAGATGACTAGATAATTGCCATAAAATGCTATTAATTAAGTGCATTTAATTTTCCTTTATAATTTTAAACAGTGGGCTAAACTGCTTCTTAGACGTTTCTCTTTTCAGTGTTCCCTATAACAACATTTTACTTTGTACAATTAGTTTGACTTTTGTCTTCTCATCAGCAATGATTCTATCCAGAATAGGTTTTTTAGTGATTTTTAACTATTGAGGAATATTTATCTCCCTGTGCAGAAATAATATACTTTGCCTTACTCCTTAAAGTTGAACGAAGTCATTTAGTTCAAAGTTCTATGAACTCCCTTTCTCTTGATTGACACACTGATAATTTTCATTTCAAGAAATGTCCCTCTATCAGAAAAATTTTGCCAGCAATGTTCACAGGAGTTGCTTTGGCCTTGCATATAAAATATTTAAAGTATTTGACAGCCAAAATTGAGTTTCTGAAAGTTCTGAATATCCAAGGTTTGTGGAAAATGAAACAACTCTGTTTTAATTTTAGAAGAGTGCTACAGAGCCACACATTACAGAATTATTACAGAGAGGAAACAAATGGTTTCATTCAAAGTAGACATGAAGTGAGGATGTCCATGTTGTCTCCAAATGAATTGAAACATGCAATTGTATGTTCTAGCTTACTGGAGAGTAAAATTTGTTACCAAACTTAACTGTCATCTCAGTGTTTACATGTGCTTAATATAGTTTGAACATTTCTATAAAAAGCAAAGATGATGGAGGCCCAGACTGAAACAGAACTCAAATTGCACTTTGAAGGTGGGAGTGGCATTCCCAATCCACAGGTGAAAGCCCTGGTTCCTCTAACACAGCATAAGGAGAGCTGGTATCTCAGAAGGAAGACCGGTAGAACCATCAGGCTGGATGGGCTTTCTTGTTTTCTCATCCCAATGTAAATAAGTGGTAAATTCTAGGGGTTTTTATTTGTGTGTATTGCATATTGCAGATGCATTTTTTATTTGTTTGATCAGATTACTTATGTTAGGATGGCATCAAGCACAGGGTAAGAAGACCCTGCAGACTTAGACCTCACTGTTCGTCTGACAGAAAGAGCCCACTGACATAGGTCTGAAATAAACCCTCAAATTGCTTAGCACTGTTGAAATATAGTCAGATCTTGATATGCCCAGAAACAGATACTTTGTCTTCTGGAAAATATGTTGGAGGAAGCTGACATGCACAGGAGAATTTAAGGTCCCAAGTTCTGGAGGCAGGTAAGCACAGTTTTTATGGATCTAAATTTTGTACTCAGGCATTTTATGTGTTTTGTAGGTCTAAAACTTAAAATGATCACGAATCCAGTTGAATTCATAACATGTGAATGGAAGTTTTGTGAGAAAACATAGGTATAGTAAGCGCCATAGGATCTTGTGCCTCAGTAACGCTGTCATAAATGAACTTTATTTCAAAGAAAATTATAAAAATTCTAGTCAATATAGTGCACATGTTGCTACTACGAGCATAAATGAGGCAAATATTTTCTTCCATTTATAAGATATACAAACTGTGGCTGATCTCAAGGCAGGTCAAGCAAGCCCTGACCATTTCTGATCCATAAGTTTTAAAACACTGAATGAAAAAGTACTGGGAGAAACAATGACATACCAGGAAACTCGTTTACTTTGTTTTCCCTTTTTAAGCAAAGTAAATGACAATATGAAAAAGCTGAGAGAGCTCTGCACTATTTCACTGCAATAGCTGCCATTTAGTTTCCACACTCTTGCAGATTATCAGCAAATGCCAGAGTTGCTGAGAATTGCTCCTTTGCTGCACAAAATGACTATTGTGGCTTGTCTCTTGAAAAACACGCAAACAAGGCCGTGCAAGCAGGAAATAATGGGACTTCTTCAGTTTGTTACATTTATATTGTCAGACTCTGGTTAAAAAATAGTATGACTTGGACAAAAAGCTTTAATTGGCTTACTGGAAGCCTCAGTCACAATAGTGACAACTGTAAAATCTGAAAGATTTTCTCCATAATATTCTCTATTGTTAATACCTGAATTGGAGCAGTATGTGGCTGTATGTCATATCACATTTTTATGCTAAGCAGACACGTTGTGTGACATTCTGAGGCAAACACCTTTATCCTGGAACCCCACAAGAACACAGTGGGATCCACTGGCTTACTCGGCACATAATGCCAAAGTGTCTCTGAATTTGTCAACAACTTTTGTCACAGTCTCAGGCCAGATGTTACCAGCAGGATCTTTCCAGTTACTCCTGCTTACCATTCCTTCTTAAAATACAGTGAATAAGGCAGTAAGGGAGGGAAAAAAAAAAACTTTGTACTGCTTCCTGGGAAGCAAAGATCTCCTGCGGATTTACACTTTGGTGAACCTGTTTACGGTTGGACTCGGTGATTTTAAAGATCTTTTCCAACCTAAATGATTCTATGACTCTATATTCTTAACTGAGAGTTTGGACTCACGATAGACCACTGTGTAAGTAGTGCCACAACCATGTATTTGTTCTGCTGAAACTGAGTTTCTAGCCTAGGCATATTACAGCTGCTGTGGAGCTTGTCAGGCACACAGAAAGCCCCTGGGGTGAGGCCACCTTTGCAAATGGACCTGAGACTCGGTCATCCAGCTGGAGACTGAGCAAAATTCTTCCTACTCAGATGTAATAGTCCTGGTAACTTCTTGCAGAGGATGCACTGCTGAACGGATGTTTAGTTCAAGCAGGGTCACCTGAACAAGTTGAGGGCAGAGATACAGGTTCTCAGTGAACTGCAACATTTGAAGATCTAGTTGTGTAGCAGAGCAGTTGTAGGACTTGCCTTGAGCAAGAATACTGTAGCTCTGAAGCTATTTGATGGTTTTGGTGCCAAAGTCCAAAAATGCAGCCTTCCAGCTGCAAACAGAGGAATTCTGTGGATCTTCTTTCCTTCTAGCAGCTAAGACTAGCGTTTGAAGTGGAGGGAACATGAAGATATAAGGGCAGTGGCACAGTGTTTTCCAGACCACTGCAGCATGTCAGGGCCCTGAGGGCACCAACGGGCTGTGCAGCCCTTCCATCTGTCCCCCTCAGGGCTGTCTGTGCTCAGGGCCATGCCTGCTGTGGTACAGATGTGTGGCCTTGGGTCAGACTGCTGAGAAATCAGTGAAGGGATGAGAAACAAGCTGTGAGAAGCCCCTTTAAGGCCCTCTCTCAGCCTGGGAACAGCAAACAGGATCAGACCCTTGCATAAGCTCTGCTGCCTGGCCCTTTACTGACCCTGGCCTTTCCAGCTTGGCTTCCTAGCTTGTTCTAGCTGCTTAGAAGTTTTTCAGAAGTTTGAACATATTAGGAATAAATGGAGATTTTGACATAAGATTTCATTAACATATTTTACAATGGTATTAGCATCTTCCTATATCTGCTGGGAATACCAGAATACTATATTTTAGAACACTGTTTGCCTTTTCTATAGCTGTCTCCACATCAATGAATTGGGCGTGGCCTGTATTCAAATAGTATTCTTCTGCCTTTCTGCCTTCATGCATCCACTGCTATTGGGTTTCTGAGCACCACACATAGCCTGTAGACTGTTAAAAATTCATACTGTTTACTGTTCATACCGTTACTCCAATCATTACACTGTTTGTAGTTTTTCTATACAAACCTTTAACCAAGAGGTCTGCTGGATTCATCTTTTCAGGAAAGCTCAATGAGGGATTACTGCTTTCTTGACCCAGATTACGCTGTCATGAATGAAATGTTAAAAGCTCTTCCTTGCTATCAAAGCTGACGTAGCCTTGCAAAAAACCATAATTTGGACATTTCAAGATGAAGAAACCTGAAAGTCAAGCCCAGATATAGGTTAACTCTCCACAGCTAGACTATACTTTAACTGGTGTTTCTAGGATTACTTTTAGACTTTATTAAAATTCACTTTGTTAATTTTTTTTTGAGTTTTCAGGTCTTAAAGAATACAATCCCGTCTTTCTTGTGTGAGGTTATATGAGGTAATCACCTGCAGCCAGGTCAGCAACAATGCTGTAAGTCTAAGTCTGAGTAGACTCTCTCTTAACATCTCTGCTCTCTGAGGACTTTTGCTGAAGGAACTGAATGACGGAATAGGCTTCTCTCCATGTTTAAATTCATGTGACACTCTTTCATGCTTTTAGATTTGTTGAAATTTTGTAACTTTCATCACTAAAAAGAATTTCAATGAAATATATGCAAAGGGACTTTCCTGCAACTGAGTCTTTACTTTTTACATTAATCCACAAACTTCTCAAGGGAATTTGCCTAAATGACTAAAGCACGTACAATAGGGAGTGCCTAAGAATAGTTCTGTTTCTTCAGGTAATGTTTTTCCCTTTTCTTTGTTTCCTCATGCTTCACTGATCCGTTTTTCTTGGAACATGTCTCCATCGAAAAGCACGTTCTAAGAATGAAAATTCATAGCAATATGTCAAGGACAGGTTGGATGGAGCTCTGAGCAACCTGGTCTAGTGAAAGGTGTCCCTTCCCGTGGTTGGAACTAGATGATCTTTAAAGTCCCTTTCAACCTAAACCATTCTATGATTGTATGATGAAATGTGTTCTTCTATGTACTAAGTGTTAGAATAATTTCTTTAGGTCTGTATGTAGAATTAAACCACTTTTTTTGTTCACTGCAAACTGACATACAATTCTGCACGTGATCAGTATGTGATTTTCTAATACAATTTCCTTTTTGATTGGACATGACAAACATGAAATACATTCAACAGTATCCAAGCTTCCAAATTCATGTCCAGCCTATATAGAAATTAATGATTTATGATATCAAACCCAGGGTTTGGGGTTTTTTTTCCCAGATGTACATTTCAATTTAGCCATGAACACAGAGATAAGTTATTGCTTTGCAGGAATTAAATGTACCACTGTAGAAGCTCTTTCCACACCAGGGCTTGAAGAAGGCACACTGATGAACAACGCCACCATCTAGTGGTGAAATCGTCACTCAGCCTCTCGCATGGCTGGGCGTGAAACTTCCAACACTTGTGGCACTGCAACATGCATCTCTTGGATTAGGATCTTGGATGTGAGAACTTCGAAAGCAAATTCTATATCTAAGTTACTTGTACGGCGATCCATATGTTCAGAGAAAATTCATCTTAATACTGTTAAGGCACAGAAATTTGACATTCAATTCATGGTAGTTTCTGGAAGTGTCAGGTTGTGTAGCTTTTTGTTTGGGTTTATGGGTTTTTTTTTGGCAGTACTACATTTTTTTCCCGACCTACAGAGTGCTTTTACTGCCATAATACATTTTTACCTCAATTTCTGACCTCACCGCTTTAATCTCTTGTTCAGATCCTTCCATTTTTTCATTGCATCCTAGGTCTTGTTCAATTATTTCCCTCTTTTCAAACCTTAATGACTGAAGAGTCAAATTCATTGCATGATCTACTTAAGCAATTTACTCTTTCAGTGAGCTTGCTCTGACCATTATGGCTATATTTTCCCTACCTCTAGGATAAGTATGACCTTTTCGATGACTAGTGAAAGGCCAGAAATTTTGTGTTGACCTGATAGTGAAGCTCTCTGGACTCATCTGGACTTACTTTAGCTTGAGCAGCTTTTAGCTCATTTTAATAACTCTCTTTTGGTCTATTGATAAATTCCTAGCTTGTTTTAGTTACCCCCCTGTGAATAGACTTTACTGTAAAGGTCTGACAGAAGAGGTTATTCATTCTTTGCCTAAAGAGCAATAGCCCCTTATGGCAAATAAAGATGAGGGAGTCTATGGTGTGCAACTTTCAAACTTTTGTTGGGAATCAGTGGAAGAAACAGATTGTAATAAGAAAGCATGTAAAAATAGCCCCTTGTGAATGCCAGCAGTGAGGCAAAAGGGATCCTGTACACACACCTAAACTGAAGCCCTGTTTGGAAATAACTCAGGATGCTGATGGCCTGCTGAAACTCTGTTTTCCATCCCAATTCTTTGCTTTATGGAGACAAGTGCAGTCAACCTTGTGATCTGAGAGACATGAAAACAGTGAGCATAAAACCTCTGAAGAAAAACAGTAGTTATTATTAAGTGTTGAATAACAATCTTAAGGACATCACCATTTTCAGTATGAACTGGGACTATGAGTTAGTATTACTAAGCAGTACTTTGTATTTTAATTAGATTGTTAAGATTATTGTTAGGTTAAAAATAAGTTCTTGGCTCTGTATGTAACATTATGTTCTTTTTTGGCCATAGCATGTCTTTGAGTATAACATACCCCTAACAGACACTATCAGCTCTACATCAGAACTAAGAAGATCTATTTCACCTTTCATTTCATTTCATTTCATCCATTCACTGTTCCTGAAAACACAATTAGTCTACAAGACCTGTCCACAGTAACTTCTTCCTATTGAATAGTTAAAATTGATTATATAACACATCAATACTTAAGGGGAAATGACTGGAAAAACATTTTAGACTGTAAAGCACTTATTGTTGTTGGCTTATAAAATCCCTGGAATAAAACTATGTAATCTATGATATCTGTAATGCCAATTCTCTCTCATTTGATGTACTTTTCATAATAACATACAAAAAGTGACACTGTCTATATCCACTGAAATGTTTCATATTCTAGGTTCATGATCCTTGCTGGAAACTGTCCAAAAATTCTCAGCACTGTAACACAACTAGAAATGGTGTAGAATTTTCATTACAATAATTATCTGCCTATATACCTACCTACCTTTTGGCCTTGCCTCTGAAACAAAAGATGGACAGTTCAGGATCTTTTTATGCTGTTGAAGATGAAATTGTGACTATTCTGGATTTTCAACTATCTATAAATTACTACCATCTGCAAAAAAATAGCCGCTACAAATTTGCATAAGAAAGAAAATCAGCCGTTTTCCTGGGAAAAAAAAATATAGTGCTAATACAACAAAATACTTTTGCCCTTTAAATTTACCTCACTCTTGCATAGGATTAGAAATTTCTACACCCCCCCTCCCCACTAATCTATAACCTGAAATGATGTAGCCAGAGCCCCAGAATTCAGTCCAGCTGAAGTCAACTGTCTCACAACCTTTCTATTCCAGGTAACATAGTCCAAATACCTTAAAACTCAACTTTTCTAGAGGGCAAAAAAACCCAACCAAACAAAAAACAATGAAACAATCCAGGATCTTTATCAGAAACACAGTTACGCAGCAGAACAGTCATACAACAGATGAATTTTCAAGTCTCCTTCACCATAAGGAAATTAGAAGACAGGATTGTTCTGTTAATCTACTGTTGCTTGAGGTGAATTTTCTTCTTACTAATGCAGTATTATCCGAACTTTATTTGGACCAGTGACAAGTGGAAAATCTGTTTGGCAGAAGCTGCCCGAGTTCTCAAAAACCCTTTAGGACTTGTGGAGTGTCAAAGAGAAGGATTAAATCAGGGCATTCCAGTATGCTGTCGATGCTAGCTGTAATGACAACTTGCAAATCTGTCACTTAGATTATTCCTTTAGATAAAAGTAAATACATACATATTTGAGAGTGACATTTGTAATAGCCTCTTCTTGTTCACAATCATGTATTTTATTCTGTATGAGCCTAACTTCTTTCTTTCTCCAGCTGTCCTTCAGAGACTTCTCTTCCACTAGCGATTTTCCAGAGTACTGTCTTTAAAGAAAAATCCAAAAATGTCACAAAGCATGACTTGCCTAACAAATTCTTAAGTACTTTACCAAGCTGGTTAATCCTACTTTTTTGGAACTGACACCAGACAATTTCAGAATCAGAAGGCTTTTTATGGTAAAGGCAAAATATTCTTTTCTGACCTGATTCAGACATTAAGTGTTTATGTATTGTTTCTGGGTCAAATCTTCAGACTAGTTTGTGAAACAGCATGGAGAATTAACATCCCTGTCTTTCCATCATATATAAAAGTAATGTCTAAATCAAATCTCTAGCTCAGAAGAACCCTAAATTCTCATCAGAAGGTGGGAAAGATTGCTTTCCCCTCTTTCTTTTATGTTTCTTAACAATTACTACAGTCTTCTACTAAAGCAGTACATGAGATTGGATTATTTTTGCTATGAGTCTGTAAAAGTTCTCACAGCCACCAGAACACAAGATAAACTGACTTCACTCTTTTGGTATAAGTGTATATAGTCTAAACTATGATACCTGTGACCTTTGTGTTATCAGCAATAAAAATATCGTATCTTTATATTGCTGTGGTCATATTGTATTACAGCAAACTCAAATTTGAATTTTCACTAACAAGTTGGAGTTTTTTTCAGCAAAGTATTTGCTAATCTTTGTTCACTGTCTTTGAACAGCGCAGTAGGGAGAGGAAGTATCAGGCCTACTTTCTCACTAGATCCCACAATTTCTTAAGGCTATCTCTTAGAAATTATTTCAAGCAATAAGGCTCACGTTTCAGCCTCATTCAGTATGACCAAAGTTTTAACAGAACCTTCGTCACCAACGCCACAAAAAAAAAAAAAAAATTCTTATTCTGCATTACTGATTCCAAATATTTATAAAATGCTTTATTGTCCTGTTGGGATGTCAGTGAGATGTTTCATAAATTCCCATAATGATTCCCCTACCCAGCATTATGATTTGCAGTGCCAGTTGTTAAGGGTATTTTCTTTTAAGACTAATGCAAATGCTTTGCTCCTTAGGAGTAATTTTTTTATAACATTCCTAGAGCAAGGCACAGCTAAAAAATATATTCCCCCACAGACAATTTTCAAGATTTGATATGTTTTTAGAAGACATGCTACCAAAAAAACATTTTACCAAAGCACTAGAGAAAACACTCTCTAGTCCAGCCTGGTCACTTCACAAACAGGGACAGAGACAAGGCAGAGGTTTTTAACACTTCCTTTGCCTCTGTCTTCAACATGGATGATAGACGAAGGAGGTCTCAGTGCCCTGAGCTGGACGACTGTGACCATGAGAATGAGCAACTCCCAGTCAACCCTGAACTTGTGCAGGATCTGCTGCTCCAGCTGGATCCCTACAAACCTCTGAAACCTGGTGGGATTCACCTCAGAATCTTTAAAGAGCTGGCTAATGTCATCACAAAGCCTCTCTTGATGATTTTTGAGAGGTCTGGGTAATCCAGAGAGGTCCCAACTGACTGGAAGCTGGTAAACGTTGTCCCAGTTTTCAAGAAGGGCAAGAAGGAGGAACCAAACTAGACAGGACTTTGAGACTGATCTACTTGAAGTTTATTAAAGCTAAACTAGCATTCTTTTAAACATCAGTGGCAATGTATTTCTTTCAACTAAAAACTTCAAACAAGATATATAAAAAAAAAATTATTTTCCACCAAAAACTCCGCCCTGCTTCTTCTTTCCCCTCTGTTTATTAGTTGTGATCCCTATCCCCAGCTCTTTTTGCAAATCTCCTTATCCACACCTGTAATGTGTTTGTTTCCTGGGGGTGTAACCACACAGCTGAAGCTATTCAGGTATTTTCAGAAGGAAGGCCTTCTTTCTCTCCAGGAAAGAACTTTGTTCCACAGAAACAAGATTTTGTTTAATCTCAAAGAAGAGACTAAGAGGTCTTTTAAAAGACCAGAGGTCTTTTCAGATTTCCTGCTCCAGACTCAAATTGACTGTTCTTGTTCTGTTCAGATGTTATGAGAAACAAAGTATTCAGCTAAAGGCGAGTTATGGAGACCCTTTCTGTCACAGCAGGATGCTAAGGTAATCGTATGATGGATTTCATGTCTTTTCTTTTGAAAGAAAAACTAATCATTTAGCTAGAACTAGAAATTTCAAGTGTGTTTAAAATGTGCAGTGAGGTCTGTAATGATGGATAGACCTTTATGTGTGTTTGATATGAGCTGCTGACTTTAATGACATATGTTACTGCTATTAGTTCTGAAAAGATGATCGAGCTGATATTGTGAAGCAGGATTAGATAGTTTTTGCATTAACCTTTTTTTTCTTAAACTTTTTGCACCTCCTGGGAGTTCTCAGGTTGTTTATTTTGCTTTCATGGCTTAAAATGGAAAGTGGCAGTGATGAAATGTGCCCTGAACAGGCTGTTCTTAAAAGTTTTTCTGCTTCCAAATGCAAAGGGTGTAGCAACCCCTTAAAAAATGCAGCAGTCACTCTACGGGCAGCTTAGTGTTTCAGAGCAGAGTCTGTGAGTGGAGCCGGCAATCTCTCTGCAAGCAATGTGAGATGCAAAAAATTAATAACAGAGACTTAAAAATAGCAGCAATGAAATTGTTTGGTGTGTTGCTATCCTAAACTTGTCAAAAAATGGATGCTTTGGAGGTACTAGAGGTTATTTTGTGGAGGATTAGAGTCAGAAGAATGCCTTATCACAGAGGACAGAACATAATTATCTGGCTTGTAATAGCCAAATAGATATCTGAGAAAGCAAAATCACTGAAAAAGTTTATTTCCTCTTGCTCTTTAAATGTTTATATCAGTTTGCTGATAGATTGTATTTCTTGCTTGAATTCAGCTCTGTAGAGGTTGCTTTCTATTAGAAAAACTAATTCTTGACTTCTTTCTTCTTTCATATGCAATGTTATCTCAAATTGTTTGGCATAGCAGTAGTCCACTCAAAAGCACCATGTAGATGCAGAATGATGTTTTGTAAAATGTTATTTTTCACCTAAGATTATCAGTGATGCACCTGGACATATTGTGCTACCCCAGAAAATAGATATTTTTATTTTTAATCTGCAACAGGCTACCCCACATGTATACTAAGATTCCTAACAGAGATGTCTCCTTGGATGAACACAACCAGCATAGGCTAGTATGGAGTCTGTTGCAGGTCCAGCCATAGCTGTGGGGAATTTAGAGGTACAAATAAAGATGAAAAAGAGTGAAATTCTCAAAGGTGGTGATTTGCCAGTTCGACTCTGAAGTGGCACATGTGATCACAGAAGTGGTCCATTTCAGGGAACTGTGGAGCTCTGCATAGGGTGTGAGGAGTTGCTGGTGCCATGGTCCTTAATAGTGTTCTGCTAATATCTGCATTTAAATAAAAAGGAATTTATGGTGTAAAGAATAAGCAAGATGCCGAAGAGTATATTCTGTGGAAAATGGAGAAAAAAAAAAGTGGTTTTAGTTTGCTTATTTTTAGAGTATATAAATAAAAGAATGAAAAACGAATGGACAAAACTGTGTTAGTTAAGTCATGGAAATCAAAATAAAGCACATAAATCTTGACAAGTAAAATGAGAATGAGGAAATGTATCAAGTTGTTATACAGTAAAAACTGGGATCAAGATCACAACTAAGCTGGATCAAATCAAAACAAATGTTATTTTTGTGTTAACACACTGCTGTGAATAAAAGGGGCCCAGGCTTACTGGGAAACCAATTAGGAATATTCTTCTATGTAACTTGTTGAAAAGGATGTTTCCAGTGGAAAAAAAGGCAGTCTTAAAACAGTCTTGTAGGTAACTAATGAGACCTTTTGTGTGTACAACTTGCGAGTTCAACTGCAAGTTGAACCCTGAAGGAAGACAGCCAGCCTAGTAATAAAACTGAATGCTTATATTGTGGGTTAAGAGAAAAATAAAAAAAAAAAAAAATTGTTTTCTTAGTTTGGTATAATAACACTTAAAGGGGGATGTGGATTCTCCTAATTTCCAAGAGCAGAAAGTTGGTGGTGGTCAGGGTAAAGGAAAACAGGGATGGAAAAGCTAACAGTTATACAGTCTGCACAACGGCATATAGGCTGAACACTGGAAGTCAGTGGAGAAGGTGGTGAAATAGCTTTGTGCATGGAGTTGTGAGGGCACATATCTTAAATATTTTAAGTTGCAGTGGGAATATTTTGTTAAGAGATTATGAAATTTGTTTGCCACATCTGATGGACTGGATTGAAGGATCACAAATGTAACATAGGATAAATGAAAATGTTCTTTGTAGTGTTTTGGAGACTAATTATGCTCCTTTAAGATCTAAAGATAAACCAGCTTCTTAAACATCATGCCAAGATTATGTATTTTATATATATACTATATATATATTATATATATATAATATTATATATTATATATATTCCACCAGTTTCCACAAGTTTAGAATTTGTGACATTATCATCTGATTTTTGTTCCATTCTTAAAGTAGAAATGTTTCCATTTCTTTCATTAATATTTTTTTTCTTTTATACACTTTCCCATCCAGAAGCACTTGCTTATAGCTATGGTGAAGGAAATAATGAACTAAATTCCTTTCATTGTGCTTCTTCCTTTGAAGGTCTCTGAATAGGACAGATATTTAAATATATCCTATTGAAAACACTTAGGTTTTTTCACTGAGAGTGATCTCTCCTTGCAGAATATTGATATTCTTTTCATGAGTGGAGGCCACAGCATTTCTTGTTTCTAAAGAAAGTATTTCAATTTCACAGATGAGGTGCATAATTCCAAGAGAATATATTCTGAGAATTCTATAAAGTTCCAATTAAAGATATGCCCCTTAACCACAGGAGGTCAAAATAGTAATAAAGCTGCTTTTCAAACTACAAGGAGGAGAAAAAATTCAAATATGAAAGTAAATTCCAAGACCACTATATATGGAGAGCATATTCTTTGCAGAAAAATGCTCTAGATCCTATGGGGGGGAAAAAAAAAAAAAGTGAGCCTCAGAAGATAATATTAATTGTTTAAAGCATGTAGCTTAATCTTTTCATTAAAGAACTTGAGGAAATGTCATGTTTACATCACATATTGCCTCATTCTATATGAAATATTTTTAAGTATATACATCTGATAATAAAAAATTGAATAAGGCTGTGTTTGTTTAAAATTACGTAACATGAAGTATATTTTAGATGTTTTCAGAATGGAGAAGAGCTTGAGGTTTCTGTTCCCATTTGTTTTTTTTTTATTATTTTACTGTTTGAATAAATCCTCCCATGGATAAGGTTGTGAATTACAACTGTAGAGCAAAGTAAAATGATAAAAGCATTAACTAGTGAAAAGTGAAATGAATTACAAGTAAACATGCTCGTTGTCAGAGATTGTAGTATCTATGTGTTTGGGGGGTGATTTGTTGTTCGGCTTTTTTACCTTTGCAACATCCTGGTTCCAATGTAAGTACCTAACTTCGAGGGGTGCAATCTCCAAATGGATCTTGTCCTAGCTAAGAATGCTGAACGGACTTGCAATCGTTTAAACTGGTAGGTAAAGCTGATATTCTGGGACAGGTGCACTTTGTTAAACATGGGTCGGTTGGTTGGTTTGTTTGATTGTTTTTTATGATACTGTTATGTTTAAATGTTATTGAATGCTTTCAAAATTTGAGAAAATCATGGATGTTATTCTGAAATTTCTGCATTTCACAGTGAAATTTTAATAGGAAAGGGGATAAAAAAACCCACCAAACAACAAAACATGAAAAAGTCCCACAAAAAACCAAATTGCAAAAGGAAGGGACATTTTAATATAAATGCTATAAAACAGCAGTTGCTGGATGTCTCCTACAGTAAGAGTCAGTCTGCTCACTTTTCAAATATGAAATCAGCAAATAGCCGCAGAGTAATTCAATGAGTTGTCATCAGCAACACGGGACAGAACTTGTACTTCTTCATGAGTAAGTAAATAATCGCACCGAAAGTCTGCCTTTGCCTGTTAGTTTACCTGAAAAAGCATTTTTTTCTCTCTCTTTTGTTGGAAGACATTGTTTCTTGCAAAAAATTATTGTTTGAGGAGGCTAAATGTGTAAAGATGGGGCATGGTGAAGTCAGTCTATTATAGCCTTGACTTGGAATGTTTCTGGGTTTCTTTTTTTTTTCTTTTCGGCAAACATGTGCTTCTGAACCCTCAGCACATCAAATAGGTGCTTAAACCCATTGTGTCGATGGCAACCTGGGCTGTAAATTTGTTTCTTTTATCTTTTCTTCAGAAGTTCAAAGTTATCTTTTTTGTTCTAATATGAGATGAAAACTTTGATATTTTCACATGAAACTATACTCCTGTCCTCCAGGCAGCCCTGGAGGACAGTGAATGATTGGTATCTCTAAACATTCAAAATAATGCACATTATTGCTGGCAGCTCTGACAAAATGGATGTTATTAGCTGAGTCCCACAGGACAGGTTAGTAGACCAGCCAGTCCCTTACTGTGAACATATTTATCATCTTCATTGTTTTTGAGATTATGAAATGGACAATTCCAGAGACCATGGGTTCTGCAAATAGTAACTCCAACATTAGGGCAACTTGGGTTGCCCAGTGCACAAAGGTAAACATCCATGTAATTTCTGAACTGTTCAAAATTTAAGTTAAAGAAATGTGGTTTAAAACCAATTAAAAGAATTCTTCCAAACTCTTAGAGGAGTCACTGGAGAAATTTGATTTTTTTTTTTTCCCGATTCCAGGTTTGTGTTAATCACTTTTCCAAAAAACACTGAGCTCCCAGTTGATTAAAGAAATCTTGCATTCAAATAATTTTAGTCTTTCCATGTTCTTTTAATTATTACTAGGTATTTTTTCGTTTTTTTCCTTAGTTGTTCAAATTCTGCTTAGCTAGGATTTTGACATGTGTTTTGCTTGATCAGAGTAAAGAATTTAATAACAAAATAAGGAAATAACACCCGTCCATTCTGATTGTAACATATGGAAGGGAAACCATCTTCTGAATAGCCAAAAATTTTTAGTGCATGACAGTAGCTGAACTCATTAGATCAATGGATTAACAGAAATAACCATGTTTTTTTTGCAAAACCTTAGCACTTGTATTTGTTGCTTCCCTAGTAGAACAGAAATACAAAGCTAAAATGACATACTGTGGAAAAAAAACCTAAACAAAACATGAACATCCAGACCAGGCCCCCTTTACAAGAAAACCAACTGCAAAATTAACAAAACACCCTGAAGTATCCAAGTCTGTTATACTCAAGAAGAACACGCACACATGCACATAGAAATTTTGCTAAGAATTTATGAAAACAGTGGGCTTGTCAATCTTACCTAGTTCTTCAAGCTCTAAAATACTGATCAATACTTGCCTTTTAGGACTGTATTTGAACTCTCTGTCAAGCTGTATTGCAGGTTTAATACTAAACCTGTGTCTAAGATATGATTTATCTGGAAAAGAGAGCCATGAATTGGCATTTCAGAAGTTACCACAAATGCCATCCTTGGACTATCTATATAAAAAAATTCTCTGTGGAACTGTAGGTATTTTCTTTTGACTTATTCCTGTTGTATATGAGTGATTGATACATCAGAGTTGCTAGTGCATATTTAAGTCTTCTCAGCTGCTGGGGAGCTAGGCAATCTTTCCTTATGCAGAGAAACACTTATATAATACAAAAGATTTTTGAAACATGTAGCTCATGCAAATGCCATTAAGGGAAGGGGTGTCTTTGCTATTTTCTAAGGGCCTGTTTAGTTTTCAAAAATATACTTGTGAGGTAGTTATAACCTGATTGCAGTTACTGAGGATATGTCATAGTAAAATGTCATTGTATAATGATACTGAATTATTTTAATTAACAAGACACATGATATTGTAGACATGAATAAAATTCGAAGTTTAACAAGGAGACATCCACTAGGGGATCATAAGTATCATTCAGTGTAAAAACTCTACTCCACTCTGCTGTGTTTTCATTATTCTGCCTTTGAATCCTGTCATGAGAACCACCTTCCTTTCAGCTAAGAACAGACGCATCTCCCATTGCAGTCCACCTCTCTTATCCAACCAGAAGGATCACTTTTTAGTTACATGAGGTAAGAGGTAGTCTCTCTCCCTATGAAGTTAAGTGAGCTGTCAATCTCAGTCCCTGCTGACTGAGGAGCAGAGAACTGAGGTCACAACAGTACTTCTGACACACTTGGATGTCAGGAAGAGATTCATTAGAACAAAAATGCCATTCTTTAAAGCACTGCCTTCAGTGTGGCAGTTGCTTTTGTTCTCTGCTAGCCTTGTGCTTTCATCCTTGGGATAGCTAGACCACATAGCCAACAGCAAAAAGGATTTAGCTTTCTTATGTAGAGCAGACAGACCTTGTGCTGATAAGTCTTGAAAATTAGTGGAACCATAAATTTGTATAAATTGCTGTATCTTAGCGAGATTAGAATTAATGCACTTTGGTACTTCTGTCTTGGTGGGTTTTAACAGGTTTGATTGAGCATGAGTGTTTCTCACAGCTTTCAGTGTTAACAAAATTAGAGGTGCAATGAAGACTATTTCCTGCTTTTGATTTCCTTTGCCCTGTTCAAATATCCCATTAAAATAATAATCTTTTAATAGTACTCACACCATCCACACCAAATCTCTAAGAGATCAGAGTGTGTCTGATGTATCTTAGAATTTACAGAGCCCCATGAAAACTGCATTTTTAATATCTTTTCATTTCTAGAGGGTTTATAGAAGGACAGATTTTCATACTGAGACTTAATAAGACTGTCTCTCCTTCCTAAATGCCAAAATAAAGCTGCCACGGCACAGAGGAAATAATATTTTAGTTTTGTAACCATGCAATATTACACAATATTTCCTTTTAGGTAGCTGTGTTTTTAGCAATGGAGTTATGAGAAACATTTAATTTTATTATAAAATTAATAATTCTTCCTGTGTTTAAGGAATAGTCATTTAAGTCAGTTGTATACTGTGGATTCAGGACTCTAGTTTTCCATATCCCTCCCTGTAAAATCAAGATAATAGTCTTCCACAGATATGACATAAAGGTAAATCCATTATTGTTGTTGAAGCTGCCCTACCTTTGGAATGGGTACCTATGGATATCTAAAATGGACTTATCAGTTCTGTGACAAACTCCAAACTTTTCACTGGAGTTTTGCATGGCTTGTAAATGAGGAAGATTTTTGAAGACTGCAAACTTTAGTATTGCAAACTTGCTTCTGTATACCAGGGAATTGCTGATTATGCTATATATGTGAAGTTGCAAAATAGTAGTACATCAAATAACCTTAGGAGTGTGTGTAAGCACAAAGAGTCTTTCATTTCCCTGTATTGAAGGAGTGAAACAAGTTTGCAGCAGTTTTGGGGACACAGCGTCTTGGGGAAAGCAGGAGCATGAGAAACTGCTGGCAGGCTGCAGTTGTTCAAACACGGCTGTCTTTGCTGGAGGTCTGAAAGGGGCGTTACACCTGTGAATTGTGAAATTTGCTACTGATGTTGTCATCAAGACACCTGCTCAGAAACACAAATAATTGTGAATAAATCAACCTTGGGAATTTTGTATTCTCTGCTGCCATCCACTCCTTTCTCAATGAAATAATTGCAGCACCTGGAATCAGTTCTTTCCCAGGCATTAGGAAGTTACAGCAATATGTCTTTCTCCAGAGTTTTGTACTATTATATTGTGAGTTTCCTGTTCAATGTACTTTTTATACTTATGATTTTTATACTTTTACATATATGGTTTCATTATTTAATGTGTGTGGAGTTCTCCTATAAAAGTAGGAGAACCTACCATGTCCTCTTTGTTACAAAAAAAAAAAATCTATTCAACTTCTTGCAACCTGAAGGAATGTCGTAAGAACCCTAGGAAGGACAGCCACTGGTTTAACAGTTTGAGGGCTTTTGGCTAGTTAATGTCAAACACTACTAGAAAGATTCTCTTCCTGTACTTATGTCTCACTCTCATCTTTTTCTACTGCAAACAATCTAATATGCTCTACAGAGACAACTGCTTGACTTTATCACAGTAATCCTTTACTTTAGGGCTTACAACCAGGAAAGACTTTTATTGCTCTTTTTATCTGGAAGACACTGGATGTCATAGTACTATGGGAACAAATTGTTGTAGAAATCTGAGTTCTTCCCTCAGACTGATAGTCCTCAGGGGTATTTTTTTGTGGGTATTTTTTAAAAACTTCTAGAATTTTCTGTTGACATGAAAAAACTTCTTTTAATTTGCAATTATTCTTACTCCAATGGTCATTTCAAAGGGAGACCATATTCATATCCATTCTTAAGATGCATAATTTTTCATGTTGTCAATTCAGACCTGTAACAGTGTAAGTGTGAAAAACTGAATTACAACTCAGTAAGGCAGGGCATTTTGTGCTCTTGAACAAGAAGGTATTAAACTCAGCAGTTAATAATCTTTCACAGAGCCTTTTTTTAACTTGTTCATTCCTCTTTGCTTTCCTTAAACAAAAGTAACAACATCTTTGTGCTGAGATTTACCCCACAGTAAAAACTGGCATGGGAATTTTGAAAATGATTTTATCAAAAACGTTGTCAGAGGTACAGGATGTTCAGGCAATGTTGAGTACCCACCTTCTAGAAATCGTACTCAAAGTGATTTCAGATTGGGAATCCAAAATTACTAGTAGTGCTTGAAATTGTAGGCAGGTTAAAATTAAATGATGTTTTCTTTCATTTAGATCTGAATGTTGTCAGGAACCAGTTATTGACATTCACTTGCTGCTGTTTTCCAAAATGCTAATAACAGTTGTAACTGAATAAATTTCTAAAGGCATTTATCTAAGGAGAGGTGTAACAGGTCTGATTAAAAGGTCTTATGCATAGCACAAGACCTTGCTGATGTCCTGTGTCATTGCTGCAGGAAATTATATTATATCAGCCCTTTCATAAAACAATTAACTTCTATTTTTAGATGACTCTGGAAGGCTGTTCCAGAGTCCTCTGTGGCTAAATAATTTTCGTCCTAGATCTACAATATTGTGGTGGGTTAACCTTGGCTGACTGCCAGACTCCCACCCAGCTGCTCTCATACTCCCTCTCTTCAGTAAGACAGGAAGAGAAAGGAAGAGAAAATGAGATCAAAAAGCTCAGGGGTCAGGATAAGGGCAGGGAAATCACTCGATAATTGCCATCATGGGCAAAATAAACTTGACTGGGGAAGATTAATTGCCAATTAAAAATAGAACAGGAAAGTGAGAAACAAAGACAAAAGTAAACCCACTTTCCCCTCATTCCTCTTCTCAGGCTCAAATCCACTCACGGTGCCTCTACATCCTCTCCCACCAAGGAGCAGTGTGTATATATTCTCTGTGGTCCTGTCCATGGGTTGCAGTGGGATAACCTGTTTCGCCACAGGCTCTCCATGAGCTGCAGGGATTCTCTGGTGCCTGGAGCATCTCCTCCCACTCCTTCGGCGCTGACCTTGGCATCTGCAGGGCTGTTTCCCTCACATTTTTCTCACTCCCCTCTCTCACAACTGGTATGCAGCACTTCTGATGCTTTTTTAAAAATGTTATCACAAGGGCACACTGTTGTTGTTGGGCTCAGTTTTGAACAGCAGGGAAGCTGGCTTCCTTGAACAAGGAAGGCTCAGTCTGACATGTCACAGAAACCACCCTTGCAAGTCCCCACAATCATAACCTTCCATAATTCAGTTCAAACATCCATTAACAAATTCTACTGGATAGTATAAGGCTTTTCTCTATCTACTTTCTGTTGTGACACTTTTCCTTAGGAGCAGTAAAAATGAACTGCCAAATACCTGTGTGACCTGATGTTTGGTATCCATACTTAAACAGAAAACTTTTCAAAGGATATTTGTCTTGGATTTTCCTGATTCATGGAGGAACTGTTTAATATTTCCTATAAATTAATTTTAAGTGCCACTGAAAAATATGTGAAGAAATAGATGCTGTTGGGATTAAACACCATATCTCCTGTAACCATAGTAAGTAAGATATACTTAGTTAAATTAAAGTTGTAGGTTTTCCTTTTGTTATTAGAAGGCTTTTAAAAATGTGATTGTGTTCAGCTTAGGTTTGACTTAAAAACTTGCAGCAACTTCCTTAACTTGATGTTGATGGTGTAAAAATATCTATATGTAAAACAGCTTCTTGGGTCATGATATTTCTTTCAACTTATGGATTTCACTAAACAAATCAGTTTTTCAGCTAGGAAAATAAAAATTGTTAAAACTATCTAGCATTTATTAAAAATATTCTATAGCAGTGGAAGAAATTATTTGTAGTTTATAAATGTTATTAAAGTAAACCGACTATGAAATTTTGAAAATTATTATACCACTTCCTGTTAAAAACTAAGTACTTTAAATCAAAGAGTATGTTTTTAATATTGCAGTCACGCATAAGCATCCATTAGAATAACCACATGTTATTACTAATTATTCAGGAATAATGGAAGCTTTACAAAGCTTTTAGGTATGGTAGCAGAAAGTTTCATCAACTATGACAGTTATGGATCGCTAAAAATACTTGCACATTGGAAACTGAAGATCATGCCAGCTATTTCACTTGTGGTTTTGGATCATTAAAGAGATCAGCATCTATAAAATAATGTTTTTATATGATATGCATCACTTCTTGCTCCAGTTAGGAGTGATAACCTCTATTTAATTAGTTGAGCCTGTTAGAGTAGGATTGTTATTTCACTGAATATACTGAATATTGGCATGGAATGCCCATGCAGTTTCCCTACCACATGAAGCAGTCCTCAGCAGTGCTGCAGAAAACTCATACCATGATGCTCTGCATGTACTTTCTTTTAGTGGTTAGTACTATGCCCTGGGATTTACTTTACCACTACGATGAGTTTACTGAGCAGTTATTGATAACTCTCTCAAGTGTGCCCTGACCCTAGGGAATTGAGGAAAGAAGTGAATTGATGAAAATGTTCTCAGTTGGAAGGGACCCACAAGGGGCATTGAGTTCAACTCCTGGCCTGTACAGGACAGCCCCAATAATTGCATGTGCCTCAGAGCATTGTCCAAATACTTCTTGAACTCTGTCAGTTTTAGTGCTGTGACCACTTCCAGGGGGGAGCCTGTTCCAGGGTCCAACCACCCTCTGGTGGAAAATCCTTTCCTTTATATCTAAACCTAAACCTCTCCAACACAGCTTCATGGCATTCCACCAAATATGGCATTATATCTTGTACTCATTAGAGATTTTCATTATTTATTATGGGAGATACGACAAAGTCTTACTCTTTTATGCAATCACTTATTTATCTTCACTTTAGGAGTGCAAAAACTTGAATTCTCCTTTGTACATATCACAGAATCTCTATGATACAAAGCTTTATGTTTTTATACATATCTTTGAAACCCTGATGTGACGAACAGCTTTGAGCTGTGGAGCAAAAGAAATGCTTCCTCTTTTTATTTAACTCCTTTTCTATCTAAATGTTTCAGCAAATATCTTTTGCACTTTCTGTACTGGTTTATGCATCATTCAACTTCTTTTTGACCAAAGGATGAATAATAGGCATGGCATTCATACTGAGGTCTCCTCTTTGGCATCAAGTGGGGGTTACCAGTGACAGCACAGAATTGCTTACAAAGAAAGCCAGTCATCCTTTTGTAATTTTTAAGTTTCACTTAGAATGAGTTAATGAAATGTTTCATTTGACTTTACAGGCTAAACAATTTAAATCAAACACTCTTTATTGACCAAGAATTCTGAATTTTTTGAAATGTGTAGAGAACCCTAGAAAAGATGCTTGTTGTCACGTATTTTACATGTGACTGACAAATAAAACATGTCAGGTCCCTGAATAGTTCCACTCTACTGACTATATCCTCTTCTGGTGACAGCATATGAGTAAACAAACACATTTAATTGCTGTTATGGGATCTCCATAAATCTCAGTGATGAATGACAGTAAATATATTCTCCACAGAAATTCTAAGCATAGCATAATTTACTATCAATGATGGCAGCAACAACAAAAGATTCAAGACTAATTGAAAATAAAATTTACCAGGACTTGACATAACTTATTTTAGCCCAGCTTTCCATGAGAAAGAAAAGGCAATATTTACTTGATTTTTTTTTTTTTTTTTTTTTTTTTTAAATCGGAGTTCTCCACTTTTTCTAAGTGAAAGCCCCAGCTCTGCTTTTAGTCTTCCAATGGGCTAAAGAGGCAACATACTTGGGGTTCTACCCTGTCACAGAGGTGAGCATGCAGAAAAAAATTTGAACTTAAAAATGAAGTTGGGAGCTTGAAAAATAAATACAGAATGGCTTAGCCAGATATACTGCTTACTCATCCTATGTCACTGGTGTTAGTTACCACACCTCATGTGATTTCTGCTTATTGATAGTTTTGCTGGTGCTGGGTAGGACAGCATCGGGAGTGGGTATATACCTCTGTCTTGAGGTGGGTTCTCCCACCTCAAAAAAAAAAGTGAAAGCAATACATCTGTGAAAGCAAAGTGGAAGAGATAAAAAAAAAAATAAATTGCTACCTGGAATATTTCTTCATGAGAGATGAGGTCAATTAGGATCTTTTCCAGGGCACTCTCAAAAATAGGCTCCAGTGTGCTTAGCTCCTTTCAAAGTAGCATCAGAACAAGTAACATGACCAGGCTTTATATCTAAACTGCTACTAAGTAGAAAGTATCCTCTGGCTTTAGTAACCTGTCCATGGAATTTTACCAATTAGTAAGATATGAATTTTGTGAAAAACATATATATGAAAATAAGGAGATTTTGACTGTACGAACTTAACACCGTTTAAATCTCCACAAAAGCCAAATACAGTATACTTGAAATGAAAATGTATTCTTCCTTATATAAAGAAGATGCAATTTAAAAAAATGTCAGTCTTGGAAACTGAGTTTCTTAATGGGACACTCTCTTTAAAGACTAGCACATACAAAAAGAGATAATTTTCAAGAAGCAGCTATGTGAAAGAATCCTCCCCATTAAATGTCATAATATAATATAAGCTTTGAAAAAGCACTTACACTAGTTATAAAGTATGAATGATAAAATAAATTTGCAAGTTTGCACATTTTCTAGGTTTGATCGAGGTTTCTGTTAGATAATCCAAATTCTCCTGGAGTAGTTGTAGAGGTTACTGTGCCCAAAATGGCTGAAGAAACTGTCTTACAGCTGCATAATACTCTATTCTACTAAGTTTTGCCTTGTTTGTGTATTTCCTTTGATGTTCAGCAGAACTTCAGATTTTTATCTGTTTGATAAGTCTTTACAGTTTTTTCAATACTTTGCAAATACTGAGGTGCACGTGCGACTTCATTTGTGCTCTGTGGATCATATTCTATGATGGGGTTTTAATCAACATATGTGTACCAGAACTTGTTACTTTAGCAGAAGGGAGAATAAAATTGTAGTATATGACTGGTAGAAAAATCAATGAGTTTCTTGTTTTGCTCAAAGCTACTCACCAAACTGCTCCGTACACTTCTCAGTGTAAGATGGTACATGCCATATGCTTATGTGCTCTAATGAGGAGCCTTTTAGCCCACAGACCTTTAGCTCTACATTTAAAGGGTCTAAAATTGTGTTTCACTTCAAATATTCAAGGAGTTCTATTATTTTTGAATGTATAGGATAATTTCAGAGATCAAGTAATATTCTGTTCCTTGTAATTATTTCTGCAACATCAAAGTGGGAAGCACAGTTGGGCAACAACAGAGATCTGCTGGGTAAATGACTTTATGCCAGCAAAGTAGCAAAAAAAAAAAAAAAAATAATATAGAAATAATTCCACCCTTCTTGGAAATAAATTTACAAGAACAGACCCATGAAATATTTTACATTCAACTACAAATATTTTTGAGAATATTTAGGAATGTGACAAATTTTATACCAGAAATAAGGCTATTAAGAAGCTGTATTATCTCAGAAGGGAAGCTCTTATGAGACTGCCATGCTTTTTTCATTACTTAAGGGCAAATTCTCCAGTCTTAGGCCAATTTGAGGTGCAACAGTAACAAGTACCATGTAGAACATGAAAAAACCGCATCAAACTCTAAATTCTAGTGAAGGAATGTAATGTTGTTCATATGAGTTTTTCCACTGGCTATTACGTAAGCAGAGCTCAGTTAGTATGTTTAAGCTTCTGCGCTCAGAGCAAGCTCTTTGTTGCACTTTGTTTCTTCTTTACCAATCCATTTATTTTGGTGATGGTGTTAATACTGTGGTTACTGGGAAATCATTCCACTCGACTGGCTTCTAATGTATTTTGGAAACAGCTGCCTTTTGGCTATGGACTTTTTTGTGCTCCTAATTTACACTTTGTCAGCTTCTGGCAAACAGTACTGTTTTGGTAGAATGTAGCTCAGCAAGATGAGCAGCGATGGTGCTGGGATAAGAGCTGACACAGCCACACTATTACAGTAATCACCTTGGTGCTTTTGAAATTGGCTCATATATCCAGATGAGTGAGCTGTGGTTGCAGCTTGACCACATAGTGAAGAAACAGTGAACAAGTGGGAGCTTCCCTTAAGAGGAGATTTGAACCTCACCTTCAACTCTGTAGAGAACTATTTCAGCTACTAAGGGAGCACCGGTTGAGGACGTTGATTGTTGGTTTGTTTGTCCTGATGGTAAACTTCGGGGGGCTAAGTTCTTAGGTTTCTTTACAAGTGGGAATATGGGTTTTTTACCTTTGAAGAGGACTATGAAAATACACTTAAAATCTATACTATTTATATAAAAGGAAGTTACATAGATGCCAAATTAGAATTATTCAGATATTTGTTTGGAGGGTGGCCAGTATTTCATCAAACAAAATTAAGAACATGCCTATATGATGTACACTAGATTTTTTTTCCTCCCGTTTGGTGGTCATAGCTAGTTGCTCAGTAACCTCAATGGCAATTATCTATGCTCTGAGTCTTCCTTTGGATGACAAAGAAGAGAGCTGAGGAAGCTGAAAAGACAGGCTTATCTGATAGTTCATATCCAGACAAGGGCAATAGAGCTGGCGAAGTGTCTGGAGCATAAGTCTTAGGAGGAACACCTGAGGGAGTTGGGGTTGTTTAGCCTGGAGAAAAGGAAGTTCAGGTGTGACCTTATTACGCTCTACAACTACCTGAAAGGAGGTTGTAGCCAGGTGGGGGGCAGTTTCTTCTCCCAGGGAACTAGTGACAGGATGGGAGAAAACAAACAGACTCAAGTTGAGCCAAGGGAGATGTATATTGGGTATTGGGAAAAAATTCCACTGAGAGGATGGTCAGGCATTGGAACAGGCTGCCCAAGGAAGTGGTGGAACCATCCTTGGAAGTTTTAAAAAAATATGTGTGTGACACTTGGTAGCACGGTTTAGTGGTGAATGTGGCACTACTAAGTTAATGGTTGAAACCAACAGTCTTAGCAGTCTTTTCAACATTAACAATTCCATAGACTAGCAGTAAACAAAATACATTTATGTGAAATGTCCCACATAGTGTTTCGAATATCAGTGTGGAATAAATTGACTTTTATATTTCATTCATGAGACAGAATGACCTTAGCAAATCCAGGGAAACAATTGGATTTGTTTCCAGATAAAAGGAAAAAGTTGGTGAAGATGCTAAACAGCCACAATTCTGTATAAGCTGATTATCAGTAAAGTGCACCTCTTCACTTCTTTTTACATGTGTTTGTTGCTGAGAGATAATGTAATACTTTGTTTTATCATGTCATCTTAGACTAGTGAAAATTCAGATTTTGTTGGCTTGAAACTTACCATACAAAGGCTTGAAACTTACCATACAAAGGCTTGAAAATGCCTGTCCAAAAATAAAGGTATAACCACCTTACATGGTTACTATGAAAAGTTTTATGTTATGAAATAAATGACTTGTGCTTATGGCACAGACCAAAGAGCCTTTTAAGGTGAGATGTCAGTTGTGCTGGAGATTTGATTATAAAGGCTTTCGAGACTGCATATCCAAACATGATTTTACTTTAGGACAAAGTTGCAATGCTTTGGCTAAAATTTTAAAATCAGATTCTGGCTGTTACTTCTAGATAGGATTAGTTAGTGAAGTTCAAGTGTCCTTAACAAACTTCCTGCTGTTTAATGCACCATGTGAGTGTTTGAGCTAGTAGGGTAAAGTGTCATGATGTCTCTTGCTTTTCACTTATGACATGAAATGGAAAAAAAAAATTACAATAACAATAACAAGTTGAATGATTTCAAGTAGAGAAGAAATATAAAGTAGTATTTTAGCTTTAACTGCCATTCTATTCATTTCTTGGGAGCATTTTTAAAAGGAAAACTGTTTGCAAGAAGGGATTTAGACACTGAAATCCAGAAGAGGATTCAGGGATGTGAATCCTCAGCTAAGAGCTTCATTTCTCTACAATCTACATCAAGAAATCCAGGCACTAGAGCAAAATAAAATTTAAGACTGTCCTTTCCTGAAGAACTTTTCCAAACTTTTCAACAGTGTAAGCCATATCTGAAATTCACTGGCCTAAGGATAAAGAGAAAATAACTTAGTTATTTCAGGAACCTTGAGGGAGAAAAATTTCTGTCCCATGGCAACAGAAGTAGTTTTGAGTTTGCTAATACATTTGGTGGCTGATATGAGTCAGAGGAGGTTGGAAAGGGGCTGTAAAATGATTCTAAGGTGAGGAGACTGGAAAGCTTTAATGCTTTGTTGAAGGTATTAGATCCCTCTCTTCCACCACCTCCCCAGCCCTGTCAAATTCTTTGCTCACCACTCTGCAGTTCCTCTCTCTTAAAACTGCCAAGTTCACACTTCTATAAGAAGTGTTTTGAGAGGAGACAGTGTTTTTTTTGTTGTTGCAGCAAGAAGGACTGAGTCAGTAATCTCACTTATGGCTGGCAGAGCCACAGAGGAAGCATAAGCTTGAACCACTAGCAAATTTTAAAGGTACTACTGCTAAAAGGTTCCCTATACTCTTTCTGGAGAAACTGGTAAATAAATAAATAATAAAACCCCAGCCATATTTTTTTGTTTGGGGAAGTGAAGTATCTACATTACCAATGCTCTGTCTTCTGTAACTGGGCTCTTTTGTGGGGGCTTTTTCCTAACATAAAGAAAATCTATATTTCACCTTATGCTGTGAGCCAATATACAAAGTATTCATCTGGTAAGCAGTCTGACTTTTTGAAAATCCCATTCTAAGTGCCAAGTACTTGATAGGATGATGATTTCATTGGTGACACACCACAAACACCATAAAGCATGAGCAGACTTCAACAGCAGAATCCTGACAGCATAGGAGCTTAGCTAACTGCTGTGTTAGATAACTGCTGGATGATCCTCTTGTATCTCCGTGTTGGAATTTGCAAGTCTTTATGTAGACCCAGTCTTTTATTCTTACTCCATGGTTTATGCAGTGATTTTACTTTTTTTTTTTTGTATTACCATGAGACATAAGATGTAGGGATAGACAGAGAAGGACATGTAAAAAAGCTGGAACCTATCAGAAAACACTGTCTAGAACTGATTATAGGAAAACCTTCCTTAAAATCACATGTACATATGTGGTGTGACAGTCCTTCAGAATTGTTAAGGAGGATCTGAAACAAATGTTGTTCTGAATAAGCCTGTGCTGCCTTTGATTTATCAGCTCCAAGCAGTAGCATTTGTCTGCTCTGAATAATCATGACCTGAGGTGATCTCTAAATAGATTAATTAATGAAGTTAAGGCAGGCAGTGAAGAAAACATAACTGTAGAAAGGGGATAACAAAGTAAACAAAATAGGAACTTTTCAGCAGCATATAACTCAGTGTAGGTCCTTTGGTTAAAATATTTATGACTTCATAGTCACTAGAGCTAAGGAACTTTTCAACTTTTTGTGAATTCTCTCTTATCTTGCATCCAAGGAGATAAGTAGTAAAATATGTATCTCTGTAGTTTATGCATTGGTTAAAACCAAGAGATAAATTAAAGACACAACTATTATTGTTTCAGTTAAGAGAACTAGCTTAAAAAGCTTTAAATATGTATTAGCTGTTGTGTTACAGAAATAGTAGAGAAGTAAAGGATTTTTCATGCTGAGAGCTTATTCACTTAGAATAAAGATATGAAAGTGCATAGAGACAGAAAAAAAGGGCTAAATATCAAAGCTCATAGAAGAACAAGACTTCCCTAATCAACTTTTCTTTTTTTCATTCAAATGTGAGTATTTAGGAAGAGGAGTTAGGAAGAGGTACAATCAAATTGCTATGGAGTCAGTATAGTTCTGTATTTAAAACAGGACACTATCTCCTTTTGGAAGAAAATGCAGTTTAACATGGTAAAGTGGAAGTCTTGGGCTGAACACTTTAATAATAACAATATGGCCAGGTTTTTCTGAACTTATTTTAAAGTTGTTGATATTGTATTTCCTGTATTGCTTTCTGCAGCTCCACCATTGCACCTTTCTTTTTCTATGATTTTCAGTGATTATCAACTTCCAATATGCCTTCCTTATATCTCATTATTCACTCTACTACCATTTGATATCAGGCAGCAATTCAAGTCTAACAGCAAATGCCAATGCTAAACTCAGAGGAAATTAGGGATTCCATTTTGATTTAAGCAATAATTCAGACTTAGTGAAGCAGTTATTTGTTCTATTTTTGTATACTTTGCATGAGGTAAAAATGTAATCACAATCACATTTCTTGTGAGTATCCTGGTACAATTTAAGCAACTTGAGGAAAAAGGTAGAGGGTATAGGTTTCAGCTTTAAGAACATGCTCTTTGTGGAGAGCCTTGAAAAACTTTACGTGAATACTTGTGTTTTAGGGAAATGAGATATAAATGGAATGGAGGTTTTATTGTCATAGGATTATTTCTAGTTCTAAGAGAGTTTCCTCTGTTAGAATATACTTTTTCTTGAGAAAAGTGTTATTAGTTAGTATACATCTCTTTATGTCTCCTTCCAAAAGTAACCCACTTCAGTGGTTGGAGTGGGGTGTGTTGAGGGAAACCACACAAGGTTTTTCTTCATATTGGCATTAGTTGCCAAGCAACAAAGGTGGTTTAGGTTGTATTTGGTAACCTTAAACAGAACAGTGACTCGATAGTGTCTGGAGTGCAAACCAATTGTTTAAAATTCAACATTTTTATACATTTTTTCTTTAGGAAATTTTTTTATTTTTAACATTAGTTATTTCAGCAATTGTACTACTTGTTGTCTGTAAGATATAGACATATTTGACTCCTTGTTTATCTTGTAGACAGACCTCATAGAATTGTTGTTAGACATTTACATATCCAGTATTTTGGTCACACAGGTCCTAATTTCCCTAGTACTTGATTGAACTTTATTGTATTTTTTATATGCACTTGCAATTCTAGTTAACCAGACTATGGGAGTTTTGAGCGTTTGTTTGTTTTAAGCTCTATCCATGGACAGTGATGTTCACATGCTGCAAAATCCGTTTACTGGAGTGAAGGCTTTTGTCTGTCCATATTAAATAGAACTTGAAATGCCTTCTTGGATCATTAAATGTAGTTGCCTGCTGACACAAATTATGATCTCTCTAATTAATCTCTAAATTACTATTTTGCCCTCTGTGAGGTAAGATTTCTCTTACATGTAGTGATAAACAACAGCCTGGACTTCTGTCATCTTTGGGTGTTTGACAGTGATTTCCATTTTCTGAAGAGAGTCTTTGTGAATTTTATAGATGATCATACTGAGATATTCTCAGTAAAAACATGGATTCAGCAGTGCTGCTTTGTTCATCCTATGCTGCAAACACTATGCTATCAAGGATAAGATACCCCCAAAGGGTTTTATCACTAAAACCTTTAAGAATGCTTGACAGATGAAAACACATTATACACTTTTCAATTAAACTGTCCCACTTAAGTTATGTGATAAGTAGCATGTGCATATTACTCTTGAGTATTTCTGTTCAATGATACTTTGAAACTCCTGGTTTTCCACCTGTTGTGACACACTATCATATCACATTTACCACCCGGGGAAATTCAAGACCAAAACTAGAACTTTAATAGTAGAACTTTTGGTTTTGGCGTCACACTTAAATTAAATTAAAATATTCAGAAGAAGCCCAAGAATTGTTCTATATGAAGGCATGCTGGAAAAGGTCTTTCCTTCAAAAAACATGTTCTGTGGTGTGGCTATTTATATGCTCTGGGGTTGTAATGTTGCTCTACTGTTCTTTAAAATGCCAAGAGATTAAAGAAAATGACTGCATCATAGTAGCTGCAGGCAACACTAAAGATATCTCACTGGAAAAGGTACCATTCAAAGGACTTCAGCTAGAAAGATTATAGGAGTAGTTATATGGAAGTTGTAAGGAGGAATGTTGAGAGGAGGGAAACCTGTGCCTTTTTTTCTGTAGTAATTTGAAGAGTACTTTATTAATAGAGAAGAAAGGCTGAAGAAATTTGAGATGTAACTGAACTGATTAAAAGAACTGAACTGATTACTGTGTGTTTTACTGAGCTTCTCTCTGCTAAATCTGGTATCAATAAACTGGACTTGTGTGTAAGAAGAGTAAATAATGTGCTGGCATGGAAAGAAATCTTGAGGACAGTAGTGGAAGGGAGAAAATTAAACGAACAAACAAAGGTAGAATTTGAAGAAACTGAGAAAAAGTACATTAGATAGACAAATCTGCCAGAGAGTCCCCAAAAGGTTTAGAAACACAGGATCATGTTACAGCTGACAGATTTTTCTTTTTTTCTGTTTAACCTCTTGCCTCGGTTGCTCTAAAATGCTTTAACTTCCAAGACTTTGGGTTAGATATCTTACTCTATTTAATTTTGAAACTGCTTTGTTTAAAAAAAAAAAAAGCCCTGTGAAAGAATGTTTTCATGGGGAAAAAATGTACTAATAATGAGTCTAGAACTATAGATTGTATCTTGTCACCTGCTAAAAACTGACAAAACACATAGTACCCACTCTGTCCCTTGATAATTCTGGTTGTCTATAAAGAATGCCTCTGATGATTTTCAATTTTCAGGTTATACAAATATTTCCTAGCATCTCATAAAAGACTTTAAGGGGTCTTTTTTTCCACTGAAAGCCTAAAGTCACAAATAAAGAGGCAGATGAGTTTTATCATGATGGTATTTGCAGACAAACTTGTGCATGTGCTTATTTTTGTTCTTTTCTATAATTTTCTTTTTTATCACTTGACCTGTGACCACATCAGTTTGATGTATGATGTTAAGTAATCTTAGGCAAGATTTCTTGAAACTATAACAGAAGCAACTTAGATTATAGAACATTTATTTAAATTAATGAAATGTGGAGGTATTATCATGTTCTTTAAGTTAGTGCTGCTGTGCTTTCATCAGATAGGTCATGTGATTTATATCTGGTGAATATCTGGGTCTGATTAATTTTTGTTTTTTAAACTGAACCTCACTGTATGTAATTCTTTTTTTCCACATGTGTTCAACTACTGGTCTATATACAAAAAACTGAAGATTTTAATTTTTTTCAGTACCGTGTGATTAGTTCTTTAGTAACCAAATTTGATGCATAGATCAATCTTTAGATCTTTACTTCAAAATACTGTGTAATGATTTTTTTTTTCATGATTTTTTCATTTGTAATCTCACCGTAGTAAGTGAAGTAGGAGGAATATGATTTAACAACTAATTTTGAACTTATTTTAAAAAGAACTCTACAATTAAAATATTATTTGCAATGTTTAATGGAAAATACAGACCACCATGAACATAGGTTTAGCTGAGACTATACATAGAAACTAAAAGAAATGCCCTGTAAAGTAATGGCAAATTTTGTGTCTGCTTTTACTGATGACAGAAGAAATATGAAGCTTATCCAACACAAACTACAGAAAAAAACCAGATGAGTTTTGAATATCTTTAAGATTATTAACATTTTTACACAAGGTAGGCATAGAAATAGAATAATTCTAGCAATATGACAAGTTAATGAATTCATAGAAAGTATGCATTAATATGCATAATATGAAACTAACAAGCTAGATGTGATACAGCTTGTATGAAACAACACACATTAAAAAGTTCAATTATGTTTTTAATTGCTCAGTTAAATAGACAAATGTTAAACTTAATGATTTTATTTCTTTACCTGTTGGTAGGTACACAGCAGTTTTATTAGCTTAGTTTTGAGGATTTTTTGTTTATTTTATTTAAATACAAAATAAGAAACTCTTCCCAAATATTTATGCATTTTCTTATAATCCATGCTAAATCAGATAATGTCCCTGATTTTCATGACATCACATATGAATTCAATGTCATCTCGCAAAAGGTTGTACTCTTGGATGTTGCTGAAGAGATCAGGATTCTGAAGAAAGTAAACTACAATGTGGAATTATGTGCTACCTTTAAATTGATAGACATGTGTGTGCTAAAATCTTCAAGTTACCTTCTGGTAGTGAAAAAAAAAAAAAAGATATCCATAATAAAAGTACCCTTTACAATGTATAGTTTTTTCAGTTCAGTTTATTTCTGAACTANTTCAGTTCAGTTTATTTCTGAACTACTGAACAAAATCCTGGAGTTGGCTAACTTGGTCTTGAAGACCCGTGCCAGAAAAGTGAAATGTAAACCTCTGACTTCTATGAAATTCACTTTAGTCAGTGTTTCAATGAACAGACTACTGAAGTGAAGAACTACTTGTTCTGTCTTAAAAACACTTAAGAGAGTGTTTCAGAAATTAAAATAAAGTTTGGAGATTTAAGCAGAGATACTGTTTTATTTGACCTATATCACAATAAAGTAAAAGCAGCCCAATCACCCTTAGCAAAGCTTGATGAATATTCTGAGCAGGGATTTTTTTTAATTTTTTTTTTTTAATGTAGTCCATCTCCTTTCTGAAGTGTAAAACACTGTGTTATCTAATGCATTTTGTACACCTCTAATGCTTGTTTTGTTACGTGGAGCCAGCATCTTTGGATAAGGACAGTGTCGTAAGCTTTCAGATTACTTTATATCTTGTCCAAAAAAATAATTTTACTTAGATACTGTGTAGTTTTCCACACCTTCATCATCTTATCTAATGCCAGTGTACTGAGTTGTTGCTAGAATTTTGATATAAATGCTCCACCCATCAGCAGCTAATAAACAAAGTTGGGAGAGGGGGTGGGGAATAAAACTTTTAAATACAATTAAATCAGTTGGAACTGGAGTATTTTAGACAGGCAAGAGCAAAACATAGTCATTTTGTTTAAGAACAGGAACCGTCTCTATTTTACAAAGATAATTTCCATATGTGCTGAGTTGTTTGATACTATTTCTTTAAGAAGTTAATTAAATTTAAGATAATCATAATAGCATATAGACATATAGAATATCAGCAGTATTAAAAAGAGTAATATAAGCTTTTACCCAAGTGTCCTCAACTATTCCTAGCAGCCCATCTTCATGTTGCACAGTAGTTGTTTGTTATGTAACATTCCCTTCACTGCTGTAAACGTGTTTTATTCATGAATATGTAATTCATTGGTTAGACACACCACATGCAGTTACTGCTCCAAAGAAATTAGCATTGACATATAAAATAAAATATAGCTTCTTACAACTACATCACAGGGAAACAATGACCTGCATTATTTAATATCATAGTTAGTGCTCTATGTGTACAAACAGCCTACTAGTGTACGTTTAGGCAAGTGAATATCTCAATAAAAATGAGGTCTTAATATTCTTGTTTAACCCTCTGTGCTGTCTAATGCAAGTCCATCCCTATAACCTCTTCTAGAACCAAACCGGCCTGTTAGAATCATCTAGATTTAATTCTTATCCTTCTCTAGTAAGATTTTTAAATAGAAATGATCATGCTTTGTGTAACTTGCTGCAAAAAGCACCGGTAAGAGAGAATGTAGTTACCATTGTGTGGGGGTTTTCTCAGCAAACCAGGAAGTATTACTTGGAAGAAATTATGTTGTTAGTCAGTGACGTGTTCTTTACTGAAACTATTTTGTGTGGGTAGGCACAAAACCCCTTCTATAGTTGCAAAGGTGCTAGCCTACATGGATCTGTAAGAAACACAAGGATATAACCTGCTATGCTCAAAAGCGTTGGTTCTGAAATATCTACTGATGTTAAATATGTGTGGGTTGGTGGGGAGTTTTTCTTGTGTGGGGGTGTTTTTTTAAAGCACCTGGAGAAGGGAAATGGCATTCTGCCATAAACACTGATATTAGCATTATATTGCACCTAGTTCTGAATTCAGTGAGAATGAGTTCCTAAAGAAAATAAATCTTCAATGTTCCTTAAAAGGAGAACAGACTGTTGCGATATCTTTCAGAGAGAAAATATGTGCTGAAATAAAATCTTCCTGTATCTTTGGTGAGATGCACTTAAACAGTGTTCCTGTAACATGTGTCAGCTATGGAAAGAAAATTTACAACTTCTCTGGAAGCTTCAACAGGATATCACTACTATTAAATAATGAATAGAAAAATATGGACTCATATCTACTTGATTCTGTTGCAGTACAGCAGATTTAAAGGAAGAAATACATGATAGTAGAATTCCTTTTGCAGCTGGGTGTTAACGCTCAAATACCACAAAATTGCAAGAACCGTGGAAACGACAAATTTCTAAAAATTGACCCCATAAAATATACAACACTCAAGAAAATGTGAGATGAGAAGCAACCTTTATTGCCTCCATATATTACCATTGGTAACCCAGGAATATTCCACATATGAGGCCAAAAAAGAACACTTGTACAACATAAGACTGACATGATGCTTAATAATGAAATCTTGGTAGATTTTACACATAAATTGTTTACCTCTTTCTGTGTTATTTTCTAACATTAATAGCCAAACTCTGGGTGTATATAGCCAGCCATACATAAAGACACACACTCATACACACATATAGGGTCCTTATTTTGTCCACCTAAAGAAATTAGTGTTTCCAATCACCAGCAATAAAGGTGTCCAATTTGAATTGCAACAGCAAATGATAACTCAGCCTTCAGTAACCCCCTTCATTTTATAAGGGAAGTTATAGGAATTGATTACTGTTATTACGTACATCGTATGTAAGTACCTTTGACTTTCCAAGGTGGTGTGAATAGATGATGTTGTGAGTGACTTAAGATCTAGCTTGTTCTAATTAACATTTTTAGACCACTATTATTTTGAATTTAAATCAGTTATCTCACCCATATGTAAATAAATTGACCTTCTGTGGTATATTGTATTAATGCAATGTTGCAATTTTAAGTAAAATATTGTTTCCTTTACTCCTGCATATTTAATTATGGAAGTCAGCTTATGTACTGTTTGCATGAAGAATTCTTCTTGTGCAAGCTGTTATGTAAAGTTATGAATCAAATTGACTTCACGGACATTAAAGCATATAGAGGAATCATTCCATTTTCCCTTTAAGGACGCATTTGTGGGTTTTGGTGGTTTATTGGGTTTTTTTTCAATATGATACATTTAGTGATGTAAAATTAACCAAATGCATTTGTAGTGCATTTGTAATAAAACACTCTGTAGTTTTAAACAAGGAAAATGAAGTTGTTTCTCTTGTTCTTTGAGGAGACTGATCAAAGGACACCGGAAGAGTTGAACATGAAATTTTAAAGAGGAAGGGGTTCTGTTTTTTTCTAAGACAAACAATTCACAGAAGCCCATTTTTTCAACATTTAGAATCTTGAAAGATGGAAAGAGTTTAGAAGTAACATAATGGAGCTGCAGTATAAAATGCCAATATAAAGGACTTGATTGCAAAGATTTAAAAAGAATGGAAGAACTATCTATCTATAAGAAGTCTTGTTATTGACAGCTTTGGGGTTTTACACTAATTCTATCCTCTCCTATGCCATCAAAATCTTTTCTCAAAATCATTAAAAATGCATTGTAGATATTTTTTCTTTTGCTCTCTCATATAATTATTTTCTAGTTATATATGCACATTTCATTATATGTGGTTGAAATAGGAGAAAAAATGACAACATATTTTCATATTGAATATTACAAATCTTTTAGGGTTGATTAAACTTTTACAGCTTTGTTGTGATGACCTGTATTCTTGGCACTTGTTTGGGGGGGAGAAAGTTTTTCTGATGCCAATTGAAAATCTGGAAGCCAGTGAGGTGTTTTTGATGTGTGGGATGGGAGGATTACTGAGAGTGGTTGTAATTTTTTGTATGTTGTTTTGTTTTTAAAGTACTGCTTGTATGGTCCTTAAACGTATTTGAAAAAAACCCAGACTGGTTTATGGTGTAAAATTTCAAGGATGGTTTTAAAAATAGTGGAGGGGAGTGACAGAACAGATGCAATGCTCACAGTTCTGAGAGAAAAGGATATTTCTATGATTTGGTTGGTTGCTTCCTCTTCCACCTCTGGTAGTTTATCTTTTCTTCTTTGGTGTTATGCTGGGAAACCCTTGGGAATCAAAGACCTTTGATCTTCCTGATGAGTGGTTCATTGATATTTTTCTTTCCATCTCCATAGGATGGCTGTAATATCATGATATTGCTTTCCCCAGTAACCTTGTATGAAATGCTCACTCTCCTGTCTTGGTTCAGGAAAAGGAAGTGGATAGCTGGTGCTTCCATAGGAGTAATATAGTTCTGGTCTTTCCTTGTAAGCTTTGTCAGTGCTGTGCCTGGTGCATCCTCATCCTACCTGCTCCCTGCAATAGCCACAGTGGGCCAGGATTCAGCTGATGAAATGTAGTAATCTTGAACAAGGAGATAAACAGAATTCTAATAATGGAAATTTTTATAGCACTTAATTATACCAGAAAAAAAAAGAAAAGATAGATGAAGAAGGAGCAGGTAAGGTGCAGATCCCTTTAGCAAGTCTGTCCCACGTTGTTCCAGGAGCCAATACCCAAACACCACATAAACTAATCCCTTCACAAAAGGTTGTTACCCATGGAGTGGTAAAATTATGCTGTAGTTAAGATTCAGCAGTTTTCAGTCTGTTGTATATTACAGATACAAAAATAATCTGTGGTATGAAAACCCCCAAAATACTTTACTAGTACACAGAAATGCTTTAGTTAAGAGGCTTAACATTCATTTTATGAATGTAGTGTTTTAATGTTTTGGGCTGTTTTTATCACAAAAAACTGAGCAATACATTTATACTTCTTTAAGTGGATATTTTGAGTGCAAAAATTACTTTTGATTTTTTTTTTTTAGTGAAATAGGGGATTGGTAATGAGTTTTTTTCTCCTAAAAATTTCTTTATATTTAGAGTTTTTATTATGATCATGAAATTAACTTTTTTCTCTGAAAATGGCCTTATATGCATATTCAAGTAGCACGAAAAACTATCTAAAGTGTTAAGAAATACTAAATCTTTTAAGGAAAAGCAGCAAATTATTTTTTTTCTCTTTGCTAGAGTTAGTGATTAGATCCCACTGCTCTTGTGAAGAAAAAATCTATTTCAAACTGCACAGAACGCTGAAGAAGAGAGGACCCTGGTGTGATGCAAATTGACCAAAGAGCTGCTGAATGTTGAATTCTAACAATACTTTAAAGAGCTTCTTTCTTTTGGGAGATTAATATTAAAAACTACAAGTAGAATAAAACTTGACAGGACTTGACTACTGAAAAAGTTTAGGCAATTTGAGATTACTTAGAATTACTGAATAACTAGCAATATTTTAAAGGCATATACTAAAAAAATCGTGACAGTTTTCAGAATAATGCAAGATTATTGTGAAGCTTGTCACTAGGGGACATGTAAAGAAGAATTTAAATTCCTAAATAATATGGGTTTTTTCCTATTTCTTTAAAAATATAAAAAGTTGACAATTTTATTATTGAAATCAATTTAATCTGTTGATTTATTTAAATTGATGGTGGTATGTGGAGGTAAACTAACATAACATTCTTAAAAATGCTTACAGTGTGCAAAGTTGAGTGATACATCACGTAGTTCCTAATAACTAGTTACTGAAAGGTCTTCCCTGCCTTGTTCAGGTATTCAGGGTGGCAGCAAATGTATTATATTTTATATATATATATATATATTCTCTTATATATAATATTATATTCATGGATTATAAAAAAAAGCTTTGAACATTGGTTATAGGTGGAAATGACTTGTCTGTTGCCTTGATAGTTAAAATGCTGTCCTGGTAACAGGATACATGTGGGAAGAGTACATGTGGCTCACAAATTGCAAGTGCTAACTTTGAGATATGATGAATATCTGCTTTACCCTGTCTGTAAACCTATGGCAAAGTGAAAGGTAGCCCTGTATTTAAATTAATATAAAAATTTTCAACTAAAATATTCTCAGGAGTGAAAACTGAGTAATAACTCAAAAAGACACAGGAATGCTGTGACAGATTTTCAGAGAAGTTGGCTTTGGAATCTTCTACAATTTCTTTTTTTGTTTGTATGTGTATTTAAAACCTAGATGTTTAATTTGAAATATCCCGTATTAGAAAAAGATTCTGAAACATTTGCTTTAAACAATTAAATTTAGGAAAAAACCCAGAAGTTTTCATAACGGGAGGAAATCTGATCTGAAATCTGATTTTAAGGTGGTTCTGGTTGACACACAGCTTGTAATTCTCTGTATGCAATGACTGAGCTGAAAAACATCTGTCAAATGTTAAGTGTCATTAAGAATTGAATGAAGTATACTCTGAAGCGATCATAAACCCTCTTCTTTCAATGAACTCCCTAAACAGTAATGAGTGGGGAATCAATCAGAGGGTCTGCTAGCTGTTGATGTGAATTCTTTGTGAGTTGATTTTGTTTATAAAACATTTCGAACAAAGTTGGGGGGGAAGCAAAAGTGCTTAGAAGGAAATTTTCCTGGATTAAACAACAAATCATTGGTGTATTTGATACAGTCCTCAGTAGCAGGAAAAACTTTGCTTATCTAATGGAAAAATAATGATGCAGAAGTTTCTGAAATATAATACTTGGACATTTAAAGCTGGTTTTTTAAACCATATCTAATCAAATCTTCCATGTTTGCACAAACCCTCCAGCTATTCATGTTCACAGTTGTTTGAAATTAGATGTAAATGTGTTTAGTTGATATTGTCTTGGTAAAGAAGCATAAAATTATAAGTTGCTAATAAGTCTACTCTCTATTCCTGTATTGGTTTTGAATGTCAAGGTTTGGTAGTGGTGGGGCTACAGGGGTGGCTACTGTGAGAAGCTGCCAGAAGGTTCCAGAAGCAGAAGCTTCCTTCACGTCCAACAGAACCAATCAGTGATGAACCAGTCAGAGATGTTGGTAGCAGGGAAAAATACTGCTGCACAGCAGCAACTGGAGAGAAGAGTAAGAATGTGAGAGAAACAGCCCTGCAGACAGCAAGGTCAGTGAAGAAGGAGGGGGAGGAGGTGCTCCAGATGCCAGAGTGGAGATTCTTCTGCAGCACACTGGGAAGACCAGGGTGAGACATGCTGTTCTCCTGCAGCCCATGGAGGTCCAATGCAGAGTTAATATCTGCCTGCAGCCCATGGAGGAGCCCCACACTGGAGCAGGTGGATGTCCACAGGTGGCTGTGACCCTGTAGGAAGCCCATATTGGAGCATGCTCCTGGCAGAAACCTCTGGAGAGAGGAGCTCACCCTGGAGCAGGTTTTCTGGCAGGACTTATGACCCCATGGGGAAACCCACACTGGAGAAGTCTTGAAGACTCTCATTGGAGAAGTTTGTGCACCACTGTCTCCCATGGGGTGGACCTCACATTGGATCAGGGGAAGAGTGTGAGGGTCCTCCCCAGAGAAGGAAGGAACGGCAGAGACAATGTGTAATGAAATGACCATAAGCCCCATTTCCCATCCCCCCGCGCGGCTAATGGGGGGAGGTAGAGAAAATCAGGAGTGAAGTTAAGCCTGGGAAGAAGGGAGGGGGAAAGTGACCTAAGATTAGTTTTATTTCTTGTTGTCCTACTCTGATTAAACTAATTTCCCTGAAGTCAAGTCTGGTTTACCTGTGAAGGTAATTGCTGAGTGAGATCTTGCTGTCCTTATCCCAGCCCACAAGCTTTGCATTATGTTTTCTCTGCCCTGTCCAGTTGAAGAGGAAATTGACAGATCAGCTTTGATGGGCACCAGGTGTCAAGCCAGGGTCAACCCTGCACAGTTCCTAAGGGTAGTGTGGACATAGAAAAAGCATTTTGTAGTCGAATTGCTTGAAATTCATATGGGGATGAAATTTTAAAAGTAAATGTTTGACACAGATAGTTCAGTTACACTGGAGATTGAAACCTTCTATTAAAATCAAATATTTACTCTTTCTTTCTAGCTATGTACACCTATGTTGGTTTAATTATCTGGAAAGAATATAAGGAACCATACAGATGCTGAAAAAATCTGAAGTATTTTTTCAGTAGTGGGAGTGACTTGGATAGTACTTCAGAGAGTTTCTCAGCACTTCCCTATGTGATCTAGCAAGACATATCTAATGTGACTTTTGTGGTCTCCTGTACATAAATCTTGCTACCATAATGTTTTGTCATAGAGTAGCATCTGGTGTTGTTTGTTTCTTGCAAGGTAGGCAAAGAAAGAGACAGACACTTGTCTGTGAGTGATAATTCCCACAGTGCCCCGTATTATTCTATCCAAGTAAAATAGAAGTATTTTTCTTGAGGCTTACTTTAAAAATCCTTCTCAGGTCAATTGTATTTGTTGTTTTGGGATAATGAATTCAAGAATAGCTCTATCTGATTTTTTTAAATTTTTTTTTTACAATGTTCTGAATTTCACTGCTTTTCTCTTCAACAGATCTACCATCCCATTCCACTTTTACAATGCATTAGATCTGTGCAGGCAGAAAGCCAGTGAGAGAAATGACTACAAAATTCAGTCAAACACAATGTTAACAACAATAACAAAAAAAAATCCGACACAAAGTGATAGTGATAGTTAGGGAGGTTGTGAATTAAAATTAATTGGTAATTTTAATTCAAGAACAGTTTATACCTTAGGGCACTTTTTAATTGCATTTTAATTCCATGTAATTATGGGCGGAGGTTTCCACTTTAAGCTTACATTCTGTGTAGAATAATTGGCTTGGCTGGTGACATGTAACTACTTCAAATTCATGACAGTGCTTTTGTCTTTCACACAAGTATATAGGAGCTGGGTCTAAACCACAGCAAAATCACTCTGCTGACCTCGCTGGAATTTAGAAGAAAAGAATGTCTATATTTGTAACTGAGATAGTATTCAAAGTAAAAAAACAACCAAACAGCAACAACAAACCAAAACCAAACCAAACAAACAAAAAAAAAACAAACCAAACAAACACACAAAACAAACAAACAACCCCCCACCAAAACAAACAAACAAAGTTTTTCCATCTGTTATTCTTTAATTGACTTAGGTAAGACACAAGAAAAAAAGTGTTTTAAATTTCTATTTTGCCTAGCAAATTATTACTTGAAGATTATACGCAAAGACCAACTGGATTACAAGAGCTGGGTTTTTCTTGGTTGCTTGTTTTTTGGGTTTTTTTGTTTGTTTGGTTTGGTTTGGGTTTTTGTTGTTGGTTTTTGGGGTGTGTTTTTTTTGGTAGACCTTATAAGAAAGGTCTTCCTTCTCACAGGAAGAATAAACATTATTTTCTCCCCTAGTTCATCAGCAGAAAAGCTGACAGTTAAAACATGGAACTGAATTTTTCTTATTCCCCGAAGTCCACAGCCTAAGCAAAATGGCAACAAGAGCTTCATACATGTATTTCAGTGCTTCATAAAATGAAAGAAGTGCCCTGTATAAAGAGAATAGTTGTAATCATTACCTGACTGCAAATGCTTTTTCTCTGCCTGGAGCATTCTTGCATCCACCAGCACAGTTCTTTAATCCTCCAGCTTGCTGACTTTTCTCTCAAATTCCCAGAGCTAAAAAACATTTCTGTATTAGATTATCTGAGGCTACTTCTTTTCTACATATCTCCTGCTCAGTCCAGTACATGTAATGCCCCTCAGCTATCTAGTTCATATTATGACATACAAAAATACCTACTGTTACCTAAAATTGACACTTAAAAGAAATCTGTAAGACTCTGTAAGTTTTAGCAGGCAGGTGTTCTTTTATTACAGTGTTCTGAATGCACTAGAAATCAGTTTGCCAAAGTGCACAGAAAGGTATCTTCACTACAGCTTCCATGCCTGCATTACATGATTATTCATTTTTACTTCCTGCAATCCCTTCACGTATTTATGACATTTCCCAACACTTATTAGCATATATACATATCCTTATAAGGTCTCTGAGGGACTTCACCCAGGGCCTCTGATGGTTGTTTCTGTCTGGAGCTCCCACAGCTCTTACTGACCACTTTATGAACTCCTTCAAGACAGTGCACTGGGTTATACAACAACTTACTTGTTGTTATACAGCAACTTATCTGTCTGGCTGCTTTGGTTCCTTTCTTTTCTTTACTATTTCTTGCCTTTGCTTGGCTGATTTCTTTAAATAAAGGCTTTGGTTACACAGTAATTTTCTATGGTACATTCTGTTGCAAACACTACTAGTGCTTCAGTAACTTCTGTTACATCTCAAAACTGGTATCACTACCATCCTTCCTTTTCTTTCCCCCTTTTCAAAGCCTATCCTTGAATGAGTAGTGAGTCAAAACCATTCTGAACTTATTTGATATTCCAGTTTCTTCCTCAGCGAATGCAGTTTTCTGTCAGAACAGCACATTTATCTTTCACTTGTGTATTTGAACAATGCCGACACATTACCTACTGACAGGGGAACGGTTTTTTGCAAAACTAAAGTATAAAAAGTGGTCTGAGTGACAGAAAGGGCACACTGTTTGTTTCCTGTCTTTCACTACAGGCAGCATGTTGTGAAGCTATCTATACAGGGAGAAAATTAGAAACACTGAGACCCTACTAGAATGTACTCTTCCATAGAAGATGACAAAACACCATTCTATAAATACATCAGAAACAAAAGGAGAGATAAGGATACTCTTCATTCTGTATCAGATGTGGGAGGAAAGAGAATGACAAAAGATGAGAACAAGGCTGAGGTGCTTAATAACTTTTTTGCCTCAGTCTTTAATAGCAAGACCAGTTACTCTTTGAGTACCCAGACTGGAAAGCTGCCTGCCTGGTGGAAAAGGATCTGGGAGTGCTGGTCGACAGTGGCTGAACATGATTCAGCATTGTGCCCTGGTGGCCAGAGGAAGGCCAGTAGTATCCTGGATTGTATCAGAAATACAATCCGATTGTATTAAGTTATTGCCCTGGCCAACAGGATCAGGGTAGTGATTGTTCCCCTGTACGTGGTACTGGTGAGGCTGCGCCTCAAATACTGTGTTCGGTTCTGGGCCTCTCACTCCATGAAAGACATTGAGATGCTGGAGTGTGTCCAGAGAAGGGTGACAAAGTTGGTGAAAGGGTCTGGAGCACAAGTCTTGTAAGGAGCACCTGAGGGAGCTGGGGGGGTGTTTAGCCTGGAGAAAAGAAGGCTGAGGTGGAACCTTGTTGCTCAACAACTACCTAAAAGGAGATTGTAGCCAGATGGGAGGCAGTCTCTTCTCCCAAGTAACAAGTGACAGGACAAAAGGAACTTGTCTCAAATTGTGTGAAGGGAAGTTTCATTTGGTATTATGAAAACATTACTCAGAGGGTTGTCAAGCCTTAGAAGATGCTGTGCAGGGAAGTGGTAGAATCACCATCCCTGGAAATGTTTAAAAAAATGAGGATATGGCATCTGGGGACAGGATTTAGTGGTAGACTTGAGTGTTGGGTTAACGGTTGGACTCAATGATCTTAAAGTTCTCTTCCAACCTTAAGTTTTCTTAATTCAGTGACAGCATGGCAATCTCTACACTCCTTTAATGCATCCTAGCAGAAGGAAGTGCAATCAACATCAAAAGAATACATGGAAATTCAGATGGTAAGAAGATATATTTTTGAATTCCTATACCCAGTCGAAATAAAAGTCTTTCAGCAATTTCCCAAAGTGACCTGGTAGAGGTAACCTCTCTCTGATGTCAGTTTAACTTAGCATAGCAAACTGTGAAGGAAAGGTGTTCATTAGGGACGTGGGTTTTGAAAGATTATAGTGGTCACTCTTGGTCTTGACATCCTTCACAGTCCAGGTGACTTGATATACCTTCTTTTCCTGTGCAAGCAGAGAATGCAATTAGGTTCTAAACAGCACAGAATTCCAAAGCAACTGTTTTCTGGCAAATGCTCACAATTGATGCGACTAAGCTAGCTACTGCTTAAGCATTAATGTTTGTCATTCCTCTGACACCAGAGGTGTCTTTGTTGCCCAAGACTTCATTTGTCGTGTGTGGAAGGGTCAGTCTCTATTCATCCTTGGATGAATTGTATGCCTTTGCATGTTTGTGTTTTCCTCTTAAATCTCTGAGCTTAGCTTTGACAGAAATTTTGCCTTTCCTACATAGCTTGGCTTCAGCCTAGGTATTTTCTCACAGCTTAGCCTAGGTTTGACAACATGAAAAATGTGTAGCTGTGTTCCCTCAAAACTGGACCTTGTAGTGGAGAGAACTGAGCTCTGGAAGGAGAGTCACACAGGCATTCCACTTGCAACATTTGTGGGGGGATGGGGAGGAAGACAGTAGATGAAGGTTGTCTTCTGTTTCATAATATTTGCAGAATTAGAAGAAACGTGAGGTTAAGTGGTGTTAGCATGGAGTTGAAATGGGTCTTGTTGCAATCAAATGAAGGTATCGCTGCTCAGAAAAGAATAGTAAAGGTGCTTCCTGGTTTTGTTAAGTGCTGAAGTAATGCAGATAGTAAAGGCAACAAATGCTGAAGTAGGAACAGAGGATGAAGACTGGAATGGAGGAAAGCAAGAGAGGAGAAGCAGGTGGTCAAATTGATATATGGATATAACTGCTGGTAAACTGTTGTGTGAATTATTAGTATGAATAACTTTACCTTAGGATCAGTAAGTAGAAGTCAGACAAATTTGAGCATGGATTAAAGAGAAGGGAGACAAGGAGATGAACATTTATTTTTTTGGATATAATAAAACAAAGAAGACTTTACTTATGGAAAGATAATTTAGACAGTAAGAAGATGAACTTGGTAGAGAATTGTACTGAAGACAAAGAAGGAAAATGGAATAAATACCTGGTAGAAGTGAGGACGTGTAAGGAATATCAACCTAATATATAGAAGAAATAAGTTTATTTCTACACATTTCTTTGTTTGGGAAATTTTGTTACTTATTGATGAAAGTATATGGGTCCACTGATGAAAGAAATAGGCTGATTTCCTTTGACCAAACAAGATATATAAATGCCTATATAAGTCTTTATATAAATTTAAAGACTTTAAAAAAAAGGTGAGTTTCTCTGTTTTCCACCTATTAAAGTAATTATACTTTGTCAGTAATGCCTGTACAGTTGTCTGTCCTAAAGTCTGTTGCAGCATCTTTCTGTTGTATTAATCACAGGACTGCCATATTGTCTGGTTGACGTCACATTTTGCTAAAAGGGCACACCAATTCTTATCACTGCATAAACGAAGGAGGACACAATTTTTCAAATAGTTGTAAAAATCTGTTTCCACTCATCAGGAAGTTAAGTATAGTGTCAAGATATCTCAGAAGAAATAATTGCAAGTGTCGTGGCTGGTCTTGCTTCTCAGCCATGACACTGTTGTAGGCTACTTGACCATGTGGTATGTATTCATGGCTGCAAGCGGGGTGCCATGGAAGTGGTGTGTCAATGTGATCATGTCAGTACAGATTTGTAACTCATTCATCCAGAAAATTCCACATCAATGACATTGTCAACAGGTGATTTTCACTTTCCTGAGGGAGGCTCTTCACGGCCAAATGTTAGGACTATGTCTTCAAATAAGCTCCTACATATTGCCATCTGTATCATGGAAATTCCTGTCTTTGTTGATTGAATTCCCCTGGTAATTCTTCTAATTTCTCCAATATTAAGAACAACTGCCCCAAAGTTCTAGAGGTTACAAATGGAAAATGTCCAACAGCAGTAAATAAGCTGCAGGATTTGGCATTACACAATGAATGTTCTTTATGGAAGAGGACTTCTGAGCATAAGCATTTGAATAAATGTCCTTTAGAATGATTCATGTTCTTGGAGGGCGTGTCTAAAAGGCAGCAGCACCAGTAATCTATTTGCCATTAATTTCTCTAGAACTTATAAAATTATTACCTTCTTGGAATATTACCTACTTCTCCATGTAATCATAAAAAATTATGATGTATATCTTTCAATTGCTTGTGTAGCAAAAAATACTGAGTAACCGTAAAATATGGTTTGTAAAGAGAGTAGAAGCCACATCCTCATTTTTAAAGATCTTATTATTTTCAATGAAGGTTGTGTGGTATTGAGGTAAATCGTCTGCCTCAGTTTAAGAATACATGGTCTATCATCTAGCTTTCTATTCTTGTTATCTGCTTAATGGATGAAGCAGAGCAACACTATCATATAAATGAATGCTTTATTATAACAAGGCTTTTCAGAGACTATGAATTCTACAGAGGTGAATTTTGTTATTTCAATGAAAAAAAATCTACTTGGTTTTGTTTTTGTTGGGTGGTAGATTTGTGTATGGTTCCTGTTTTGATTTTTTTTTTGTTTGTGTATTTTTCAGGTGGGGTATGGAGTAGTTTTGTTGAGATTTTTTTCTGTGGAAGAAGTATTGTATCCATACTTTTGCTGTCAATCTGTACAAAACTAGTATTTTATAGGAAGCAAAATGCAGAATTTACTGTATCTTTCTCATGTTAACTTGTCCTTTAAGTGTTCTAGACTCAGGGGAAAACAAAAAAAAGTAATAAAATATGGAGAGTGTTAATGTACCTTTAGTGAATACAGGTAGATAATATAATAGAAGCACTCAACGTGATTTTGAGTGAACTGCCCAAAGGTATTCTTGGAAAGAACTCCTCAGCAATTCTTGTATCCCATGAAATCCCATGAAATTATTTTAGTATCAAAATCAGAGACACGGGATAAACATTCAAGTCTTGAGTTATTTTTTTTGGTTCTCAGCTTAGTTTTTATTTCCAAGTCCTACCTAGCCAACCTTCCTGCAGCCTTTAAGAGGCAAAGTAATTAAAACTATCCCTTGCTTTACTGCATGAATTTCCAGAATAGTGGTATATAAGTATATTTTTATCAGTGCAATTACTTGTACTACTATGTGTTGGCAAATCTATTGGTATTCTCATTTTGTTTTCCTTATCATTTTACTGTGATACTTCCTTTATAACCAACAAAAATACTGAAATAAATTTCCTAAAAAAGATGATAGAAAATTATATTAAAAATAAAACTTATTGCTACAATCCTTAAGAAAAAGACAGAACTAGAGAATATTCCTGCACATAGCTCTGCTCCCCAGCCTGTTATGTAGATGTTTCAAGATCATCACTAAATTTTCACAGAGGATTCTGTTGCAGAATTAAGAAATAAAATAGCAAAATGGGGTTCAGATTAAGGTTATGACTTTTAGACACCTTGTGCATATTTTTGTTTTTCTCCTACACAAGTGTTTAAGAAAGAGACATAGTGTAAAAATGAGTAGGAACTTGTCTTTTGTGATTGTGGCAGATCTTCCATAAAGAGGGCATACTTTAAAAACTCTTTAAAATACAAATCTATTTGGCAAAGACCTTACATTGACAAAAACAAACAAACAAAAAAAAAAGGCAGCACAACATGAGGGGCTATGCTGGAGCCAGATGCCTGGTTTCTGAAACAATCGGGATTTATCAGTTCTGGATAAGGTATAAACACAGTGATCCAGAAGCTTTGTGCATCTGAAGTGGTTTAGCAGAAACTGGACTGCATTGATGCATGGACTTTTTATTAATACTTACTGTGCAAGAATAACTTAGAAAATTCAGGTAATGACAGTGGTTTTCCTCCCTCAGGGTCCTTCTTGCTCCTGCTAAGAGCTAGGGTGAAAGCATTAGTGGTGGCATAAAGGACAGAGGGCTCATACAAACTATGCAAACTGATGTGTTCCTGTTGTGAGAGGATCAAAAAAATAGAAGTTTTCAAAACTAAAAATATGTTCATAAAGCAAAGCATGTGGCAACTTCAAATCTTCTGATACAGATCATTTAGCAGACTTCACTGATATGCCAAAAGCTTTCGACCTCAGCAATCATCTCTTCAGACATGAGTTATAAAATAAATGAGTATTTTTCCTGAGGGACTTGTGTGAATAGATTGACACCTCTGGAAAGTATTGGCTTATCCTTTCCAGTAACTAAGTGAAATAAAGTGAAAAACTCAAAGCCCTAGGCCCTCTTGGGATACAGTACAGCATAGAACTCTTTCTTTCCTTTTTTTTTTTTTTTTTTAATGAGCTCTACCTTTTCTACTATACATAATCAACTATTTTTCTTCAGGTAAATTAGATAGATATACAAGAGTGACAACTGAAACTGCAATGTGAGATGCGTGAAAAGTTCAATATGAACTTCAAATTCCTGTTAATTAGATTAATCTTTCCAGAAGAAAATAGATATTGTTTCATTAAAAAAAAAAGAGTGTTTGCTATCTTAATCGTTGTGGAACAAGAATTTTTTCTTAAATTCTCAGTTTTTAGAAGGTAATGGAGCTTGTTGGTATGACTTATTTATTCATTTCAATAACTAATGATAGCTCTAATTTGTGTTTTCTGTGAGGATTGCATTGTTTAGAACAATCTGAAAAAAATTAAGTTTTAATTTTAAAGATTAAAAAATATTTAACTTCGGACTTGATGCTGGTAATGGAAACACTTTTAATTTCTCTCAAACTTTCTAATTAATCATCAATAGTTTCTCGGAAAGAATGTATAGAAGATCAACAAAATCTGAAAACATTTTAACATATTTTGCAAAAACTTTATATTTGGAAACAACAAAGTCACATAGAGTGTTGAAAGCTCTTTAGAAATTAATTCTATGTGCTGTCTATAGTGGTGTAAACAAGTAACTGAATTTATGTGGCTCTAAGATCATAAATATGGAAGTACTCAGTGGCCATGGGAACTCTGACTTTCTCCTTCAGACTGGCTTGTGCACTGAATCCTGCAACATCAGCCTGTGCAGGGCCTGCTACAGCTACAGTCTCTCCTCCCATGTCCCCGTAAAGTGTCAGCCCCTCTCACTGTAGCCTTCATTAATGAAGAAACCATGTGCTGCACACCTTCGCAGCTTCATACCTATCATCCTCTGTATCCTGGAAGCTGTCTTCCTCCCAGCTCTAGGTCACTGGAGTTTACAATCTGTTCTAATAATGTAGAAAATAAAAAGAGCTACAGGGGTCAAGGATCTAGTTCAGTTTTTAATATGAACATCTATCACCTATCACAGCAAACAGAAAAGTAAACAAAATATTGTCAGAGATCAATCTGTCTTCCAACTGCAGAAAGAAATCTAGGAAGAAAATGGGAAGAGCGTGGAAAAATCAGTTAGCTATAAATCACCAGATAATGAAAAATTACAGGCAACTAATTTGAAAGTCATTGGGAGATAAAATAATAAACAGAATAAGTCAGATCACAGCTTCCCATCCTAGCTATTTAAATTAAGTAATTTTGCCTCGTCACAGCTATTTAAATCACAAATGGCAAAAGTAAACATGTCTGGAACAGAGGAACATAGTAAGGAACTACACATACTGGTGCTGCAGCACTGTAGTCTGGGTGGTAAAGCAGTGTGCTTTCTTACCTGTGGGAGGGTTAGTTCAATTTTAATCAACCATTTGGAAGATGCTTCCCTTTTGTGCAACACAAGCAGGGGGGGGGAAAGGAGTTATAGGAAATCCCTAAACTTCTGTCAGTCAATAATTCTAGTTTTTCCCTTTATCTTAACATCTGCAGAAGTGAACTTCACTTTCTTAAACTCTACTATAACTGTAGCACTTTAACCCCCACAATCTTTTTAATTTTGTTTCATCTTAACTTTGCTCCATCAGCTTGTTGTTATGTTTCTTCTCACACATTTCTATTACTGTAATTTGGAATCGAGTTTAATTTGGGGCAAACTCTTGTGAATCACTTTTCCTTAAATTGAGATTATAGCCTTTCATCTATGCTTAGGAATAGGTAGATCAGTGGGTTTAGTTCTGATGTCTGTAAGGAATTTGTGTAAGATTATTTTACCTGTATGTTGAGTATTAGCTTTGCTTGATTTAACAGTCACCTCTTTTCCTACACAGGGAGCGCAGTACAGCTGATCAGCATAAATCAGTCTTCAATAAATTGCTCTCATAGCTGAGTTTTGTTTACATGAGAACTACAGGGCTTCCTTTGTTAGCTTATTGCCTTGAAGGTTTTGTTTAATATGAATCTGGTTTCTGAAGCTGGCACTGTGACAAAAATAAGTATTTACTCAAGTGGGGATAGGAAAGATACAATTCACTGTGAAGATTATTCTAAATAATGAATAACAACTGAATACAATGAAGTTAAACTCACTTTGAGTCACGTACAGTGATGAAATCCATTGTTACTGAAAAGTTAACAATGTGCCTTCACCAGCTACACTGTTTACTTTCCAAATATCCTAACCAGAGAAAATTTAAGCATTTTCTTTTAATAATTTCTTCAAAAGGACACATTTCATGCAAATGTAGTTTCTAGTTGAAATCTGCTTAGTTGATAATATAAATAAAAACTTTGAACAACCACTGGTTTTTCTGACTGAGAATGCAGACCCAGTTACTCTTATCTCTAGAAAAGACCACTTTTATAGGTCAGGACTGAAGTGCAGTGGTGCAGCACAAGTCAGAGTTAGTAACGGAATAATAAAAGGGTTTTGTCTCTGGAATTTCATTAGCAAAAAAAAGGTTACTGTGGCATTCTAGAAGTTTCAGCATCAAATGCATAAATAAGGAACACAAGCAAGATGTTTTCTGGTAAATATTTAGTATCAAAGGAACTAATTTTCCTAGGCTTTTCCTGTTTATGTCTCAAAACTTGTGACACTGGTTAAACTAGAAGTTTCAAGGTCTCATGGCTATCATCAGCTTAAAATCTGAAATTTTTGGTGTGGTTTTTTGGGGGGGTTGTGTTTTTCTTTGTTGTTTGGTTTTTTTTTTGTTGGTTGGTTGTTTTTAGCAGAAAAATAGACTTTTAGCTTATATGTTCTCTTCAATTGCTTTCATGCTTTAAGTCATTAAACATGTTTCTAGATAATGTTCTCATGACTAAACTGTAGTCGTAATTATAGTACAAGGAAAAAATTCCCAGGCTATCGATCCCAGTATATTTGTACTTACCTTTTATTCACTGCACTGTTTGAGAATGATTTATTATTGCTTCAGGCTACACTTAAATGAAAGCTCTGAACTTAAAATTTCCATCCAAACCTGAGTGTGATCCACTAGTCTTCTGTCCTTGCCTAGAGATCACGATCATGAAAGTGAGAGATTGCAACTGAAAAGATGTTTGACCCCAATTTTAACAAATAGGTGGGGCAGTATAGTTTCTCATGCAGTCTATGTCAAAATAAAATCTGTTACTTCAGGAAACAAGAAAGGAAATTACTGATAAAGCCACTGACAGTTCCTATAACTTAATTTGTGCTGGGCAAGTGAAGCTGGAATGCACTTCGATCACATGGATCATTTGTTGGTTGTCATGCAATTGCATATGTTAATCTTGCTTTGTCAAAACTGTTGCGTATTTTGACTTGGTAGTGAAGGAGTGAATCTCAAGCCTGTTTTCCCAATTACAGCATTGTATACCTAGGTGAAGAAAAGACACGTCAAGAAGTTTGTGTTTAACTAAAGAAATAACTCAATACTTTCTCAGATAAATGAAAACTGATGGGCAAGTTGGAACAGTTTTTGCTGAGAGGAAGTTTCAAGTCCCACTGAAGCTTGTCCTCTATAAACAGAAATGTTCTTTTCAACCTTGTGTGAGGGAAGAGAGAGATAAGGATAAGTGAAATACTGGAAATATTTGGCAGAAATCAGATCTAGGATTTGGTTAAATCCAAGCTGAAATCTAGATGTTCTCATTCCTCATTTCACTCAGATAAAAACCCAAATGTTACATTTCCCAGAAAATAAATGAAAGCCTTGTAACTAGAGAATAATCAACAGCAGAAAACCTTACTCTTTTGTACATCAGTTAGCTTTTCCAGAAACTACTATTTGCAGAGCACAAGGCAAAGGGAATATAAAAAGTGAAATAAATGAAAACATTGTGACTAATGTGTTCAAATACTAAATGGATCATATTCATGAAACAGGAGAGATTTCTGAGGCCTCATAGTTCAAAGAGGTTGTCTCTCCCAGGTAGATACTGGAACTGCTCCTTCAGGATGGCTTCTTATGCCAAAATTGTTCCGTATTTCTGGGGTCTGGTGCTTCACTTGCTGATGTGATTCAGGAAAAAACCGTTGCAGCTGTGGTATTGCTGTTAACTAGCAAAACTGAGTAAACATATAAGACAAAATACAGAAAAAGATGTTTGACTTCAAGTAGGAAGGGTAAAATTGAATAAGGGGTTAAAGGAGTTGTAGTTGCACAGAGCTGAAAATGCAGACAATTATTCAGTATAATTGAAAAGTGGCAAGTTTCAATTAGGTTACTCCAGAAATCTTCTGTTTCTGAAGGCCCTGTGAGTAATTGTTTTCAAATGATTTTAGACTTTGATTCCACCTTATCTGGAGAAGAGATTTGTATAAAGGATCTGGAGGATTTGCTTAGAGAATCTAGAGGCAATTAATAAAAAATGAGACACTTAGCTGAAGTTTTTTTGTCTTAAAAGTGCTATGATTAAAATGAGTAAATGAAATCTAGTTATATATTTCCTTTTACCTAAGCCTGAGCATGTGAAGTTCAAGTACCTAGATTAGGCTTGTCATGAAGACCTCTACAAACAGCTTTGAGAGCGAGGTCCAGGTCAGAAACAATCCATCCTGTCTGAGGTCAGTGACCATAATTTCCTCTGAAAGTGAGATTTAGGCTTCACCGGTCTGGTGCAGTTATCTCTTAATCAGCTGAATCCCTCCTAAGTGACTATTTTGCAGCACTAAGCTGCTGACTATTTAAGAGGATTATAATGTATTTGTGCATAGTTGTCATTTAAGCATTCTTATACCAATCTTGATTTTTCTGAAGTGATTTAGAATAAATTACTTCTGATGAATTGTAAAATAAGTTGACAGATTTATAAAGATGCTCATGCTGAAAATTGATTTTCATTAGCAACTTTATTACATTTGATCAAATATTGGTCACTTTGAAAAATTAATAAAAGAGTATTTTTATGAAAAGAGGAAAGTAATGAGAAGGGTGTGAGTAGATTTAAAAAAAAATCAACCCTTCATTTTTCCTCTGATTACTACACTAAAGTACAATCAAATGCACTAGTGATCAACATATTTAGGTTGTGAATTCCTTATACTTATAAATTAAAAATAGTTCTTAGTGCTTACTGCTGTGTTTTGCATCAAAATGTTGTTACTAAAATGGTTGCTGGTATTTCTCAAATTCTTAGCTGGCATGTAAGCTGACCAAATCACTTCAGCATGCAGTGTAGTCAGGAAAATTCTGCTTTCTGTTTTCTGGTAACCACGTTTGAGACTGAAGGCAGTTGCAACCAACAAAATTAAATTAGTGTTATGTTTGAAATTGAATGGGTGTTAATGTCTCTGTTCATTTATAGACTCACTTGCAAAAGTATCACAGCTATGGTCCCAGAATAACAATATGCCATAGACAAAGTTACTTTAAACACTAGCTTTGTTGAGAACAAACATATAAAATGCTATCTTTTTGAAATGTTTCCTTTTTATTTAGAAGGGGAAAAACATCTTATACATGGATCTTTTTTCTCTAGTTTTTATTTTTTAAAAAAGTGTATTCATGGTTTAACCAGCTGCTATCATTTAGTTTCACTGTAGATGCATTTAATCAGTTGAGACAAAGTACTTTATGACAAGGTAGGGAAGAGTACCATCACATTTTCATTGTATTCTTTAATATGATACTTGGAACTAATGCATGTTCGTTTTGTCTGTGATTATTATGTTCTAACTTGAGTTCCTTGCACAGCATTTTACATTCAAAAAATGGGTAAAATTCTTCTTGTCTCTTGACGAGTGCAAGGGTAGGGTGCACAGGAAAAGGAAAAGAATAGCTAAAGAAACAGTGAAATTGGAATTCCCTACAGTGACGGTCACTGAGATCATTCCCTTCTCCTGTCTCATGAATGGAAGTAACAGCATCCTAATCTTAACTCCTTGTTTGCTGTGGTATTTTAAACTTCTCACACGTTGAGACTTTTAAAAAGAGAATAAATATGGATGTATATTTTAAATGTTTGAAATGTTCACTAGAAATTATAAGCTCTTTTCAAATTTTACTTGCGTTCTTCCTCCTCTCTATCTGGGGCAAAAATCAGAGCTTATGTCTCAAGAAGCTTTATGGTCATTCCAAGGATCTCAGTTTTGCTATATGTTGTTGTTTTATGGCTGTCACAGAAACTCTAAGGTAAAGGTGATTTAGTTTGGCTTTTGTTTTTTTCCAGTTTACTTTTAGATTGAAATTGATGACTTGTATTTCCTTTTGTGACAAGCCGGATGATATAGTCTAATAGTTCTTTCTGAGAGCTGTGCTAGGCATGAATAGAATTAAATAAATCCAGGAACTATAACGAAGCCTGATGGGAACAATATATTATTACATTACTAGTATACTATTCCTAGGGCTAGCCTTTGGCTTATATTTTTTAGCTTTAAGTGACACTTTATTAGTTGCTCTTTCATGTTATAGGAGTTAGTTTGGTTCTTATGAAATAGAAATAGCACCAATGTCCATAGCTATCTTATTAATTTTGTTATTTATTATCAGTTTTGACAAAAAGTCAATGTAAAATAGGTGGCTGAAGAATTCAAAATGTGAAATAAGCCTTTTTTCCTTCAAAAAAAGTTCATCATATTCAGATACTGCAAATTTTTTTTTTATTCATATCTAGAGGGAAGAACTAAACAAATAAAGTTTTTTTAAGCCAATCATGAATTCATGGTACTGAAGGTACTGAATTTAGGAACCACTAAAATTGTTTATATCAGGAAGACAGAGAAATGTTTTGAAATGGTATCAGATAAAAAATAAACATGGTCCAAAAATGTCATCATTAATACTGGTTCAAAGTTATTAAAAGTTAATTTTAAGAATCTAATACAAAATATAAAAAAAAATTTGCGTATGTGGAGCATAGGTTTTGGCCAATCTAAATGCAAATAGACTATATCTTAGTTGGTGAAAATACTTAAAATGGAGAAGGGAAACCTGATGATACAGACCTAATTTGTGAGACTATGTTGATGCTCATGTTATTATATGGCTTTGAAATATTAGAGGTAGGAGACAACCAGGATAATTGAGGTGTAGCTGATATACAGGGGTTGTTTGCCTGTATAGGTAGGGTGCTGGGTTTTTTTTTATTTTTATAGCAGAGATGAGAATGTTTACAAGCAACGTGTGTCAAATGCTGCCAGTGTGTCTGATAAGCCTGGGAAAACTAAATGCCTAATCATCAAAAATGCAGTCTAGTGTTAAAAGATACACACTTCTTTAGAAAAGAGTCAAAATCTGTAGGTTTCAGAAATTCTATAGATTCAGCTGTACATTTGTATAATATTTGCTTTTTAAACATTTATTTACATTGTAATTCATATAACAGATCTCAGAACCTGGATTCTGCATCACTGGTTTTACAGGAATTTCTTTACTTCCCCAGAATTGTCCTATATTTTCACTCAGGTCCCAGATGAAGAAAGGAAGGAAAGCACTTAAATGAGTGAAATCTCAAGCCAAGATAGTCTTCTGTGGTTTGGGGTTTTTTGGTTTGAGTTTTTTGAGTTTTGGGTTGGTTTGGTTTGATTTGTTTTTTTTGGGTTTTTCTAAATGCAACAGAAGGTTTTCTTCTCTCAGTTGCCTGATGCCTTTTTACTCCCTTACCACTTGTTCCTGCATTACAACCATGCTCCAGTCGCTGTTAACCATCCTCCACAGACCTCTTCCCCTGCCATCATCCCTGCTCTTTCCTAGTCACGTGCCTGTTGTTGCATTTGGGTGTTCTGTGAATTGATGCTGTGATATCCGTCTCCTTGTGTTAGACATGCAACACATGCACAGGTTACTCTTTGAAATTCTGCAATTTCAGAAATCATATATAAAATGTAGGAAGTACAAAATCAAAAAGTAACATTCCTCCTTTGCTGGTGGGGAGCTGGCTCATGTGGATGTTGAAATATTGGCACTGGTCAGGTGTTGCATTCTTAACTACAGAAGATAATGTTGGAATAATTCTCTCTTTGTTCTCCCTTGGTTCTCATTCTTATGAGGACTGTGTCTCTCGTGCTTGTTTTCTTGTTTTATCTTTTGTATTATCTTTGTAGGGGATTGTTTGAAATTTCTTGGATATGTTCTTTTTCTTGTGTCTATCCAGTAAATCAGCCACACAGCCCTAAATACTACATTCCTTTAATGACCTTCTTGATTTTTGCTTTTACTCTCAGAGAGCTCTGTTAGCATCCTGGGCTCCTATTATTAGGGATTTCTGCTGCACTAATATTATTGTTGTCATTCTGAATACCCAGTAAATAGCATCCCATGTTTATCTCTATAGGACTAACATCATGTCCTTTTTAAACTTTTGTCACTGTATTGCTTCCCCTCTCCTTTCTGACCCCCATCATCAAATGTTATCAAATCTGGAAGTCATTCTGGCAATAATAAGTCATATTAAGGGCTCTCTCCAAAAAGGGTTTAGAAGGAGTATGTTTGCAGAATCTCATAGGAATTCTATTTCCTACAACAATCTACTTGCCTGTACCCCAGAACATTGCTGTTCTGAAACAGAACCTGTGACATACAGACACACAGTTTCACTGAAATGCTAGGGGAGAAAAACATCTTTAGATAAAATAGGAATGTTCATGACTGAGAGGATTTACTCTAGGATTTACTTTAGTCTTTACTCATTTGCACAGATAAGCAATATATAATCTTGATTATTAAAAACAATGATCTCCTTTATTATTTTGTTATACTTTATTGAACAGTTTTCACTTGCAGCTAATGAGAGAAGGCAATCAATAGCTCTCAGAATACTTGATATTGATTTATACTGGACTCCTTCTATAGTAATTTATTTTTGATGTGTGATAAAATCCATGGCAAGCAGCAAAATGCATTTGCAGAATTAAATCGCCATATTATCATAACTGTAACAAGAATTTAACAATGACTGAAGAAACATAGCCACAAAGTGATAGCAGTATCCTGGATTATTTTTTCCCCTCTCCACTGAATATATGTGTTAAAGGTAGTTGCATTTTTATAAAGAAAAGTAATTGCTTACACTTTGCTCTATCAGTGATGTTCTGTATGAACACTAATCAGTCTCAGTGAAACTCACTGTGCTCTGCCTGATCTCAAGCAGAGCAAATGAAATACTCATTAGATGTGCATTATCTACATTTTTCAATACATAACTGTTGGGAAGAAGTAGGCAAAAAAGTAGCAAGTATTTTCCTACAGCTCTTTATGCAGTTAAAATGGCTTAAAAAGGAAATAGAAAAGATGCTATTTCCAAGAAAGCATTGGATTTTATTGGTGCTACACTGCTTGAGCTCCTGAACTTGATGGCATTGCCATAATGTGGATTTACGAGTAGTTGCTTGCAATGATAAACATTTCGATGTAACGGTAATAAGCTATGGAACCATTCTGTTATTCTTTAAAACTGCTCTAATAAAGCTAATAATTTATTAGCTTGGCTGATATATGTAGCTGAGCATATCAAAGACTAACAGCTGAAACAGGTTTTCAGAGCCTTCTCTTTTCTACTGGTCATCAACAAAAATAATTTTGTAATTTGACATGTTGATAGTCTGTAGGTAGATGTCACTGTTATGTTTAATGATACTCAGTTTGCTTTTTTCTTAGCGTGTAAACCAGACTTTGGGAAAACTGGCTGTGTCACTTGCCCAGCTTGGGCTGTGATCTGTCTGCTCTCAAAGCAGACATCTGGGAACAGGCAGCTGCTTGGAGGTGCCTGTTGCTTCAGCCGGACTTCTCTGGATACATTAGTGGGACTATTTTTTTTTTCTTCTCTGGGAACCTTAGTCCAACATCTTCCAACAATTTTCAGATGTCAGAAAACTATCACTGACATTCAGGGGATGTGACATTATCAGCTGACAAGATGTGGCCATAGCACAATACAGAACATTGTGCTGTCAGCTACATTAAAGTAGAGTAGTTTCCTTTAAATTTTACCCAGAACCAGTGGAAATAATTATAATTTTTTCCTACTCTGGTGGTGATGAAATAGATAGTTAATAGGACGTATTTGAACTTTACAGGGCTTGTTGAGTCCAAACAGTGGTATCTAATGTGAACAGTGGTAATTTAGTATCCTGAATATTAAGACTTTTCATCTATAGGAAGACTAAGGAAATATCACATCCATGGGCAAGTGTAACATCTTCACAGGTAGGAAAAGGGGGAAAAAAAAGCTTTCACATAAAAGATGTTCTTAGGGGAGATGAGAATGTATTGACAAATGACTGCATATATTTATGACACCAAAAAGAACAGGTAGTAGGATTATCTTTGGCATGAATAATAGCTCTGACACTGGAAAAGAAACATATTCATGTCATAGTAGACATGTTGATTTAGATTTCTCCTTCATAAGAAATCTAGAGAAGTTATATTGTGAAAAACATAGCAGGCTTGATGAATGGTTCTTTTTTATACCTTTCATCTTTAATAATTTAAAATGTGAAATGCTCAGTAAATTAAGTCAGTGATTACTAGAGTATGTTCTAGTTGAATGGATTTAATTAACAGTTCTAATTGAAGTAATGTCATAAGCCTGAAACAACACCATAAGGAATTTACATCAGTTGCCTTACTCCAGAGTGTTCCAATCATTCAGCAACAATATACAAGTAGTTATGTTTTCAAAATCTCTGAAATGTTTAAACCTGGTTTTTAAGATAATTCTTAGATGTCACAAGTTTTTGATATTGCAGGTATATTTCCATTCAGAAAAATAATTGTAAGAAGGATGATATCAGTTGCGGACAGCTGAAGAAAATGGAATGAGCAATAAACCTGTCCAAACTATGTTCTTGTAATATATATATATAGAATTTCCCTAAGAAATATATAAACATAGATTTAGTAAAATTGTAAAAATGGATATCTGTGTTTTCTGGCTCACTCAAAAACTTCCTTTCAGATTGTAGAAGGCCTCTGCCATAACCATTTAGTAGAGAGAGAGAAGGAATGTTGAGCACATTCCTAGTGCTGAACTAGCTGAAGCAATTGGGTTTTCCATTCTGCCTGTGAGTGTCATAGCAACAAGCAGTGAGGATGACTGTACAGCAGCTTTTGCCTCTGTGCTGCCTTGCTGTGGGCCAGTCTGACACCATAGCACCAATGTTTTACCTCTTGTCAGTGACGAGACCACTAAGAGCAGATGAGTGACTCTGCACCCTGCTCCTGCTGTTCCTGAGACTATTGCTCCGTTTGGTGGAACTACACTGGTGTGTCTGCAAGGGGGTTTGCTGCTACTCTAAACATCTGTACCCAAATGCCTTCTGTGGGCACAGCTAAAAAAGTTGACACACAAACTTCACCCTTCCCATAATTTTGACAGAAAGCATCTATATATATGGTTTTTAAATAATTACATTGTCATGCATCTTAATGAAATCAACAGTAGGATAAATTATTTATACAGTTTCCTGAAACATTCCTGATTACAGAAGTACCTATTTAATAGTAGTTTGGAGGGTTGGTTTGGGTTAGGGATAGGGTTGCCTGTTTGGTTGGCTATACTACCAAAGTAGTTTCTTGCCTGATAAAAGTTTTTTTTCTCGTAGAAAAATTTGAGACAAATACAGAATTATAAATTTTGAATATGCTATTGTATTATATGCATATGTGCAGACTTTCCATTCCTCTCTGGGTAAGAGGGGAAAAATTAGTTAAAATGATAAGGTGAAGTCTTACGTGAAACTAAATTTTCTTGGTCGTCTTTGCCTATTATACATCTCTGTATTTCAAGTAGAACAATATGAAATTGCGTAATAATCCTACTTACAGAAACAGAGGGGAAAAAGCTCTTCACTGTGTATTTTGGTAGATTTCAGTGATTCTAGTACCTAATTGAAATACCATAACCATGAAATAAATGCTCCCATCACACTGGAGCAGATGATACTGCCTCAGGGGCTGCGGTGCCTGAATGAGCTGTTTTAAGTTTTCAGCAAGTGAGATTTCTGTGAAATAGTTATGGCCATGGCTAGAGTTCAGTTCTCTTTGTTAAGTCATAATGGAAGACTTGACCAAAAATCTTCACACAAGAAAAAAAATATTCACTATTACTACCAGTGAAAAAATAAAAGTAGTGGCTTAGAGTCATCTTTTGCACGTGTCAAGTAACATTTGCTCTGAGATTTGCAATAACAGAAATATGGATACAAGCAACTGTCAAAATGTGGAGATGACCTCCTTTCTGAGTGCCAGAACTCTGCTCAAATGTTCTAAGCAGCCTTGGATTCTCTGCAACCTGGAGAGGTAACACAGCCTCAGGCTTTCCCTGAAATCTCTCTTCAATCAGCTTTCATACTGAGTATGGGCAAGCCACCTGCCAAGTTAAGTAACTTTCTCTGACTTCTCCAAAGTTCCAGTAGAACCATGAGAATGGTTTTATCAAAGTTAAGATGCTTGCAAAAAAACCCCAACAAAAAATAAACAACAGACCAAAACACAACAAAAATTAAAAAACAAAGCTAAAAAACCCCCCAACTAAGAAAACAAAACAAATAACAAAACCCCCAACCAAATAAACAAAAAAAACCCCAACCAACCAAACAAAAAACCCCAAACAACAGCCTAAAGCTTTCTGGGCAAATGATGAAAAGTTACAATCATTCACCCATTATTTTGAAGTCACTCTCAGCACAAGGAAGAAAGGTAGCTGGAAGAAGTGCTGAAAAGTCGCAGGAACAGAATATGTTTATCTGCACAGGTGCATCTGCACATACCTTATTCCATATATTTATATGGATGTATTTATGTGGATTATGTCCTTATCTGTCTTCCTTTTCGACTGAAAAAATAGGTCCTCATCTGCTAGTGTAGTCTCAGAACGGCCCAGGATAGGCAATTCTGCCTCGAGGCACCTGAGGAGTCTGCAGAGCTTTCCCAGGAAGGCAATGCAGGAGCTGGGGTGTGCTGAATGACATAGGAGTGGGTACTGAATGGACTTGAAGTACATCAGGGGGTACTGGCCTTTGCAGGATACACAACAGGGGAGGGAGAGTGAAGAAGCCTTTCCCCATGTCAGTTTTGTGAAGGCCTTTGTACTGGCCAGTGTGGTGGGTTTTTTAATATCATTATCTCATTATCCTGTGATGGGATGTTGCTGTTTGTGTTCCAGCATCACCTGCCTTGAATAAACATGATCTATGCTAAACTGAAGAAAAGATACAGTTAGATAGATATATAAGTGTGTATCGATTGGTAGATGAGTAACAAGTGAATTTTTCTACTTTATGTTCAGAAGAACTTTCTGAGTAGCTGCTTAAACATGTAATTATAGCTCAGTTCATGACAGGCTATACCTACTGTAATTTCCCAGAATATAACTTAAAGTTTAAAAATTATGGAAGACTACACCTTTAAAAGTTTAAGGCTATTGATCTCATCTTTTGAGGAAGAGAAGTGTTTGCTGGAAACTCAGGCTGGAGAGTAATAAATCCTTCAGAAGCTGAGAAATGCTTGATGCTAGGAATAAAACTGAGGGTCTCATTTAGAGTAAGTAGCAATAGGGGTGTGCTTTCACCTGCAGGAAGATTACATCCTTTAAATCAAATTTCATTCTTAGAGTTTTTTTTCCTCTCTGCTAAGAAGCAGAATTCATTCTAGATCATAGGAAAACCCTTCCTGTTGTTTTGATGTAAAGCCTTTGGGACCCTATAAATCACAAATAACTTTGCTGTTTCACTTCATAGCTCCCACATCCACAGTTCCATGTGTTCAGTATGTCATTCAAGGTGGATAGAGTTTCATCAATCTTCAAAATATGCAATGGGCTAAAGTCCCAATGTTTAATTTTTCACTGTGCTCAAAACTTCAGTCACAGAAGAAGAAAAAGAAGCCCATAAAACAGATGAATATTTAGGGAATATAAAGATAAATCCTTACTCATACTCAAAGGAATCAAAATTTTGACTAAGAACAAGAATCACTTTTGTACCTCATCTCAACTCAGTGTTTTAAGAGAAGTCTTCAGTTTAAAAAAAAAAACAAAAAAACAAACAAACCCAAATCAAACCAACCAACCAAAAAAACAATTAAAAAAAAAAAAAAAAGAGAGAGAAAACTCCCAAATCAACCAGCCAAACAAAAAAATAACAAAATCTTTGTTGTGAAGCTTATTGTATCTCCTTTTTGGAAGGGGAATGGCTGAATTTTATTTCCTTTTCTGTTTACTATTACAAGATTTTTTTATCATTTAAATACCCTTCATACTTTAGAGACAAAGGTTATGATTAGTGTTAGGACAACATTATGTGTAAAATAATTAATTTTAAGTTGTTAAGAAGTTGACGAAATAGATGACACAGAAGAAACAGGGTACTGGCCTATGCCACAGGAAATCTTTTCCAATTTCCATAGTAATACTTATTTCATTTTCTCTACAACTGGAAATAAATCGTGTCTTTAAGGGCCTGTTTGTTAGTAAAAAGTTACCTTCATTTACTTTTGATAGTAAAACAGCTGTGTCTAATTATATTTAGATATCAAAACGGCTTGTGTCTGTCACCAGCTACCATACTATTTCATCTTATTCTTTATTATGTGACACTGTTGTATTCATTTTGCCATTATCCTCACACTCGATATACATACTGTGTACGTATTAGCATAATTTACTGCTGGCTAATAACTGTTGTCTGTAGAACTTTAATCTTATATATAAAACCAATGCTGGTAATTTAGTCTTTCTACAAGCATGTTCTTACTTTATGTCTAATTATCCCTACAATTATGATGTCAGAAAATGTGTCATGGATTTGTTTAGGGGGAAAAAAAAAGAACAGCAATTATAAAAATAAATAAATAAACCTGCCTGGAGTTCATTTCAATATACTTATTTGCAGCTAATTCTATAATAAGAATGTACTATGGGGAAAAAGCAAAACAAAAAGGTTGCTATGGGCTTTTCAAAACCTATATGGTTCTAAAATTCAGTGTGTCAACCAGGGAAAAATAAGAGAAAAAAATTAATTAAGAAAAATACAGGGTAAAAGTGACTACACCTTCAACAGACGTGAATTTATTCTTGTTAGCTGTAGGGCAAGTGGCTGGTGTAACTACTTACTCAATTTCTGTAGGTAGGTCATTATTTGATTCCATAGTCATGGTTTATACTGCTCTTGAGTAGTTACTGTGTGCTGATAGCAAACTTGCATTCAGCTGAAGAAAGAAAAAGAAAGTGTGCAAAATTTACCCCATTTGAGGAATATAAAAAAAAAATAGTATCTAGATTTTATTTTTTTAGCTTGTAATCTCTCCCAGGCTCTGTCACAAGCTCCAGAGAAAAAAAATAACTTTAAAAAAGCTTGTGACAAATGTTTTCATAACCTACTAATATAACTGTGTTATGGTTGTTCACCAGAGAGTTCATTCTGCACCCCAGTTTGCTGCCTCCCTTTCCGTTTAATAGCAAGAAAGTAACCTTTTAAAGACCATCTTTTGTCTTTGCACAAACAGATGTAATATTTATACCAAAAGGTGATTGTCAAATTGGCAAAATGAAAAAAAAAAAAATCTATCCTCCCTTCTCTTTATACATAGGGTTGCTGATACCAATTATTAAGGCTAGAATACGGACTTTATCTTTTGAAGGAAGCCATGGGATGAAGCAGGTGTACTGTCTTTGTAACTACTTCATAGTACTGATTTAGCTTTTCCATTCCTTTCTACCAAAAGTATGAGCTCAGAAACTACTAACTAACATATTTTGTAATTTAAATTGTGCTATTTAGAAACTGTCCAAAACTCTATTTAGACTCTCTGTCATACACTCCATCACCAGCAATTATTATTTTATTCACACAGCCAAGACTTCACATCCAATTCAGCAACAGTTGGTGGTATAATCCATTTTCTCTATTAATCTCGATGACAGCAAACATTCTCATTAAGGCATCACATCATCCATTTGCTTTCTTACTCACCCGTACATATTAAAAATGATTGTAGCAGGTGAAATCTCATTATAAGGATCAGAGCAAGTTTTAACCACAGATTAATACCAGCTAAAAAAAAAAAAAAATAAATAAAAAATAAACCACAAAGCCAAAATACCCCCAAAACAAACCCCTCAAATTAGACACGAGCAGATTTGGCTATTGAAATTTCTCAGGGTGGGAAAGAGGCAATAATGAGCACTGTTATGCTGCTACAATTTACAGGTGCAAGAGGAATAGAACAGATATAAAACAAGTTCTTTAAGCATTCATTTTTTCTTTTGAGTCACAGGAGCAAGCACCTAGAACTGAACCAAGACAGGGCTACCCAAGTGCTAGTCTAGCTCTAGGAATGCTCTGATTCTGCAGTGGACTTTGGATTACTTGCTTTCAGATTTTATTTTTTATTTTGATGTTAGAGTCAAATTCAACCTGCACACTATATGGGGTGGTTTGTGGGGTTTATTAACTTTTTTTTGGTAACGTATGTTAATAATTTATTTTGTTAATGTATTTAGTACACACATTTTATGTGTACTAAAGCTTATGAAAAAGTTCATACCATTTTCCTGTATGAAAAAAAAAAAAAATCCTCACATTTTGTTTTTTCTGAAACCCTGTGATAAGAAATTACTGTTATAGCATTGCTGCCAGTTATAACAGTTTCTGTTTTGAATTCACTTTTAGTTTTCTAAAATTAGGAATTTTTTTTTCCACTTAGGGCTAAACACTTCCTGGCAGGTGATTAAAAGAAAGTTAATAATCTGTGGTACAGATAAATAACTTTAGTTATTGTTCTATTTTCAACATACTGTATACTGTTTTAATTGCAATAGCATCAATTTGGCTTGTTTAAAAGAAAAAAAAAAGAAAATTAAAGCCAAAACCAACTCATAATAACCTTCATCAAATAAATATTTTATTGGATTTCTGTCTTCATCTTAAAAACCCCCATAAAATAACAAAGAAACCAAACAAATCCCCCATAAAACATTATATCAGCATATTTTTCAAAAATGTAAGGTCAGAAGGTACTATTGGATCACCTAGTCTGTGTATCAGGAACCGCTGTCTGTTTTGCTGTGCTGTCAGATATATAATCAATATGTAAATAGAAACACAGGATCATACACCTTTCTGTAAATTACACTTTGTGTTATAGTTTCCATGAAGCTACCCAAAACTCAAAGGGTAACTAATCCCATACTTTTCTGATAGTTTGCTACTATGAGCCAACTTTAATTTCTGTGTTCTAGCTGAGCTAGAATTTTGAACTTAATTTGCTTTCTTCATTTTAGGCCCTTTTTTATGTAAGAGGACAAATATCCTTGAGTCTGAAAATTGGCCTTCTTCTCAGAGATAATCAGGGTTCAGTTTGAGACTTGAAAGTCCAATGTTTCAACTTTTCCAAAAGTTGTCCTGATCAGCCAGGAGTAAGATGTTGCCATTAAAACTCAGTTTGGGGTAACAGTTTCTAGTCCCCATTATAATTTGTGTAGGGATAGTTCACTTACTTTACAATACTTTGTCTTACATACTATAACCTCAATCTCTGTGCTGTCTTTTTTCAGACCTTGTCTTTCCCCCAACAATATTATTACTGAGAAAAAAAAAAAATCTGTATGTTTATGCATAGCAATATGATAGATATTTATATGAAAGACACATATACATGAAGAAGTTCCTGTTGTGGAGGAGCTTATTTTTTTCCTGTATGCTTGACTTTACCAGGTGGAAGGTGAGCACTTCTTTTAGTGAATATTCTCTCTATAAGCAGGAAAAAATCATGATTTATAGGGTTTTAATTAAGCTATCTAATGTTGTTTTCTTATTTATTTATTTACATGCTATTTTTCACTGTAAGAAAATTCAAGTACAAAGGCAAAATTATCCTCACAAAGGTGAGAAGGTAACCCAGCTTTCAGTTAAGTTGTCAGCCTGGATGTCTGAGGCGCTGGCAGGCTGGCACAGACAGGAGCGTGCACCCACCTCATAGCAGAGAGGTTCATCCAGCCACTATGTGTCTCTAGGATTTGTTAAAACCTGCTGAATACGAGTCAAACATGTAATCCCACTGATGCTCTCAGCTTCCCGAAAGATTAACATTTTGATGTATTTGGTAATCCTGGACTGCTCCGCCTTATGTCTGATTGAGAAAAGACTTAAGATGAACTCTGAAACTCTGAAAATGGAGCATCTTGTTTGATGTTGCTTTACCGTAAGTTTGCTAGGTTTGAGTGGCTGGGCTGATAACGATGTAGTCCAGCAGGAGACAGCCTTGACTCAGTTCTTCCAAAGCACGTGTGGTTGTTTATCTGCAGGAATATGGTGAATCTCAGGATTTCCTGGCCACGGTTTACCTGTCCTCAGCAAATGTTGGGATGGGTAGTGGTGCCCTTGCTGCTCCTTACTCGTAGGGTTTTGTAAAGGGAAAACAGGAAAATGCTCAAGAGGAAAATGAGGAGGATGTTCCAGGTAGGTCTCCAGTCAGGGTCATGGTAAGCTCATACAATGGAGCACATTTCAGTTTATACCTGAAGCTCATAATGAGAATGAAAAAATTGCTTCAATATAAAATTTATCAGATGTACTGTGCATATTTTCTGTTAAGGAAGCTGAAAATATATTTAAAAAGCACCCCCAGAGTAGACTGTTTTCAGAATTCTTAATGGTTAGATATTGATATGTAGCTTGTTCATAAAGAGCTCCTTCAGTCTTTTCCTCTCTTGATGTATAAAATCCTTGTTGTTTTGATCAGTGATACAAATAATGCAATATGGTTTCTGTTCCCTGGATAGCTGAACATATCTTAGGATCCAAATAATGTCTCAGGTGTTCATCATTATAAAGATGAGATTGATTTATCAGAAATATTCAGCAAAATTAATTTACACTATGCTTTTCTCATGCAATTTCCTGTCCTTTAGTAGAGTCAGTCCTTTAAATGTCCTCTCTATAAACACCTTTAAACTAAAGTGAATACAGTGCTAATCAAATAAAAAAAAAACTTTATTAAAGAGCTGAAGTTTTAATGATAAAGCCTCAATTGATTCGTCTTTCCAAGCAATAATTAAAAAAGTAGGACTTTGGTACTTTTCCATACAGTTAACTTCTTTTACTATTATTTTTCAGACAGGAAAAAATTGAAAGTGTAGTAAATAGCATTAGAATATATCTGATAAAGTTTTTTTTTTACATAATGTTACAAAATTGACTTGATTGCACATTATGGACTAAATGTTATATTTCATTTAAATAGCAGTGTTATTAAATATAAACTTAACAGACCAAACTAGGCAATGGTTGCAGACATCTTAACTGTTTCAGTATTCTTTTTTTAGTTGATAAAAATTGTTAATGTGACAATTTGTAAACTGTAGTATCTTAAGTGTGTAGACTTGGAGTTTGATGTGGGTTTTTATGTTTGTCTAGTTTTTTTATAAAAATAGCCTTATTTTAAGGTGGAGATAAACAAAGAGCATTGGAGTCCTCACTCTTCAATTTTGTCGTGGATTTTCAAGAAAATGTTAAAACTATTTCTCCAATTTTATTTATTATAAGATTTATGTGAAATACAAATAACGCAAAAAAAGATAGAGTTTAAGTAAATAAGATTATAAAAGACTAAAGTTAAATAACTCTGGTACAGCTGGTATTATCTAGTAGAATTGAAAGCCTAGTGACTTTAAATATATACTTTATATCTATGGATAATGTTATGGAACTAAGAGATAAATTGTAGAAGAAATTTTAGCAAGGGAAAAGAGCTAATCAGTGAATTGCATCTAATATCCATTTGAGAGTTGATTAGACAAGTTATAGAGTGGTAGTTGAAAAATAGATGGTTCTAGTTAACATACAGCCTTAAAAGAAAGTGTTATTTGTACTAGTGCAATTTTATGTTTTCCTTGTGCACTGGAAAAAGCAGCTGTGCACATCATGCACATCAGTCCAGTTTGGTGTAGGGAGTTAAACAGAATAAGAATGGAGAAGAATCATTTTTATTCAGTTCTTGTACTTGTCACATACTAAAACAAACAAAAAAACAAAACTGAAAAAACAAACAAAACAAAACAAAGAAAACCACCACTGACAAAAACACCTCCAACAAACCCAGCACCAAAAAAACCCCCACCAAACAAAAAAACAACTTACAGAGCACATTTCTGCAGTCTCAGCCTGTGATGATGATACGTATTTTAAAAAAAGAAAAAAAGGAGCAGATTTAATTCTGTTAGATAGTAAGGATCATTTAGAGTAGACAAAAAGAGTATTTTCTATAACTTGAGAGTCATCTGATTACATTTTGTTCTTGGCATGAACTTATCTGGCATACATTGTATCACACTCCATTGTTTCTTAGTTCTCAGTTTTAATTTAATATATTTGGTAAGAAGTGAAATTTGCTTGTGTGAACCTGATATAAAATTTATAAAGAAAAATTTTGGCAATGTTAGAAGAGGTTGAAATTCTGAATGTAGAAATTTTCTTTTTTTGTTTTATACACACACAAACAAATACAAAAAGAAAATTTGTAAATGAATAAGGTAGAAGTTGAATCCCTACATTTTTGGGGTTGGTTTGTCTTTTATATGGGGAAGCAAAGTGGAATGTAGAGTTCTTCCATCTTTGCAGAATGTCTTGTACTGTTCTGGCTCTGGCTCTTCCCCTTGGTGCCTTTGACTTCAGGAACTGTGCAGCTCTGGGAATTAGGCTGTCCCATGTAAACTGGAAAGAACCTGAGCATTTAAGGAAACACCACATCTAGGAGCAAGCTGCCTAGACACCCTGAAATCTTCTCTCAGTCTGGAGATGTCCCCTCCTTTCTACTCCATAGAAATGAGGACACTGAAAACTACAGGTCTGGAAACCTTAAAAGCCTTGGCTTGAATGATGGTTCCCTGTCTGTCCAGACTCCCTAATGGAGAGCTGTGGTACTCATGGCTCCTGGGCTCTGCTGCAGGGTGCTGCTCTTGCTTTTAGTTATCTAAATTCATTTCACAGTGGAAGACTGATTCCTGCTGATCCAGAGTGCTCATCTCAGTTAAACTACACAAAGCTGAGATTCAACATAACAAAATAACGCACTTAATTTCATTTGAAGCACAGGTCAGCGTTGAAGTCTTCTTTAAAACATTTTTGTCTTCTTAACTGGTAAATACGCACAACCAAATTGTTCAAAGCTCTACTCCTTTGAAGGTTCATGCTTGTGCATAGGCTCAGACAATTAGTAGTCTTGCTGAAATCAATCAGACTGCTGACTTTCATCCTGGCTTCTCTGAAGACAATTTCAAATTTTCCACTTCCTGGCAGTGAGGCTCTCAAAGTATTTTATGGGCTGTATGCTGGCTAATAATACAAAGGAATACAATCCTTGTGAAACTAGATGGGCTTTTTATCATGGAAGTCTATTTTGGTTTTGTTTTACTTTCTAAAGATATTCTGATATTCTGTAGCATTCAAATAAACCTATTGAGAGGAAGGCCCTTGTCCAGCTTCCATCTTTTTTTGATTTTATAGCCTGTACTGCACCTTGCTCATTGTTCCTTTTTAACAGTTTAACTCTTGGTCTTTTGTACAGGGATTTTTTTTTCTTGTGTCCCTGTAGTAAAAGATGTGTTTCCTACCAAGGAAAATGGCTCTGACATCACATTATGGCCAAACAGATAACTCAGATTCTTCAATACTGAGACCCCGTTCTTGTTTATACCATTGTTACTATTTATTCTCATTTTATGTCTTCCTCTTCAGCCAGCCTTGTAGGTGAGATTTTTTCCAAATTCTACTAGATTTGAACTACACCTCATTTGTTGAGGTACCCTTTTTTGTTTCATCTCTGAAAATGTTACATCAGGGCTGATATGTTACATATCAACTCTGAAATAGGCCTTTTACAGTCTGGGCTGTGCATTTGATGCCATGTTTAAAGCTCCTGAAATAGGCCTTGGTCCCCTTCCCATAAGTGAAATAATATTTCCAACCTACCTTGCAAGTCCTATTCCCAGGAATAAGACTTATATTTCAGTGCTTGTGGCTAGTCATCCAGCTCAGTGCTTCATTGGATATCTCCAAGACCGCTATCAGACATAAGCCTGAATGCTACACAGCCCTTGAAAGTACTGTGCTCAACTTGTCCAGATTTTTCTTGCCCTGCTAAACATCTAGCACTAGTACTGGGTTGAAAACATCATGCTCCATGAATCTTTCAGTGACTGAAAACATGAAAAGACTATTTGCTTATAATATTACATGATTTTTTTAGCAAAAAATATGTTCCCAGGCAGGGATGCTGTAAGTGCAGCTAGTATTCTGACCATGTGCGCACAGGAATATTTCCAGGTGCCTCTTCTCTACGTGCACTTCTGTTGCATTGACAATGCTCTCAGGCACATGGTCTGATTTTTGACCATGTAGCGCCAGGAGTTTGACTTTGATGATCCTTGTGGGTCCCTTCCATCTAAAGATAATATATGATTACATCATTTTCTGTAGTGGGTTAGAAGCTGTAAGGCTTTTGTCGAATTAGGACTTAATTAGAGTTCTTGTTTAGATACAAGTAGGAATAATCAAGAGAAATGGGGACCAAAAGGACAATAGAAAGAAAATTCTAAACCAAGTGTATGAGTTCTTTTTCCCTCTTTCATTTAACATCCCTATAAATACTGCTGCATAAATATTATGGTAAGAGGTATATTTAAATGCTGCTAATCGACAGAAATAAGTGTCCTTTAATTATAAATTAATAATTTATATTTTTCTATTTCCAAATTATCATGAAGATTTAAGGGATTTATTTTTTCCTGTTCCTTTCAGATCATGTGTTCTTATAAATTCTAATGAAAATTCTTTCCCAGAAAACAAGTGTTACCAATCCCCACACCGAATCTTAGTCTGATTTAACAGGATGCTGCAATACCTCGAACAGCACGTAAGGTCTTTAAATCTTTTAGAGGTATACATACATGTGATATGTATACACCATTTGATTTCTATTGACTCTGGGGAAATGTGCTGCAGATTTACTACCTTCACCTAAATGCTTTTCTGTCATGAAGTATAGAGTGGGTTAGAATCAAAACAGAATTATTCTAGCAAATCAAAAGATTGTAGTCTTAATTATGAGGCTGAAAACTGGGCAATGAAGAGAAAAAATTAATAGCAAAATGATCAATATTTAACAAGAAGAATGCATCCTGGCTGCCCTGGTATATCTCATCCGACATTATTGAGATCTGATGTCTATAGCTTTCCATAGTGAGCCCTAAGGTTTTGTTGGACAATAGTTGAGCAGCTCCATTTTAGCTAGCCTCAGCCTGTCTGCCTGGGGTTTTCTCATGAATTCTGGGTTCTCTATCTCCACCTCTTTTCCAAGAGGGGTTTATGGGTCCCTCAGTTTCCATCTTTTCATCTTTTGTGTTCGGTTGCTAGAAATGCAGTTCTGGTGGTTCTATTTTTCCTGTTAGGTTTGTTTCCTCTGAGCAGCAATGGTCCACGTGGTAGCTGAACCATTCTTCATCAACAGAAACAGAGAAGTCAAGGCTTATCTCAGTAATTTTGCTTTGTTACAGTAATTTTAATGCAGGGATAACACCATAAGTATATGGTTAACACACCATATATAATAAAATGGATAAAACCATGGATAAAACCATGGCCTTTCTAAGCCATTAATTTTCAGTACAACCTTAGCCGAAAATGCACTACTTTGAAATGTATTCCAAGGAGCTGATTGTTGCAGATGGCTGTAGTGGGCAGCAATAATGTATCTAGGATTTTTAAGTGTCTTTCCATGATGACAACCATTAACAAGCAGATTAATTTGTGGCTTAATTGTAAGAGGTTACCAAACAGCATGGCCTTCAGCCTGTCTTTCCAAGTACAGCCTGTTACAGAACAATTATTTTGGCCAGCACACAGGAGGAGCTGGAAGCATCATCTCATTTGTGATGCTGGGATCAGTCTGTGGTGATCCTACAAACCTTGCTTAATTAATCCAATTTTGGCTTTAGACTTCTATCTCTGTTTGGCACAGCAAATACAGCTGTGCTGTGAATTTTACTGGAAGCAGACATAACATAACTGGTGCTATGCGCTCAGAAGGTTTTCATGCTGAATATTTATTCTTTTGACTCATTTCATAGTTAATATGTGCAGGCACTTGTGGCAGGTTGCTACTTGCTGACTGATTGGCACAATTAATTTCTATGTTCCAGTTGAGCTACAATCCTGAAATACACTTTGCTCATTCATTATGGGCTATTGCACATAAATGAAAAAAAAAAAAAATCTTTCAATTGAAGACTGACCTTTCCATCAGAGACTGTCAATCCTCTGGCTGAAATTTTTAAATATTCAGGGGTGCTTCTACATGTTAATTGGGTAGCAATTTTGAGAAATAGATCCATATCTTCTGGAGGGACTAAGAAGCACAGAACACAATTCAGACTAAAGAATTTGGAGATCCAGCGTTGTTAAATTTAGAGAATTTCACTCTGTGTTCTACATTTTTCCTTCTCCTCTAGAGCATTCCTCTTCTGTTAAGAAAAAAAAGAACAATACTTGTCATCAGTGACTTCTTTCTGAGAGAAAGAGAGGGCCCAATATACTAACTGGAACAAACATATATGGAAGACTGCTGCCTCCCTAGGAGGACCTGGATAAGGAATGTCACCAAGAAAGTCTCCAGCCTGGTGTGATTATTATCCATTACTGTTTCATCAGGTGGGCAGTGATGATGTCAGAACAAGAAGTCTCGGGACTATCAGTAGAGACCTCAGGGTCTTGGGATGATTAGTTGAGGGATCAGGAGCACAAGTAGTGCTCTTGTCTATCCTGTCAGTTACAGGATAGGGAATGATGAAGGAAGAAACAGGGAAATCATACAGATGAATACATGGTCAGAGCCTGCTGTTACCAACAGAATTTTGGGGCTTTATGGTTGTGGGTCATTTTGCACAACACCAAGCCTACTGGTCACAGACCGGATACACCTCTCTGAAAGAGGGGAAAAAAGATCCTTGCACAGAAGTTAGCAGGTGTCATTGAGAGAGTTTTAAACTAGATTTAAGGGAGGGACGGATAAAACCAGGACTGCTAGAGATAAGCCTGGGAATGGTTCCTAATGTGGCAATTAGGGCTTGTCCCGCAGAAATGTGGCAGGATAAATACCCTGCTGAAGTGCATCTACACCAGTGCACACAGCATGGGCAAGCAACAGAAGAAGCTGGACTTCACTGTACAGAACAAAAACTATGACACAGTTGCCAACACAAGAAACATGATGATGTGACTTGTGCAACTAGAGTGCTCCAATGGGTGGCTATAAGTTCTTCAGAAATGGCAGGAAAGGAAGGGGGAGGACTGGGTGTATACATCTACGTTGGAGAGGTGTTTGATTGTCTGGAGCTTAATGATGGTGATGATAGGCTTGAGTACTTGCAGTTAAGAACCAGGGAGAAGGCCAATAAGGTAGATATTCTGGTCTGGACAGAGAGGCAGAAGAAATATTCTATGAGCAGCTGGGAGAACTCTCACAATCACAAGCCCTTGTTCTCATGCGGTACTTCAACCTGCCAGGTGCCTGCTGGAAATCCAACACAGCAGAGAGAAAGCAGTCTAGAGGGATTCCTGGAGTGTGTGGAATATACCTTCCTGACACAGCTGGTGAGGGAGCCAACTGGGGAAGCTGTCCTACTCGACCTCTTGTTTGTGAACAGAGAAAGACTGGTGGAGATGTGGCAGTTGGAGGAAACCTTGGGCACAGTTTTCAGTTCTTGAAGTAAGAAGTGGGGGTCAGCAGAACTGCTGCCTGGAGCTTTCAGGAGGCAGTGTGGCCTGTTTAGGCAACAAGTTGATGGAGTCCCTTGGAAAGGCACTCCTGAAGGGCAAAGTCCAGGAAGGCTGGACATTCTATGAAGGAAATATTAAAGGTACAGAAGCAGGGTATCCCCATATGCCAAAAGATGAGCCAGCAAGAAAGAAGACTGGCCTGACTGAACAGAAGGTTTTGGCTGGAACTCAGGGAGGGGGAAAAAAGAGAGTGTATTGCCTTCGGAAGAAGAGGCAGGCAGCTCAGGAGTGCTACAAGAATATTGTGAGGTTATGTAGGGAGAAAATTAGAAGGGCCAAAGTGCAGCTAGAACTTAATTTGGCTGCTGCTATAAAAGCAAGAAAATTGTTTAATATTATTTTATTGTTTCAAGAAAATTGAGAATGTATCAACAACAAAAGGAGGCCAAGGAAAATCTTCACTTCGTCCTTCATTGCATGCAAAGGGAAACATAGTGACAAAGGTGCAGGAAAAGGCTGAAGCACTTAATGCCTTCCTTGCTTCATTCTTTAATAGTTAGTCCAGTTCTTCTCAGGGTACCCAGGACCTGAGCTTTAAGACAGGAATGGGAAGCAGAATGAAGCCCCCACAATACAGGGAGAAATTGTCAGGGACCCAGTTACATTAAATGGAGGCACATGTGTCTATGGAGTTGGATAGGATCATAGAATCACAGAATCAACTGGGTTGGAAATGACCTCCAAGATCATCAAGTCCAGCCCTTGATCCAACACTGCTGTGGTTTACTAGACCATGGCACTAAGTACTACATCCAGTCTCATCTTAAAAACCTCCAGGGATGGTGAATCCACCCCCTCCATGGGCAGCCCATTCCAATTAAGTGTTCTGAGGGAGCTGGTGTAAGTGCTCATTGAGTCACTTTCCACCATTTAAATATCCATACATATCAGTCCAGGCTGACTGGGGAGATCCCAGTTGACTGGAGGTTAGCCAATGAGATGTCCATCTACAAGAAAGATTGGAAGGAGGATCCTGGGAACTACAGGCCTGTCAGCCTGATCTCAGTGCAAAGGAAAGTCGTGGAGAAGGACATTTTCAGTGCCATTATGTGGCACATGCAGGACAACCAGGGGGCCAGGTCCTTCTTGCATGGGTTTATGAAAGGCAGGTCTTTCTTGACTAACCTGATCACCTTCTGTGATAGGGTGACCCACTTAGTGGATGAGGGAAAGGCTGTGGATGTTGGGATGTTGTACACCTGGATTTTAGTAAAGCCTTCGACACTGTTTCCTGCAGGATTCTGGAGAAACTGGCTGCTCATGGCTTGGACAGGTGTACTCTTCCTTAGGCAAAAAGCGCTCTAGATGGCCAGGCCAAGGGAGTGGTGGTGAAAGGAGTTGCATGCAGCTGTCAGCTGATCACTAGTGATGTCCCACAGGGCTCAGTTCCGGGGCCAGCCCTGTTTAATGTCTTTATTGACAATCTGGGCAAGGGGATTCGGTGCACCTTCAGTCAGTTTGCATGTGATGCCAAGCTGATGGGAGTTTTGATCTGCTGGAGGGTAGGAAGGCTCTGCAGAGGGATCTACATAGACTGGATTAATGGGATGAGGCCAATTTTAACAGGTTTAACAAGGCCATGTGCCAGCTCTTACTATTGGTCTCTTTGAGTACCCAGCCTGGAATGCTGCCTGCCTGGTGGAAAAGGATATGGGAGTGCTGGTTGACAGTGGCTGAACATGAATCAGCGATGTGCCGTGGTTGCCAGGAAGGCCAGTAGAATCCTGGATTGCATCAGAAATACAATCTGGTTCTATTTAACTGTTGCCCTGGCCAAAAGGACCAGGGCAGTGATTGTTCCCTGTACTCGGCACTGGCGAGGCTGCCCCTCAAGTCCCTTGCTCAGTTTTGGGCCCCTCACTCCAAGAGAGACATTGAAATGCTGGGGTGTGTCCAGAGAAAGGCACTGGAGTTGGTGAAGAGTCTGGAGCACAAGTTTTATTAGGAGCAGCTGAGGGAGCTGGGGGTGTTTAGCCTGGATAAAAGGAGGCTGAGGGGAGACCTTATAGTTCTCTATGACTACCTGAAAGGAGGTTGTGAAAAGGTGGGAATCAGACTCTTCTTCCAAGTAACAAGTGACGGTTTGAGAGGAAATGGCCTCAAGCTGTGCCAGTTGAGGTTTAGGTTGGATATTAGGAAAATGTTTTTCACTGAAACGATGATCAAACTTTGGAATAAGCTGCTTATGGAAGTGGTAGAGTCACCATCCCTAGAAGTGTTTAAAATCATGTACATACAGCACCTGGGGACATGGTTTAGTGGTGAACATGGTTGTATTAGGTTAACAGTTGGACTAGCTAATCTTACAGATATTTTCAAACGGTACTGATTCTATTATTCTATGAATATTAAAAACATTTCTTAGGTGCTGTGTCATGGCTCTAAGCAGGGCTTATTCAAACACAATCTTGTGCTAATGCAGCTTTCTAATTTCTAGACATGGTGATTCATTTCTTTTTGACCTAGAACATAGACAGGACTTATCATGTTTCTCCTTATACACTCGATGTTGTTTACAGGTTTTACAAAGGAATAATACAACCTTTTACAAAGGTTTAGGTTAAATATCAGAAAGAAATTCTTTACAGAGAGAGTAATCAGCCATTGGAATGGGCTGCCCAGGGAAGTGGTGGATTCTCCATCCCTGGAGGTTTTCAAGACGAGGCTGGACGGGGCACTTAATGCCATAGTCTAGTAACCACAGTGGGGTTGGATCAAGGGTTGGACTTGATGATCTCCGAGGTCCTTTCCAACCCGTCTGATTCTATAATTCTATGATTCTATGAATAATGCTAGTTTACAAGTAGAGCAGTCATGTTTTGCTGGTGTTTCCTTTATGGTGAAAAGAAGGATGAAACTCTGGAAGATTGTAGGGAAAACTTGAAAATAAGTCACCAAATGCTATTATTCACTGCTCTGAAATCAAGTGTCTGTTGCATTTAGGAGAGGATGAAGTAGATGACAGTTGTGTGAAACCCAAGGAACAATCAAATAATAATTTATATTAATTTTACTTGATCTGAATTTTGAAACCTTGATATTATGAACTGTTACTCTTTTGTGGCCTTTATTAATAAGTAGAGTTTCAACTGATCAGTGTCCTTTTGGGCCAGACAGTCCATACAAAAATAAAAATCCTATCTAATGGACTCTGGGAAGTGCAAATGGTTTACTCATAGTTTCATTTAGTCCATGAAAGTGTGCCTACTCCAGCTTGTTACGTAACAGAAACAGCCTCAAAACTGTACCAGCTGCAGAACAAAAAGTTCTAAATGCACCTTAGTCCCTGAAAATGATTTTAAATACACTATTTTACTCATAGTAAGTATACTGAAAAAATTTTCCTTCTTGATCACTTGGAAGAGTTAATCCTCTTATTACTTAATTACTAAAAAAAAAAATTCTCGAATGTTTTAATTCACAGTTCTCCTAATTAATATAATTACAGAGATAATGTAATACAGTAACACAGAAGATGTAATAGGTTATGTAAACAGAAAATTATACCCATCGCATGAAACCTAATCAAAATCAAGAGCGTAGGCCATGTCATTGTTTAAACAAAATACAGTCTTAATATAGCACAAATGAAACCTCTGCACTGCGACACAACACACAGGAATGATTAAACCAGAGTTAATCAAGGAAATAACGGTACTGTATAGAATATCTAGTGTACTGCAAACCTCTAGGACAGAAATAAGCAGCCAAACAAGTTTTTAATGAGACAACATTTAGATTTAAAACATAACAAAGGTTTACAGGGAATTTTGTACCTAACCTGGCTGCTGAAGGGACTTGAGGACAAGTCCTATGAGAAGGGGCTGAGGGAGCTGGGGTTGTTTAGCCTGGAGAAGAGAAGGCTCAGGAGAGACCTCACCACTCTCTACAACTCCCTCAAAGGAGGTTGTATCCAAGTGGGGGTTGGTCTCTTCTCCCAGGCAACCAGCATAAGGCAAGAGGTCATGGCCTTAAGCTGTGCCAGGGGAGGTTTAGGTTGGATATTAGGAAGAAATTTTTTACAGAGGGTAATGAGACGTTGGAATGGGCTGCCCAGGGAGGTGGTGGATTCACCATCCTTGGAGGTTTTTAAGCTGAGACTGGACGTGGCACTTGGTGCCATGGTCTGGTAACCACGGCGGTGTTGCATCAAGGGTTGGACTTGATGATCTCAGAGATCTTTTCCAATCCAGTTGATTGGATGATATGATTCTATGATATGATTAATTTGCTAAACTACTTTTCACCCTAAATCATCAATCTCAGCCAAGGTCATCTCAGATTTTAACAGAAGTGCACACTGAATAAATTTTTAGTAGCTTCTTATGGAGAAATGATAATACCTCCATGTTCCTTGTAATCATGTTTCACCCTTCTAGAGAGACTCAATAGAGATACCAAAAATGGTTCAACCTAGGAGCACCAAAATATGCCTGTTATTCTGAAAACAAGTGCTCATTTCAGGGTTCAAACAGCCCAGCAGACAAATATTTGCTCCATCCTTTTAGAGAAGTTTAGCTACAAGTATTGTTACACTGACTCAAGAAATAAATCCTCATGGTAACAAAGATTTAAGAAATTGTATAAAGTATTATTCATATCCTTGACTCATTACAACTACATCCCTTTTCCTTGTGACTGCAGGGGACACAATGTGTTGTATAAAAAAACTTACACTGCCTGAGGTCTTCAATGTCTAAACTTTTATGTTAGTTTCCTTGTAGCACTATTCTCTGAGTTTTTTCTCATTTTCAAGAAAGATGGTTAAATTTTTTTCTCTCTAGTGCTCATTAGTGCAGATAATATTTAGACTTGCTAAAAATGTCATCTCATTTCTTGCATTCTTTTATCTCTGAATTTTCATTTATCGTGTTCCCATTTTTTTCAAATTACATGTATTAATTTTCTGCCTACTCCCTTGACTCTTCTTAATATATCTCTTTGCTTTTCTCTGTCCATTTTCTTTCTTATATTCTTGTTCCAATATTATTTGGTGATATTGTTTTCCTACACAACATAACTTACCGTGAAGATCAAAAAATCCTCAAAATACTTATGATATTATTTTTAAATATGTTTAGGAACAGCAAGTCTTATACAGTTTTGGATTCTGCACATATACTGACTAAAGGTGTAACTTTTAGGATAAAAGTTGATGTAATGAGACACATTTCTTAATCTTAGTGTGAGATTTTTTTAATATGAGCTGACCAAAAAACACTAATGCAATGGAAAAATTTGCAACTAGTTTGTTAGCAACTTCCCCCAAAATAGAAATAGTTTTTCCAAATTCTTGTGGAGCTTTCTTTATGGAAAAAAGAAAAAAATTAAGATCTCTCAACCTCTGCTGATTTAAGCATTGTGTCTTTGTAGTCTCTCAAAGCCACTTTTACTAATACAAAGTCACCTCTAGTGGGACGGTTCTTTGAAAATATTTACTGTATCCTAAAAAATGGCATCCCATTCTTTGTCTTTTTGATTTGTGACTTTTTGATGTGACTTTGAAATTTATCTGATCTCACTTATGGCTGGAATCTAATGGAAGACTTCTCTTAGGAACAAATTCTGTGGTATTAGAACTACAGTACCGGAGTTAAGAAAAACCAACGAACAAACCAACCAACCAACCAGCCAACCAAAAGAACCTTGAAACCCCCACAAAAAGTGTTTTTAGATTTTTTTTTTAAATTCTTTCACACTGACATTAAGAAAAAATACGTTCAGTTCAGGACTATTATATGAATAAAACCGTAATGATTTATAGTGAGGGTGGAGGTCTTCACATATGATATATTACATATACTTGAGGATTTTAACTGGACATCTACAGTTCCTTGGCACTATAATGGGTTTGGATTAAGTAACTTTTTATTTCAATTGAGGATTTAACATTATCTTCATTCATTTTGGGGCTCATGTTTTATTGATTATAGACGGGAGGTTAGTCACTTGCTCTTTATTTGCTGTATCATATTGAACTACAGTAAATAATTTTTGGGACAGTCCTCATTTTCATTCTTTCAGACTAATGATATGATTAAAAAGAAAAATTGTTTTGTTTACTTTTGCTTTCAAAGGTTGTGTTGTGTAGTCAAATGCTGATGTCAGGCATTGTTCAAATACACAAAAGTGACATTGCAGAGACCAAGATAATCTTTTTTTGCAGACAGTATTATGTGCTTGGTATAGGCATTTTTAACTCTACAAAATAGACTACCTGGTAGTATTTTAAGCTTTTAGATATTTCATGACCAACATAATCTTTTGTATAGTGAAAAATATCATAGTTTTGTTACCAGTTTGTGGGCTTTTATTTTTTTTATTGTGGTGGGGAGAAACAAGTCTAATGCTTCCTCCTTTCTCTGTTTTATATAATAATATTTTATTAGAATTAGGCAATAAAGGAATTAAGCTCAAATAAAATATACAATTACTAGAGCAAAACAGCATCAGTAGAAACAAAGATATCAACAAATTGACCTAGGGCTGAATAGTTTCATTTTGCTCTTTATTAAACTTTGTGTTCACTGTAATTGCTTTTCCATCTTTTCAGTTGAAAAAAAAATAAAATTGAGGATTTATAAAAAGACATGTTTTGGTAATATGATATACAAGGAAATGGATGGTTATGTGCTATATCTGATATTGCTGACTGCTGTAGTTGCCAGTCAAAGGGTAAATTTCTTTCCTCCTCAGACAAAGCTGTAGTAAATGAACCTGGGGAGATATTTCCTTATAAGGTTTAATTGGGTTTGCTTGCATAAAATGTAAATTTAATTTAAATAATTGAATAAAAGAGGACTGAAACAGGGCTAACAGGGACCTGTTCCTTTTGTTCTCAAGAGGGAGAATTTAATCCTTTGTTTGACTAATAGACAGTGTTTGCAGCTCAGACGAAACTCTGTCCTGCAATCATAGCTACATTATCTAGCTCAACTATATTCTTGTTTGATTTATGAAACTGCAGTTCTGCTAAAAGTAATAAAAAAATCTTAAACCACCATGTATGACTAAGTCCAGCAGTTTCTCTCAATACCTTTTCACTTACAGAAGAATATTTGAAAGGCAATTAGAAGGAGCACATTCAAATCCAATACCTGGAAGTTGTTCGTTTTTTGGGTTTCTTAAAATGGATTTTTATCTTACTCTTTCAAAATTATTCTTCAGGGTAATAAGAGGGGTGTTCTTCCCAGCTTCCATAAAAATTTACTGTCTTCTAAGCATCTATCTGCATGGTACAGGACTCTGGGAACTCTTGTTAACTTGGTATTAGCTGCATTTTGAACAGAATACACAGTAGGTTGTAAACTGAGTTGTGTATTATGCCAGGAGATGTATGTATCATTAAATTAACAGGGCACACTGTCAGAATTTCACTGTAAAAGGACCCTAGGAAATATTGCAGATTGGCTGATCAATGGTGTGGATAGCTACCAATGTGAATCAAAGATTTTTCTGGTTTTCATTGTTTTAGTAACTTAAAAATATAACAGCCAAAAAAAAGAATAAAGAGTAGGTTTATGAAATCACATTAATATAGTTGATCTGAAAAGAGTGTATTTAGTAGAAAATAGAAGAAAAAAAAAAGGACAAACAACATCGTCCAAAAATTGGAGAATGGAACCTTGTCAAAAACTTTTTGAAAATCCAAATTAATTATATAAATTAATCAATGCTCATTAATGCCTTCAAAGTAATCTTTTAGATTTTGGGGGATTACTGCCTATGAAAGCCATGTGCAGCTTTAGGAAATATTTCATACTTATCTATACATCTATTAATTCTAGAATAATAATTCCTAGCTATTTTCCTGATGGTTATTCAATTGCTACTTGGTAGACCCTTAAGTCATCGCAGGAGTCCTTTTTCAAGGTTTTGTCTCTTCAATTCAGTTTTTTATTCCTCTTGCCACAGAGTCTGATTAGAGCACTAGTTTATATGTTACAATAATTTATATGCTGATTTAGTAGCTCAGAAACCTCATACTAGACTTCCCTCACTCTTGAACAAATTGTCTGGTCCTGACAACTGTTACTGTTCAGTTTATTAATTTGCACTAGAATCTCTTCTATTCATGATTTAAAAAAAAAATAAAATATTCTCCATCTTATCCCTTGAGAAGAAGCTAACCTTCCTGACCTTCTCCATAGGGAATGCTGATGAAAGGATTCCCCTATCTTTTCTGCAGTGGTCTTCCCTTTCTTTAGTGCTCCTTTTGTACTTTGATAATCTACTGGCCCCACTGACTCTACGGTTGTCCTACTTATTCTGTACTTGAAAACATTTTTGTTATTATCTTAAGGTGTTACCTGACTACTGTACTGTAGTTTTACATTTAACTTGCTAGCTCTTTTTTTTTTTTCATGTGTGAAAGTAAATGACAATTTTTATCCTTTTGGACTGTTCATTTAATACCCTGGGATTTAATTATTTTTATTTTTTTTTTTATGAAATTTTATTCAAGGATTCCCATGTGTATTGATCAGCACTCTTCATAGTTGCCCCAGCAGGCATCTGAAAGTTTTGTACTATATCACTCTTAAAATCTATGAAATGGAAATTTGGAAAAACCTAATAATCAAGAATCTGTGATAGACATGCAGGAGTTAGTAATGGGTCACTGAGATGTAAAAAATCAGAACTTGTTTTTGTCAAATTTTAATAAGAGATGGGCACTGAACAGTGATTTCCTGATTGTGCTTCCAGGTAGTCTTTAGCATGCATAACTTTTTTCCTTTTTTTTTCAATTTATCCATAATACCTCAGTTTCTTCTTAGTAAAATTTTCATCTTTATAATGAGCCATACCTTTAAGTTCCTGTCCAGATATGGCTCCTTGTACCTATTATTTTATATTATGAAGTCTGACATGACTTCTTTCTTCTGGTATGTTTCTGGGGTACTTAATTTTAGTGGTATTCTAAAATCCAAGTCTTTTCAGCATATTAGTACCGTTAAGCACATTAGTAAAGATTCAGATAGGAATGAGCAGTATAAATTTCCAATGTATTTTGGGGGCATTCATTTTAAACAAACTTTTTCTAGTGATATTTTCTGGCTGCACATTTACAATGTTTGTTTTATTCTACAGCTGTTTGCAATGGTGTTACATAATATTTCTACAATTATCTTTCTAATGCCAATGATCATTGTAAAAACTAAAGAATTTAAAAGTATAAAATGTAACATACATCTTAGTACATATCTTACATACATCTTAATAACCGAAGGTGACAGTGTTTTAGCATAAGTAGATTGTGTTGAGACTTAAAAGTGCACAATTTTCTCATATCATTTTCATTATGCAGCTAAGCTAAATTGATTCTAAATTGGTGCTATGAAAAAAAACTATTTACCTCTTCCTTTTCCCCTTTTATACAGCAAAATGTAAGAGCTTTATCTGGGAGGGAAATACCATTGTTACTATAATTTATTTGTTTAGATTTGTGACTATGCTAAGGAAAGTGCCTATCATATGCTCTAGGCATCATTGTCAAATTACTTTTCAGGAAATTAAAAAAAATTAGCAGTTTTACCACATCTACAGCCCAGCCAGTAAAGACTATGTTTGTTGGTAGTTATTCATAATGATGCATCTGTTTGCTAGACCAGGGGTGTAAATTATATATTTTAGAGAACAACTTTCTCAGGTGTCTCTTATTTTTGCTGTGCTTCTTAATCAGAATGAAATTTCAAAGTAATCTCAATATGTACCTGGTTTGTTGTTTTGGGGTTTTTTGTTGATCTTTTTTTTTTTTAATTGCATTGTTCTCAGTTAATGAAATTGGTCATAAACTACCAAAAATGAGTTGCAGCAGAGGGACTCTCAACAAATGTCTTTGGAATCTCAGGGACTAGAACCTTTGGGACTAGAGGAAAAACAAAGGCATTATATTCAGTAAAAGACAGAATGAAGCTCCCAAATAAATATAGTACAGAGTATGCCATGGATAGATGGTATGTATAAAAATGTCTGGGAATTTTGCCTGTGGTTACACCACATATGAATTATTGACTCTTTCTGCACCTGTGAAATAAAAATCATCTATAGTTTGACATTTTCTATGTTAGTACAATGAGAGGCTGTCACATATACCTGCTTGCAGTCCTATACAAAAATAAATGTGCAATTAAAAGTAATTTATATCCAAAAATCCTCTATTAGACTGAAAGACAAACCTTTGACTGTTCAAGAACATGGTTTGTTTCTTGAGCTAAAGGTAAAGCTCTGCACAAGCACAGTATGCAGGAAATCTTTCATATTTGATCTGCAGTTTATTTCTTACCCAGTCCCAGTGTGCTATTATTCTTCACCCAGTGTTCTGGGGCTAAGATCAGCATTGATTTCCATTTTTTGCACTTCCATCAACTGTATATGGAGTGCTCCACATAAAAAAAATCAACCGTGAATTTCATCGTTCAATGGAACTTCTCTTATGGACTAGATATAACACGGCTCACTTCTCCCATATCACAAGTTTTAAATAAAATCAAATGTTTTGGGGATATTGCTATGCAGAAAGGATTTTTTTGCCCTTCATTCTAGCTGTATGATGAGAAACTAACCTTTTCTACCTCCTGTGGAAATTTCTTCCCATACTGCTGAACCTTTTCTTTTTCCTAGCCAGAAGAATTTTTTTTTTCTGTGGGGGGAGAGTGGGGGAAATAATTAAATCCTTTAAATAAAAAGCGGTACTCAGAAAACCAAAAAACTAGATTTATTGTATTTGACCTTTATGTTATAAAGACAAGACAGTTTTCAGAACTGATACTCAATAAGAATTTTTTCCCTGAAAAAGAAAAAAAATATAATTAGTGTTATCTGAACCAAACGTGATACATGACAGACAAATGCATGACAATTTAGAATAATACAAGTTTAATCCAGTCTGGGCAATCTTTCTTTCAGGCACATCAAGTTCAAAATGTGTTCGCTTGTATTCATTGACTGTTTTAGACAATCAAGAAGAGAAGGGGGGAAATAGCAGTGAAGAGCACAATACCTTTAAAAGGTACAGAGTCAATAACAGAATTAAAACCTTATTAAAAGACAGTTCTCACAATGTGCAGCTACTAGCTGAACAAGTCTGTTGGATGACAGAGCATATGACAGTAAAATCATCAGCATTAAAATTTTTCATTTGTGTGAAACCCCTTAATGTCACTTTTCCTTTCCAAATTTACGCTCACAGGAAATGTAGCCAGTTCTGGCATGTAAGGAAGAATGTAAAGACATAAAACATTCAGGTAAAGAAAAATTACACTGGAAAGATTAAAAAAGAAGAGTCTATGTAGTCTGCTGGAAATTAGTTGTCATCATATTGGAATGATGCTGGGTAAGAAAGTATGATGAGCTGCTACTGAAGTGCACCTGAGTTTGGCATCATACTGTTTCATCAACATTGATTTGTCTTAGATAACAGTGCATTTTGAAACCCAAGAGAAACTTCAGGGATATAAATGAAGGGGAAAAATATACAGTGAGAAAAAGTAAATAGTAAATATATAAACTCTATATATTTAATAAGCAGGGATGTTTTACATCTTTGCTTTATCTATGCCCCTTTTATTGAGTTGTTACTAGCTTGCACAGAATAATTAGAGAATAGAGAATTTCATGTTCTAATTCCTGCCTGAAGCCCACAGTTTACAACTGCTTTCTACATGAGGAGAGAATCATATTCTGCTGTTTGAAGAAGCCATTTTTCAGAACAGCGCTGACTGTGGGTGACAAGCAAACAGAAACATGGAATATTTCTTGTGGGAAGCATTGGAGATTGAAGTTTCTTTGCCATATAGTCCCTTAACAGAAAGAATGAAAATAAATGTAAGTAGACTTTTTATGGTTCCTTAGGGGCATCTGCTTCTTTCCAAATCATAACCTGACTAATTTCAAGATTTCTAGGAATGTTATTGTTGTCTTAAGGCAAGGAAAAATATGCCGTCGCCTAAAGCGACAATTTTTTTTGTTAATGGAAACCCTAAATGTGTGTTCATTTTAGTGATATCTCATATAATTACTCATACATGATTAAGGAAGAAGGAAACAATATGATCACAACTATTCTATAACACACCAAATAGGACTTCTGTATATCCCTGAGCAGCAATAGCTTTTCAGAAAAAAAAAAAAAAAGCTATCCCATCAGATATTATTAGCAATGTCCATGACAGAGAATCAATTGCAATCACTACTAAATTGTTTCTATGAATAGTTTCTTATCACAAAAATGTGTGCTGTGTTGCTAGTTTGAATTTGTACTGCTTGGTTTTCCAGATCTTACATCTTTGTTGTGTCCTTGTGGGCTGGAGTCATCATAAAAGTTTTGTCCTGCTGTAGATACTCACAAACTGAGATCAATTCACTACTTATACCTTCCACTTGGTAATCTTAAATAGCTTGACCCACTTCTTTCATGATATGGCATATCATCCAACTCTTTATAGGTTATCATTCATTCCAGTGAGACAAATGAGTCTAATTAGAGAAACAAAAAGAAACTGAAAATGGGACAAAAAAATAGGAGTCCTACATACTCTCTCACACCTCTTCTGCTTCCTATGAAAAATAATAATCTACCCCATTAATCTGTTTTCAGTTAGAATAACATCAATTTTCCCCAAATAATTTTTGTAATTAATTGATCTGGTGTAATTTTAGCCAGATGTATTATAATAGAAGGGTAATATATACATTTCTTTTGAAGTATTTGATCTCTGTTCTTGCAAAACCTAATTGCTACCCCTGTTAAAAAGAGGGGGGGGAGGTCATAGTAATCTTTTTTTTTATTGTAGAGGATAAAAAGGAATGACATTTCCTCCTAATTTTAAGAATGAGTTCCTGAATGAAGATACCAAATTATAATTCCGATTCAATTGCTTGAGCTCAGACAAATGGTATCTTCTGTATTTTTTTTCATTAGTCACCTAAGGATTTAAGGAACTGCACACTCAGAATCACAAAATCATAGAATATGCTGAGTAGGAAGGGACCCATCAGGATCATTAAATCCAGCTACTGGCCTACACAGGACATCCCATGAATCACACCATGTGTCTGAGAGCATTGTCCGAACACTTCCTAACTCATACAGGCTTGGTGCTGTGACCACTTCTCTGGAGAGCCTGTTCCAGTGCTCAACCACCCTTTGGGTGAAAAACCTTTTCCCAATATCTAACCTAAATGTCCCCAGACATGCCATTTCTCGATTCTGTTAGTGGCCATGAGAGTGAAAAGATCAGTGCCTGCCCCTCCATTTCCCCTCCTGACAAAGCTGTAGACTGCAATGAGGTCTCCCCTCAGTCTCCTCCAGGCTGAACAGACCAAGTGACCTCAGCCACTCCTCCTATGTCTTCCCCTTGGGATCCTTCAATATCCTCATGGCCGTTCTTTGGATGCCTTCTAATAGCTTAATGTCTCTTTTATATTATGGTGCCCAAAACTGCACACAATACTCAAGGAAAGGCCAATACCAGTGCAGAGCAGAGCAGGACAATCATCTCCTTTAACTGCCCAGCAATGCCGTGCTTAAGGATACTCTCTTTAGGTGGCTTCTGACCAACTCGGTTGGGTGATTTGTGCCATTTGGAGTTCGTGGGTATCTAACACAGGTTTTCCAAATTTTTCACTGAATGCATGTGGCCTGAACATTGTGTTTGCAAAGCTTCTATTGGGCTCCTGAGGTTCACCATCAGACATCCCATTACAGCTGCATTGCCTGAAAATTTCAAATGGAAAGTTAGGTTGCGGTCCCAAGCTGAATGTCTCCATTTTGAATTGCTGTGTTTGCAAGATCCATTTCATTTAAATAATGCTCTGTGAGTGGACTGGAAACTTTTTAAAAGCTTTCAATTTCTTTTTATGTTTCACAGTGGTTATGTTTTTATTAATGGTTGAAGAAATGTCTGACTGTAAAACACGAATTTTTGTCTCAGAAAACCGTCTTCTAGCCCATCCTGTGGAAAGAAAACAGAAGAATATTCCTTCCACAACTTACTGTAAGCTTCCTACAATACTGTCATTTTTGCAAAATGCTATCTATGATAAACCCCATAAAGTGTTTGATGACTCATATTAATGGAGACACTCCAGGTACACGAGAGCCAATCAACATCTTCACTTAATCTACTTCACTATGAACAGCAGATGAGCAACTCTGCTTTAAACTATTTTTCCTGTGTATTTTTCAGTGCAAAATGATGAGCAGTAAAATATTCAACTTACGTCTTTCTTTCAAAGTGACAGGCTAAAATAAAGCAAGACACTTAATGAAAACTTTTTAACATGTTATTAGCAAGACAAGAGGTAAAAGGTAGTTTTTATTAGACTTCTTGTTGACAAGTAAAAAATCTGAGGGAGATGTGATTATTTTTTTTTCTCTTTCTCTAGAAAAAAATATTTCTTATCTGTTTTTATCCACACTTTTGACAGCAAAAGGCTACTAGCTGACTCCAAATAAGAAAACTACCTGTGGCTGTAAAGCAGTAGAATATAATGATGTAGCAAGTTTACTCCTAGAGCTTTTTTCTACAATGGTGCTGTCTAAGTACAGCAGCCGTCAAGAGAATTAAAGCAGTATTTCCTTTGTATAAAGAGCAAAACATATTAAAAAATATGGTGTGGTCTAGGAGAGAGTTTATTGTTGGGATTTCAACAGTTTTTGTATTGGCAACTCTTCTCATCCCTTTGCAACATGATATGACTATCACTGACAATCTTAAACACAAAATACACATTGCATTGGAACAGAATATGTGTAATTTCAAACTTCAAGATAGATTCAGGTACCTCATAGAAAGCTCTTCTTTGAAAAGTGAGAGGGAATTCTAAACAGGACTTAACTACACTAGGTATATTACAGAGTACTTTTTACCATTACTAGACAAATTGCAGAGTACTACAGAGTAAGCTTTTTATTGCAATAAAATATCCTTCCTAAAGGTTCCCTTTCTCTAAACAGTTTCAGAATCTTCTAGCTATACTTCTGGCTCCTTCTGGGCTTAGTGCTTGTTGTCAATTAAATTCTGCTATAAAAATGAGAAACGATAATGGAGCTAATAGTAAGTGTGAAATAGGAAATAGTATCATGCAAAGGCAATTATTGATATGCTCCGCTCTCCTTCAGAAAATAGCATGAAGATATTTCAGAATAAATGAAATCTAGGTAGTAAGCTGCACTTAATGCCTGTTCATCTTTGTATCCTGTATCTATCTGTGTTGAAAAACCTGTAGAAGAATCTAGGTTTCTGCTTCTTTGCAGTACTATTACAGTTTTTGGTTTTTTGGTTCTCCAATAGAATATTATTATGCTGTATATATCTGAGGTGTGTATGTATTATTTCATAATGATGTTAACAAAAGCTAGAAGGAAGGGTTGAAATAGATCTCCATTATTCACTTGAAATTATTGTAGGAGATGTTTAAGGTTTTTCTATAATCTCACCTCTCAGACATCCATAGTTTTACTAATGTAGTGTAGCTGCCAAGTAAAAAGATTAAGATATATCATACATAGATTTTTCTCAGTAACATATTATAAGACTGTTGGATGTGAACAGAAAGACACAACTTTTCTATTTTACTGTTTAGTCCATTGGCATGGTTGAAACTTTACAAGTTCAGGAAAAAAAATCCCTCTTTAGTAGTGTTATTAATCAAAACAGGGGAAAAAAAGTAAAAAATACTGTAAGAGATACAGACAGGTTTTTAGTTTAAGTGGTGGGTTACACTATATGTGTTTTGCAGCAGGAGGTTTTGGTGATGGGGGAATGGAGGAAGAATAGCTTGCTTGATATAAAATATACCAATATAGTTTTATAAAAGACAGCATCCAGTTTGAGTAAAGGGAAAACAACAGATTCCTTGTTGGAAATAACCTGTAGTTTCCTCACAGTTTTGACAGAAAAAAGGATCCATAGCTTTGCGTTCTGTCATACTGTTTTGTACTGAGGTTTGCAAGGACCTGCAGATACCATAAAATTATATTTGGAGGGAATTTTGTCTTCTGTATGAATTACTCAAAAGGAACTTTTGATTATATTCTATATGATAAGTGGAAAAATAAACTAAGAGAACAAAGCAGGTTGAGGCATATGTGCATAACTAAGCAGTGGGAATACTTGAGTGGTTGAGATGTGGAAGAGGTCGTTTAAGAGGATTGTCACAGTTTGTTGTTTGACCTTGGCAGCAAAGCATTCTGAGTGGCCCACCACATGGCTCTGGTGAGTGACATAATTTTAGTAAGAAATCAGTGATTTTTCAGCTTGCTTTTGGGCATCAGATCCCAAGGCTTTTAGTTTGAAGTTAAAAAAAATCTGAAATTTTACTCTGCAAAGAAATGTTTATAGGACTACAGACATGAAAAAGGAGGAAAAAAAAATAAAAACAACAACAAAGAAAACACAAAAGCTGAAAATAACCATGTCAGAAGGAGAAGAATTGCAGCAAGCAGACAGAAAGCAGAGGGGTAGATTCAGAAGGTAAAGACCGCAGGTGCTATTGGACTCTGCTTGAATTATTTTATGTTTCTATTTTAGTCACTTCAGATTCTCAGTCACTCTCACTTTCCGATACCTTTCCTAAATCTATGTGGTCAGGGAGAGGTGTAATCTGTAAAGGTCTCTTTGACTACACAGTATAATGCCTCCCCTATCTACTGCTCATCTAAAGGATGTTTTCAACGTGTCGATCTCAAACTGATTTTGTATTTCTTTTCCACTGATGTAGCAGTATCTTCCTGAACTGCTTTAAGGGGATGTTTCACTAGACTCATACTGTTTTGTTCTTCTGTGTAGTTTCTTTTTCAAGGTCTGTTTAACTAGTGAAAGATAGCAAATAGGGCCCTATAGCAATTATTATAGCACTAGATATCTGTCCTTTTGTAATTTTGGGGGCATGATGGAATAGAATTGAAGAGTTAGGTATGAAATAGGGTTAAATTGTATCTGCTTTGTCCCCTCTACTAAGCGGAGTTTAATTTTAGGTCCTAAACATCTATTTGTCAGCCATTCCACTCCCGCTCTCTTTCTAAAATACTCTTCCTTTCACCAAGGGTTTGACAACTGGTACACAGCATCTTTCTATGATTTGAGGCTCTCAAGTGCAAAAGAGATGTTGATAAGCTGAAGAAGGTGCCATGGAAGACCTCTAAGATGACTGGGAGTGCTGAACCATGAGGCATGCAAAGAGAGGCCAGAGGAACTTGATTCATTTAGCCTGGGAAAGAACAAGCTCTGGGAGTGGGGAAAATCTAATCATAGTCTGCCACCACATAAAGAAGGGCCGTAGAGCACATAGAGCCAGATTCTTCTCAGACATCCACAATTAAAGGGCAGGAGGTGGCAGCCCCAGTCTGTAACAGCATGTAGGTGTGTAAGGAAAAAAGTTCTTTATTGTGACTGACCCTTTCGGACACGCTGCTCAGAGATGCTCTGGAGGTTTTCAAAACATCTCTGGGTGAGGTTCAGAGAAACCCGGTCTACCTGTGAGATTGCTTCTACTTGGAGAAGGCTGCTGTTTTCAGTGGCATCCTGAGTCCCTTTCAAAACTATATTTTATGTAATACAAGTAGCACAAGTATTACTGTTCCTTTGGATGTGATAAGAATGGACTGCTGAAAAACACACTAAGAAAAACACACTAAAAACAAAGATATCTTTGCTATCTTGGTGGCTGGAAGGGTGTTGGGTGGTTGAGCATGTACATATATGTGGAGAGAGACAATTGAAGATAAAAGGATCTTTGACTCTGTTATACTAAGATTTTTAGAAACCAATAGCATTTTTTCTGCTTTGTAATGGATAGTGATACCATATGTATGTGGGAAGGCTTGGAGTGAGAGGGGATGTTACACAGTTGAGAGGGAGATTGCTGATGCTTGTTCATAAGAAAAGAAATTTGGGACATGTTGGTAGTACAGAGATAAAAACACAGAAAGATTAGTCTGACACGAGTTATTCTCACATAAATGGCTTTTTCAAAGGAAACCAGCAGTTCTCTACTCCTAAGTGTAAGAATAGAGTGAATTTATGGTATTTGACCTATTAAGAGACTGATGTTCTCAACAGACAATGTCATATGCCTGAAAAGTGAGTGAATGTAGTGGGTCTCAACAGAGACCTGAGCAGGTATCACAAACATAAGACAAATCTTGTTCACTCTGTCTATACAATTTGCTCCAAATATAGCTTAAATAATTTTAAAACTTTTTATAATGCCTCGTGACACCTAGAAGATGACTAGTAAACTATAAAAGATGACTGAATGACTATGAGCTCTGACCAATTGTTCAATTACTTTTTCTTAAGAATATATACTGTCTTGGCCACATATATTCATGTTATTACTGTGATGCATAAAACAAAATTAATCAGATAATGTTAAAAATTAAGAACATTGGCATCTGGAGACTTCTATTTCATCTAGGTTTCTTAAGAAAGTCTGAGGAGATGTCATCAAATAGAGGAGATTTACTGAAGACATTTTCTTTCATACTGGCAATACAAAATATCTGACAATTTTATGTATTTTTATGAAGCTGTTTATAGAAGCTGCTTTGACAGGATTTATTTACCATTGTCTGTGTGTTCTTGTCATGCTATATAACTTGAATTTACTTATGGCAACTTATAAGTGTTAGTGGCAGGCATCACAGGAGTTTTCAGGTTTCATGAAGTCAGGTTACAAATAGGATTATAACTCTTCCCTCTCCCCCCACTACAACCTCAGTTTCAGGAGCAAACATTATATATCATATTTATACCTGCCTAATGATGATTGCAGGACATTACAGATCATTGGTTCTGGTGACCACTATGTATTGAATATGTTCTAAAGCCACCAGATTTCTTTATTTTGTTGGAATCAGATACAAACAGATCTACTGTAGCTACTAAAAATAGGTAGAAGAATTGGTTAACATAGTTTGAGATTAATATTGTCTAATTCTCTCGGCTATTTGTAAGCAAAATGAAGGCTTTCAGAACATGTTCCAATGTGACAACGTGCAGTTATCTGGAACCTTGGATGCCAGCACACAGCATGAAAACTTCCAGTCTGTGACAACCTGCTTTCTTAAGCCAACTGACTTTTCTTAAGCCAATTCTTTTTTTAAAAAGGAATGCAAGACTTTTCAGTTTCTGAAAGCAAAGTGTATTTCAAAAGCTGGTACAAAAACAATTGCCACTAATTTTTTTTTCTCATTATAGTTTCTATCAGTGGATGTCTTCTCACTTTCTATTGTTCAAATACGTTCATGTAAAATATTCTGCCTTTGTCTCCTGTACACGGTAATTTATTGTAATAGTAGACCTTCCTTTGACATCAGCTGATTGCCTCAAGCAACCATAAAGTGCTCATGCACATATGAGCCAATCTCAGCAACTGAGATGCCACACATAAGGAATTTTTTATTTATTAATCAATTTTGAAAAGTGATTATGTTACTTAGACTAAACCACTGGTGTTTATTCTGCTCAATGCTTTTTGGAAGAAGGTTTTGCCTTCTGTGTTCTGTAAACTCTATTACTTTATCCATTTGAGCTGTTGATTTGAGCTTAGGTAAGAGATGAAAAAGTTGATTTGAATGTGTTGGAGCATGCATAAATGTATGTCAAGTAATAGTTACTGAATTTTTCTGAAGGTTTGGTTATGTTTTATTTTTGTAACTAACCTTCAGATGCTTCTGTAAACTTCCTTGTCTGTGGATTTTGAATATCAAGAGAAACTAAGTATGTTTCCCTGTAACGAAAAATTTTCCGCGTACAAACTCAGAGGGCTAGATGACAATCAAAAGCTCAAAATAACATAAATTTTTGACAGTATGACAATCAAGATTTGCTGGTTTGAGCTACTAAACACTATGGTGTTTAAAGAAAAGAAATAGTATTTTTGATTATTTTTTTATTGCCTAACTCAAAGGTTTTGCTAATCTTTGTAGTACAAAAATGTAAGTAGTAAGGCTGAACAGACTATTACATGTCAACAGAGTAACAAACAGCTCACAGGAGCCTGTCCCAATATTAGATCTAATATTAGTTCTGTTGGGCTGTTTATTTTTTGTGTGCTTCAAGCTATGAGTTTTTATCCCAGTGCAGACACAATTCGTTTTGGAAATATTTCTTGAAAAATCTTCTATCTTCTGCTCTTTGCTGGCTATAAAACAAACAGAAGTGTGGTATGCTAGCTAGTTTAGCTAGCTAAGTCATTAATGTTTTATAGTATGAGATCATCAGTTATCTTCTTCCAAGATTTCTTTCTTTATCCTCTCTGTTCATCTTATATGGATGTAAGGATTAACGGAAGTTCATAACACCTTAAGATTTCTGGTCTTTTTTCCTAATGATCCTGGTCTGTTTCATAATAAGGAAAAAATTATTGAAGGAAAGACAAATAATCTTTTCTGTTCATTACTTTGCTTAAAAAATTTTGTGTGCCTTCCTTTCTATTTCCAGAGTAGTGGCAGTCAGGAATATCTCATTAGATTGGGAGGAAACAAACAAACAAATGAAACCCCCCAAACAAAACAAACAAAAAGCCCAATAAAAACCCCAACCAACCAACCAAAAAACAAAAAACAAAAAACAAAACAAACAAAAACAAACAAACAAACAAACAAAAAAAAACCTCATTGCATTTATAAGTTTGGAATAAATGGCATAGGAAATTATTTTACATACTTTCTATGACAGTTACTTTAACAGTTATTCAGTTGATATTACTCTCTCTGTAGATATTTCAACACACTGTGAGAACTACTTTGCCATGGGTGTTCACTATTAAGTAACTGTAAGAAACTACACCTTGTAGTGTTTTAACCACGGTATGCTAGCAGAACAGATTCTTGCTTCAAGGCTTTATTTCAACCAATTCCCTGATTTTCTGTATCACAGCACACTCAGTCCTTACCACCAGTCCACAGGAAGGTTCCTTCTGTCCCGTTGCAACACTGGACTGTGAGTCTTCCTTCTTTTTCTTTTTTTTCTTCCCTGCAGGCTGCTTATTCACTTATTAACAGTCTGTAACCTCTGAGTCTTCTGTCCCCAGGCTCTTAGCTCCTACCTAAAGCAAGAGCAAGCCTCAAGGAAATTCTTTTAACCTAGTCACTCTTTGTAAAGGAACTGAGAGCAAGCATACTGTGTCTTTCATAACTTTTCACGTAGGTAGATGGAACAAGGAAAAAGAAAGAGATTATAGAAGTAAAGAAGTTACAGAGAGAGTTGTATGTTTCTATGGGGATTCAAATATGTTAATGCCTTTAATAATCTTTTTAGGATAAATTATAGGGAAATCTGGATGAGGCAATATGGTCTTCAATAAAGAAATTTCTGTATATAAATTAAGAATTGAAGGAAGTATGAATCAAAGGGAAATAATCCCCAGATCACACTTCTTGGTGTTAGACTTGGGTTTTTTAAATGTTATAGAGGAAATTGTGTGATCTATAGAAAAATGTAGTTGAATGGTCTATAAAAAAACTGCCGATGTAAATATAAAGGTAACCAAGAAAAAAAATGCCCTGTTATAAGACTTTATTGCCCTAAATGCTGAACTCTGAAATACCTTCTGCATTTTTCTTTCTTGTAAAATGTAGCTTACCATTAGGAGAAAATTTCATCTTGCCTACATTGGCCAGATCTATCTCAGTTTAGAGGTGTTTTAGTATGATTAACAGCCTGCATTCTGCCTTCCTATTATAGCGAAGTATCCAAGAGTAAAAAGTGAATGTGGTATTTCTGCTACCTTCTCATAACTTGATTAATAGTAAATAGAATTAAGCTTGAAGAGGTTCAAAATGTTGCGCAAGAAACAGATGCACCTAGGCAGGGAAAAGCAACTGCAACAATAGGCATGAGCCAAATGACTCTCATCTACTTTACACCCTGCCATTTGGCACAACAGTCCAATTGAAGTTGACCAATGCAATAAGTTGCTGTACAATTCTTAAGGAGAGTTGCATCCTTTCTGTGGTGACTGGTGCAGTTAACGAATGCTCCTGGAGAATGAAAAACAGCTTTGAATGTCTGTCAACAAATCATTTCACAGCAGCCAAAAATCTTTTTATGAACTTCGCCTCAAGAAACTGAAGTATGAAGATTCCTTGTACCCTGTGAAAAATCGCGCTCAATTCAACTAGTTTTACGCAAAAGAGAAAACAAGGTAAAAACACATGTAGAATTGATTAGGCCAATATTTTGAAATATCCTTTTTTTTTCCCCCCTTCAAAAAAAATACAAGAGCCCTGATCCCACAGGCTGGATTCCTTATATTCTTGATATATACCTTCTAACTGAAGAATTTGAGCTGCTTGGGTGACAAAATAACAGGGAACCTGTGAGTAGCTAGCTCTGTCACTGACAAAAGAATTTGGTCTGTTACTTGTGTCACTTCCTCTCCCTCACTATGAAATTTCCAGGCATGTATTCAGTATCCTGTACTGGTAATTCTGGGTAACTCCCAGTCTCTACGTCTTAGTGCCTTTATTCTAAATTATAAGTATCTGGTGAAGCTGGTCTTTATGCCTCAGTTTAAATACACTTTCATGCTGAAATTTTATGAGAGGCAATTGGTATCTCACCAATACAGGTACCTGTACAGTGGCATTTATAACTTCCTTGTTGGTTACAGGGATGGACAAAACAAAAAAAGCACAGCACTTTAGAGTTATAACACTTTAGAGTTATACATCTAGTGAAAAGAATTGCTCTGAGGCTGAGATGATCCCCAGAGCATACTGGATCAGAATAGAAAAAGTGATAAAGCCTTGTATCTTGTAGTGTAGACAGCATTCTTATGATATATTTTGTTCTTCTTTGATAATTCCACTTTTATTTCCCCTTTCTACATAAATAATTTATTGCTTTATAGTATGTGGAAACGTGATGTTGCATAATTTGTTTATATTTTCCAGGGGAATAATAAAATACATTTCCTTCCTTTGTTTTACGGATAAGTAGTAATTTATGTTTTTTAACAGAATCTGAGTGACATGTAGAGAATTATGTATGATCTCCATCTATTGCAAAAAGACCCATAAACAGTGCTCCAAAACCAGTATTCCACTGTCATTTGCAAGATTATATGCCAGCTGCAGTAGAAGCAGCATTCAGTTGATTTGTAGCAGTATTTGCAGCTAAGACTGTTACTGAACCAGGCAGAATCTGAGCCCTGCTCTGAGAGGCTAACTGCAATATCTCTAGTTCACACACCGCAACTGTACTGGAGCTTACATGCTGCCTTTAAAAAGGATCATCTTAATACTGTGACATGTAACTCAACTACTTACTTAGATCAGTTCCTTAGGAAGATGAAGACTTAGGTGCTCATTTATGCTTGAAATGCACCGGCTTCAAAAGTGGTGTGATTCAATACAGTCAATGAAAGTAACTTGGTTCCTGAGTTTGAAAAGCCCTTGTTGGGAAAAATCTTTTTAGCTGCTTGTAACTATTTGAATCCTGACAAAGACTGGAGTTTTCATCCAGCTGAAGGCCTGACTTACTGAAAAGTAATGTATTGCATCAAACTAATACTGAAACATATATGTATAGATAATATTAAGAAAGCTGTGAGAGGACTTCACTTGCTTTATGTGATGAAAGGGATAATAGGAAGAAAACATGAGTTATGAAGTAAACTGCAGTCTGATTCATAAATAGCAATATGTCTAATATGCAAATTGGACTGTATGATTGTTTATGTTACCCTTCAAATATACTGACTGCAGTAAAGAGAATCCAGTTGTTGATCCCATTTCTACTTTATTTAAGGTCTGTGCAAGTATTTTGGAATAAAGCTTTCCTACACTTTCACACTTTTTGTCACATCTATGCAAGACTTACAGCTGCATACTTAATTAATCTACAGTTAAACACCTTCTCTGAAGTGAAAAACATTCCCCCTTGATGTGTCTCTTCACAGCTTCTCCTCTAAATGCTGTGCACACTCTGCTATATGTTTCCCAAACTGGCAGGTTACTTACAGAGGAAGGATAAGGAATTTTTTTGCTAGTTCACACTGAAGTTCTTATGAACAAACTTATGTATTCAGAAGAGAACTAAACTTGTCTTTCAAAGTATTATCTATATACAGTAAACTCATAAATTCAAGCAGTTAAATGGAAATGGATTATGTATGTCTGGATGAGTGTTTTCCATTAATAGCTGAATTTTGGTCATTAAATTTGTTGAGTGGAAATTGTCCCATTATTTGGTCAGTGTCCATAGATCTATTTAGATTTTAGAAGCACCAGGTTAGTTTGTAATTGGGGAATAGAGGCCATACAGAACAAAATGCTTATCAGTATGTTAGAAAAAAGAAAAAAAAAAAGGAAATCATGAGGTGGAGGAAAACAACTCATATCTTCTCTTTCCCTCAGAAATTGTTACCAGTTATTTATTAAATCAATATGGGTTAATAAAGTTATTTAAACATTTTGTTTCTAATATCTTTTAAAAAATATCAGTTTTCTTGGCCTCTGTTGACGTTGTGTGGGACAGATTCTGTACTGCACTGAGGACAAAACTTGGATTATTTTGATATTAATGTTAACTAGGACAGCATTAATACCACGTTGCTATTTTTTTTTTTTTGGGGGGGGGAGAAGAAAGAAAGAAAAAAAGTGATGATAACAACTTCTGAGTGATTTTACAAATGCCTGGGAAGACGAAAAATTTTCCAGCAGTCCCTTGGGGTGTCAAACGTTAATTCTCTCAGTCATAAGCACACTGAATTTTTTCTGGTTTTAATCACAGTTGCAAACACTTCACACTTCCTCTGTGCTTTTGAAATTAAAACTGCATACAGATCTGTCAAAGCAGTTATGAGATAGAACAAACATTTTGGGGCTTAGAATCCTTAACACTACCTTGTGTATCCTTTTCTTTTTAAAGGGAAATACTATCTGCAATACCTGTGAGAAATATATGTGTTCCACTACCAGTTTCAGGGAGGATGGAGGACACTTGCACTTGCTTTTAAAAAACAGTTAAGAAAAGAATAGTTTTGAATAAAAGGGTTGCTTTTGTATGTAGAGGAATGTTTTGCTGTGTCCTGGAAAGGTATGGTGGCTATGAGTAGAAATGCCTCTCTACAGCTATGACCCATTCTATTTGAAACAGAATCTTCCAAAACAGTTAGATGTCTCTCCATGGTCAAGTTTTAAAACCATGCTTTTGAAGTGGGAGAGATTGTATTGTTTTAGTATTTACTTATTTCTGCTAGGTGGGGATTAAAGTTCTCATTTTCCTTATTTTTACTAACAACTGACTCTATCAGAAAACATTATTAAGTTGAAGAAATGCTCCATATACTCAGTGTGAAATCTGAAAAGGTAATCTGGTCTGATTTCTTATGCCAGTGTCATTCTGTGAACACAGAAAAGAATGAAGTTAGTCTTAGTCATTTTCCCAATCACACGTATAAGCAAATGAACTCAGTTCTGGAATTAGGATTTAGTATTTTCTCTTAGAATTTTGAAATTCTTATACAGTGGAGAGGATTTGTAACATTATATTAGGAAAAAAAATATCTGAAAAGAAGAAGGTGCTTGCAGAGTATGCTCATGCTCTTTTTCAGCAGTTCTGAATGGACTTGGAGGGAGGTTCAGGAGTTGTGAATATCTATTAGTAGCCCTGTTGTGAGTTTACATCTGTTATTTTTATGTTAAGAAAAATATACTTCTGGGGAATTAAATATACATATATATATGTAAAAGTAAGTATCTGTGATCATACAATGAAATACTCATTAGCTCCAGGTAAAAATAGCACAAACATAAAATGAAAATAAAACTCGAGTTGTTACTATTTATTTTCTCATTCCATGACACACGACTATAAGACATATGCTGTTGGTCCCCTTGGTCACTGTGGACATCTTATGTATATTCTCAGTCCTCAGTATTGCTCATCCACACCTCCACTTATGCATTGTGCTCTACAGTTTCCCTAGTGTTGTGGTGAATAATATTGTTGTCTTAGCAAGAGTGAAGTCTGTCCAGAGACTAGGGTAGGCTGCTACAACATTTTCATGTTGTAGAAGTTATACTCAGATAACTTTGTTACACGTGCAGTACCCTCAAAGATTATCTAATTCTAGGAGAGCATACAAATAAATCTTCTGTTATTGAATCTTGTGTTCTGGAACAGAATGGATTGTTCGCTTGTTTGTTTTGCTCCTTGAAATTTTAAATGCTGCAGTGGACAGACAGAAGAGAATTAGTCAGGAAGCATTAAACAGAGAAGAAAGTTAAAACTTTGTCTAATATGATTGAAGTATTCCCCATGCCTGAGTGTTTCAGTCACTGATTCTGTTCCTTTGGCAGGGGTTTTAAGCTTTACTACTGGAAGAGATCTTTCACATCTCTTCTTTTTACAGTTTTCATAGATTTTTGTACATGCATTGTGGATAGGAAGGTCTGTGGGTAGAAATAAAGAAACTTAATCTATCTCCATATCCTTGAAATGCCTGAGAAAAACAGATGCTTCAGGGTTAATTCTAAAAGATTAAACTTTGAGTGTTAATTTTGATATTGCAAATTTGAAAATTCTACATTTGTGCAAGCAACTTTTGCAACTGTAAAGAAAAACCACTATGTCTGATATTATATTGAAATTTTACTATGCATTTGTAAATGCTGAATGTTTTGACAAATGTGTTTTGCAAACATAAAACAGCTCTCAGATTGAAAAAATATGACTTTAGATAACACTATAGAATGAAATATATGGGAGTCTTAGAAGTTATGTGCAGCTGCGGCTTCTGTCAGCAGAAGCTGCTGATAATAAGTGAGCACAATGTGGATGATTGATTTGCCTTACAGGAGGGACTGTTGTAGGTAGGCAGGGTGCTTTGCAAAATCATAGACCCTGTATCTGTAATAGATCAGAGGTAGGTCACAATAACAGGTAGTGAGCTGTGGAACCACTGTCAGGTGCTTAACAGGTAACAGAGGAGCAAAGAGAACACTTGAATCTTTAGGCACAGAAAAAACCTACATGTATTTCTATATTAAAAAGTCACCATACGCTCCTAATTCCTTGATCAAGTTGTACAATTTGATTTCAAAACCAGGACAATATTTGTGTTGGACAGAAACCTGTCTATATTAATACAGTTCTGAGGTTTCTGCTTAACTGAGATTCTTATAGAAAGGAAAGATATTTGCCATTAAGCTCTCAAAAAAAATTGTGTTAGAATAATAAACTCAGATATAACTTTTTAAGCTTGTAATGTGAAGGGAAAAGCGCTCTAAATAACTTTTACCTGCAAATAGATTTGATACAGTACCAGAAAGTAGAAGTTTGGTTGCATAAAATGAGTCACCAACTTTAAAGGTATAAAAGAAAGATAAATATGATGCAGAGATGAGATGGGATGTGCATGCCACAGTACTGAAGCTTGATCTCAGTGCAACTGGAGTGATTTGCAGCATGCAGCTTTGCTACCTAATTTCCCTTGTGTTGTCTGAGAAGAAATAAGAGGTAAAAGGCATTCACTAAACTTTGATGTGAGTATGGCATGTTCTGTGATCTTTGCTTTTCATACTAGCTAGCTGATCTTGACCCCGAACCAGTCAGGTGCTTCACCTGAAACAGCCTCACAATTCTTATCCTGTCATGGTCGCAGTCACCTATGAAGTGGACAAGCAAGAGGGGAAAAGAATGGATAAAAATAGCAATATTAAGGATCAGATTTGATTGACATGACTTTTATTTACTTCAGTGAAATTACTTGGTACAATTTGATCATACAGTAGAAAGAATATCAAAGCGTGTCCACGTGGAAGCCTGGCTCACTAAGACTATATACAAGTAATGGTATTGTGCTGATTTTGTCTGGGATAGAGTTTATTTTCTTTGCAGGAGCTGACATGGGAGAAACTGTAATACAGAGATGTTTTTGTTATTGGTGAGCAGTGCTCACACAGAGCCAAGGCCTTTTATGTTCCTCACCCCACCCCACCAGTGAGGAGGCTGGGGGACACAGGACACTGAGAGGGGAAGCAGCCAGGGCAGATGAAAACAACTGACCCAAAGGATATCCCACACCAGATGGCATCACACTCAGCAATAAATCTAGGGGTGGATCAGTGGGAGTCCTGCTGGTCAGGGATTGGCTGGGCATCAGTTGTTTGGTGGTGAGGAATTGTTTTCATTTTTTTCACTTGTCTTTCTTGGTTTCATTTACTTTCCCTTTGATATTTTCCTTGTCATTAAAAGTTGTTATAATATTAATTGTTATTATTATTGTTGTACTGTTTTTGTCTCAACCAATGAGTTTTCTCACTTCTAGTCTTTCAATTCTTAGCCCTCCCACCCGCTTGCTTTATATATCAATACCTGGCAGATGGAATGGCAAAATTATGTTTAAAGAGAGATGACTGAAGTTGTATTAATGGGAAAAAATGTATTTATACTATTATACTTAAGGTAAAGACAGACTTTTGGAATACTCATGATGAGAGAATCAGCTAACTAAATGTTAGCATTACTAAATATTCAAATATCAGTATCCCTGACATTGAATTTGCCTCTATGAAATACATTTGCTGTTCCAGACATCAAAACTCTTGGTAAAGAGCACAGAACAATTTATAAGCCCCTATTGTACAGAAACTGCTTATTTTGTATGTTGGAATGAGAGGGAGCTTTTTTCTTTTATTAAGAAGTGCTTTTTTCCTGTTGCAGAAGATCTACTGTTCTATGATAGTGAAATAAGTAAAAAGCAGAGACAAAACACAATGGAAACAGAGACAGAAGGGAGGAAGGGGGAAAATTTCTTATGAGACAAGAACCATTTATTAAATTATGAGTAAAAAAAAAAGCTTAAAAAAAGAATTTGAATGTTATTTCAAATGTGCTCACAGCAATACTATCAATATACAGAAGTATTTTTATTACATGTTGATTCTCAGAACTGAGAGCTCTTAGGGAAATGAGTTGCTGCCAGAAGGAAAGTGCAGAACTACAGAAGAGAAACTACCTCTCCTAAACTATGGGATTCAAAACACATTTATCTTATTGCAGTGTAAAACCAAAATTGCCTTCAGTCGTTCAGCTCAAGAGACCCTACAGAAGAAGACCTTTATTCACAGGTGATTCAAACTGCATTTATCTTTTAGCCACATGCAAACTGCTCAATTCAGCTTTTGGGACTAGATGACCCTTTTCAGTAAATTACAAACATCAAAGAGCAGAATAGCATTTAAAATAACTCCTGTTGCAAAGTGGAAGCATATGTCTGGACCAAAAGTGTCAGCTAGATTCTGCATAGCTGAGGACAGCAATGATTGTCTTCTGAAGGATGTGTGAATGAAAACCTTTTCTCAAAAAATTAGACAAAGGTTTTTCACACTGGGAAAACTCTTAGGGTTGTAAATAAAAAGCACAGGTAACAAAAGACTCAAGTAATGCACAGAAGTGTGTACTGAGAAGATACAAATTAAAAAATCATGCTTGAAGTTAGGTTGGTGGCATAGAGAAAAACAAAATAACTTCTAGTACTGGAAATAAAATATTATTAATGTAATCATATGAAAATGAATATAAAAGTAAAGACTAAAGGAGTTTAGAGAGAGAACAAAGGTTATATAAGCAACTCCTAAAGAATTTTTTAGGGTGTTTACTTTCTCAATCTGTGTTGTACTATAAAGACTGTACTTTGAAACACTACACTAATACTAATGTTGGGAACAGGTTGGGGTTTTGTATATTTGGGTTTTAAGTTTTTTTTGTTTGTTTGTTTGTTGAGTTTTTTCCTATTTTAATATTGGACCTTTGAATTACAGTATTACAAATTAGATACACAGAGCAAAACCAATATATTTTTCTGAGTGTTCAGGATCATAGGACAAAGTGATGATCCTTTCCCATAAATTTCTCAAGTGGAGACAAGAGATAGATGTATATAGTGAGGAGTCAAAGGAAGTAGTAAGGAAATGGATAAATATTAGAAAATATAATTTTTTTCTTAATATTTGCTCATTATAAATTCCAAAACATAACTAGGCTGCTGATAAACCTAATTGATCAGTTTGTTTTCTCAGGGCAGCCTCATAGCATTTCAAGCCCTGTGTGTTATGGCAATGAGGTAATTGTTAAAATTGGTATAATTGTCACACAGTAAGGGACACACCAATGAACTCAAGGCTAGTTTTCTGGGTCTGATCAAGAAGGATGAGAAGAACGCACATGTACACAGATTAGATGGGGTCATCCTTCTGTTTTTCCTCTTTAATAAATCAGTCTAGTTCATAAAAACCAGACTGTACTTCCTGACGGGTTCAGTTCATCAGACACAGAGAATGATTATTATAGTTGTGACTTATAGATCCTGAGCCACTCATAAAAGCCACTGGTTTAATAAAAGAGAAAATTATTCAAAGCTGCTTACATGATTTTCAGAAAAGACATAGCCAAGCAAATGTCAGCTTATTAATTAACACAGTTTTTCTTCCTTATGCTCTGATTATTTTGAGCATCAAAATGAAATTAGTGCTTCATGTTTATATGTTTTCTGTCCTTGTTTTGGCTGGCATAGAGTTCATTTTCTTCACAGGAACTGGAACAGTGTTGTGTTTTTTGGATTTAGTGTGAGAATTGTGTTGATAACATACTGATACTTTAGCTGTTGCTCAGTAATTCTTACCTTAAGTCAAGGACTTTTTGGTTTCTCTTTCTCTACCAGTGAGGAGGTGCACAAGAAGTTGTGAGGGAGCACAGCTGGGACAGCTGGCTTGCACTGGCCAAAGGGATGTTCCATACCATAGAACATAAGGTATAAAGTGGGGGAAGTTGGCCAGGAGGGGCCAGCTGTTGCTCAGGGATGGTGTGGACGTTGGTCAGTGTTGTTATGAAATGTTATTCCTCTCTCCTTCTCTCTCAATCTCTCTCTCTCCCTCTTTCACCATCATAATTTTACTTTAATCCAGTTATTAAACTGTTCTTGTCGCAACCCATGAGTTTTCCCTTTTTATGATTCTGTCCCCAAACCCAGTGGGGCAAAGGAGGGAAGGGTGAGGACTGACCATCTGTTTTTTCATTGCTGGCTGTTGTTAAACCACAACAGTGCGTTACTTAACTTCTCTTTCTCAGACCTTTGGAGTCCAATGCAGAAAAAAAGTCAAAGGAAACTTTACACAATACACCTTTAAGGGTAAACTAGTTGTAGCCATTAAATTGATTCTCTAGGATGTCTTGTTCATCTGGCAGAAAGTAATTTGTTTCAAAGGTCAAACATTACTGGTGGCAGGGACCACAGCATGTATCTTTCACTTAGCTATCATTGAGGCACCTTAATTGAAAGCCTGAAACCACATTCATTTCTGTGTTTTCTCTCTAGCCTGATAGATCTTCACTCCTATCTGCAGGGATAGAAATGCCTTTGGTTCAACTGAAGGAAATGTGGAAAATGCCTGATTAGCTCCAGTTTCTTGCGATGAATTGGACTACCTTCTATTGATTTACAGGTCAAACCTTAGAGACAGTCTACAAAGATGACTAAACATTTCCATACTCCCAGTTTCCCTTACTTCTTGGAGCTACAGTTACTGATCTCCTTATTTTTAATACAACTTTTATTGCTTTCCTTCTAATTATTTAAATGACATCTTACAGAAAACCTTTTTTTACACCCCTTTTATTCTTCTACTTAAGTTTTCAAGTAATTTTGTTTTCACATTGGGATTATTTCTGCCTCTCTTAATGATTTACTTATTTACTCACATCTATATCAGTCACATCTCATCTTCCTTCAGTCTTCCTTCCTGACTCCTAGGTGCCTACTTTGTTAGTTTTTTTCTTTCCATCTAGGTAGTTTATTTCTGTGTCTTAACTACTACCATCCCATTCATGATCTCCAACAGGAGTAATTGCTACCAAAATTTTAATTATTTAGGTTTTGATATATTTCATGAAGTCTCGGGTGCATCATTTTTGCTGTTACCTAGCAGGTTTCTGATTTTTTGTTAGGAAAAAAATACAATTTTTTTCTAATTTTCACGTTTTCAGTTGAAACAATATTTTTTTCTTTTCTTTCTTTAAAAAAAGTAGATACTATACGCAGCAGTGATAGCACGTTGAACAGTCATTCCCGTTTTGTTCTTGGTATTTTTACTTATTGCTTTACCTGGATGATATATGGAAGATGGGATTGGGTCTAATGTATGTATATATTATTTATGTGTAGTGTACTGATAGAGAAAGTGTTGTCTTCCAGTTGTATATCATATATGAGTTATCATCAATTCCTTTTAGTTTCCAGGGTTTTTCCTCTTCTGTCTTAGAGATGATTGCTCATTACACTGCTCCCTATTTACTGCTATCCGTACTTCTCTGCTTTTGTTCTATTATTTAGTATTATTGTGTCAAATTGTAGCTTTAAGGCAAAATTTGAAGAAACATGCACCTTTGAAGTACATCTACTGTTTCCTGATATGTGCAGCTGTAAATCTAATATTTTAACATTTTCACCTTCAGGAACTTCTGTAATACTTGTTCAGATTATATGGAAAAATATTAACTGCAGATATTATTCATTTAACTTGGCCCTGGAGTTGTTACTTATATGTCATGAAACCACCATGACACTTCCAACTTTGATGCTTTTTTTTTACATATAAAATGATGTTCCACAGTCCTAAGTATCTATCAGTAACAAAGATTCTTAACCAGTTTTTAGATGTTACCTTAGCTGATTATTCATGCTCCAATATTGCATTGTCTCTAGGTATTCTGTAATTAGGAGTTAACCTTGTTTTTAAAAAATTATTTTTAGCTATTGAAATAGCACAGAATGTGTTAAATTAACCGGTTCTTATCACTCTCTTCACATTGGAAAAAATTATTTTTTGTTAATTAATATGTTGTGTAACAGGCCATGTAGGATAGAAAAGTTTGAACAAACCTTATTCTTAAAATAATTAGCCGTGATCTTAAATACTGAAAAGGGGGCAGGATTCCAACATTCCCAGTCCACTTTCTACCCATGTAGTGGGTAAAGGAGAAGTCTGGCTAGACCACTTCTTTATCCCCAAGATATGGTTAGTCCTAAGCAGTTAGACTGTGGCTTCTTTATTTTATAAAAATCAGTAAAATTATTTCAAGTGACCTAAATAAGTTCTGATATTTCACTTGTTATTTAGAAAGTCGAGATATCTCTATAGAATGGGAAAAAAACCCAAAATTTTTGTCATAAGCAAATTTGTTGTCAAGAATTAAATAGAACCCAAAACTAGTAACATGGCTTGAATTGATTTAAAGGAGACACCTCCTTTCTAAAAATTATCAGTCCAGCCATAAAGATACACATATAGAGTATTTCCTATGCTTTTTTAAAGACTGCCAGCTACAGAGGAAGCTCAACTGCCATTGACCCAAATCAGCTAAACTAAAATTATGTGTCCTAAGTTTTGACTTCTTTACAGAAGTGATGTACAGCAAGGCTTGCAAAGGAATTAAGGAGTTCATAGGGGTTCAAGAGTTCAGAGTTCCTCGTTGTTGTATTGTTAAGTATGTTTGTTGGTGGTTTGTTTTTTTTTTTAACACATTAATTTTTTCTCTCTCATTGAATGTGAGATCTACTTAACTTCAGAGTTTCTGTACTGAAACTCAAATGTTATGTGCCACAGCAGGATCCATGATTGTCTTTATTCATGCAGGAACATGAACATATTCTGAGGGTTTTAAATCCCTCGTATTAACAAAACTGAATGTCACAGAATTAAAGAATTTTTGATGTTTGGAAGTGACTTTTTGAGATCACTTAGTTCACCCACGTTTTCCACCTCTCAGACAGGGTCAGATGACAAGATTGTTTAGGATGTGTCCAGTCAGTCTTTAAATATCGCCAAAAGTGGAGAATCCACAACTTCTCTGGACAAACCTGGTTTTGTTTTAGAATATTTTTACTGTAAGGATGATCATTCTCATGTTCAGTTGTAATTTCATGTTTTTTAATTTGTGTCCGTTGTCAAATTTCATCTGTAAAGTTTATGGAAGTTCTGGCACAAAATAATTGCAAGTAAAGAAATGTAAAGATACTGATGATATTCATCTGGTATTTCCTCTAGGCTTATAGACTGTGGAATTTTTTTTGCTTTCAACCAAGTTGCCTTTTAGCCAGTAAATCTGGAGGTAGAGAGAAATTGAGATTAGAATTACTAAATCCTAGTAAATTGCATTAGAGTTGCATTCATCAACAAAATAAATCAGTGCCAAAAATAGAGGTATTTCAGTATATTAACTCTCATAAGAGGTACCAAGGGTTTCACACATCATTCCTTTATTGATCCCTCTTTCATGCTTTCTGAGGGAAAGAAATTCCAGAAATATGTTAAACTTCTAGCTGAACAACAGTCAAACAATCTCTTCAAAATTACACACATGCTGTGAGTTCTTCTGACAAAGTAGAAACCAAGCAGATCTAACGTCTTTAAGCATGATTCAAAATCTTAGCAGAAAAATAAAAACAAAATTATTATAAAATAAGGATAGGATAATATATTTATTTTTTGTACTTAAGTTTCAAGTTCAACAAGAGATTTACACCAAGGTAATGCACATCTTTTCCTAGCTGTCGGCCCCCCCGCTCCCCAGCTCTTAATCTTCATTGTCATAAATCATTGTGCCAGCCTAAAATATTGAGAGTGACTTTGGATATTTGTCTAGCCATACAGCACAGATGGACAAACTAAGAGACTTGGCAGTTAGCCGGTGCTGATTTATGCTGAATTCAACAATATTGTTACAGGCTTACTGCTGTAGTTATATTTAGGGTTGATACAGTAAAAATCTCTTCATCTCCTTTTGTCAAGGCAAGGTTTTTCAACTGATTTCTGAGGGAGCAAGTATGAGCTAATGCTGCAGTTTTCTAAACACACAGACCTACCCTGGAGGTTATGTAGGATTAGCAGTACAACTTGAAGAAAAACCTTGAAGGCAGCAATGGGTTTCATTCTCTGAAACCATGCATGTTCTGTGTTTCTTTTCATCCATGCAATGATTTACTGAGGCATTGTAGTGGTTTGGTAGAGCCTTGTGCTGCATAACATGAGGGATTAAGGGCAGTAAGGATCATTCTGCCTCTCTTTATATGTAATGTGGATCAACTACTTTCTCTATCGACTCTGGCAAAACAGTATATAATGTACATTTTTCTTGGTTTGTTACTGAGGAGTTATGAAGCTCTTACAGCTCTCTGTTCTCAACACAATTACCATTATTATTTGGTGCTAAGGGTAATGTGAGGTCTGAAATCTCACAAGGCATTGACAAAGGGTGGGAATCCCATTTTTTGGTGGAATTAAAGACTGACATCGAATGCTTAGTGCTGCTTGACTTTCTATGGCAATAGTAGGAATCAGATGCCTAGTACATATGTAGACTCCTAAGTGTAGTTGTTCTAATAGTGGATGTAGTCCCATCCAAGAACTGGCTCTCTGCTTGAAATTTTTTATATATGTGGCTTGCATATGACTCCTGAATCTGGCTCACTACTGTGGATGACACAAATTTGTGTAGAGCTTTCATGTCATATCTCTCAGATTTTGGCTTTCTGAGGAAAAATCTTTTTAACTTTTTCCTATTATATTATTGCATTGTGTCAAAATACACTGTCATAGTCACTTGCTGCTCAGCTGCAATAATATTTAATTCATAACCTGCTTTCATGACTTGGAAGAAAACTATTCACACACAATCTGTTCTCCCTGCTTTTTTAGTCTTCTAACATCGAGATGAGTTCAGGTCAAAAGATAGAAATGGATACTGAAGGTTCAAAATCCAGAAGAAAATGAGCTGAGACTCCTAAAAGCTGTTTCAAAACTGAAAAAAAATCTCTTGCATGAAATACCTGATATAAAATGGAAAAAACACTTGAAATATATCCTTGTGGGCTTAAAGTATAACTATTTCTGTGAGAAATGTATTTATTTATAACTTGTTTTGAGAATGTATGTTTTTGAACATGTAATAGGTAGATAGGAAAAAATTAAAACTATTTTTTAAAAGATGGCTTGAGATACTAAACTCTTTTTTAAGCAAAGAGGACTTCGGATATAAATAGCTGCTTGATTTCCTGTAAAGTTCACAATTCTTTCAATTTTTCCAGATGTGTAAAATAAGGAGACACATACCTTTGAAGATCCTTGTGGGTCCCTTCCAACTCAGGATATTCTGTGATTCTACATAGCTGCTTTTAAAAAACTGCTTGAAACAAAATGCCATCAAATTTGTATAATATCAATTTCCACATATTTTATGCACCTCAGTAATCTCTTAACCACCTGACCACTCCTGAATATGACTAATCTGCATATAGATAGTCTAAATTAACATGCTTAAAATATCTAAGAGCAGATTTCAAAGGAATCATTCTGGAGCTAGGTACCCAGCCTTCAACCATTTTCACAGGCTGATTTGGAAACTCAAATGACACATTTTTCCATTAGATTATGGTGAAAGAGGTAACCTTCTTCCAGGAAAAAATAGCTCCAGTATATAACAGTATTTCTCAGATATTCCTTCTTTCTGCACAAGCCCATGAGATAACATGACCTTAAGTTTCTAATCAATAAATCAAAACTGCTTTCAGATATCTTATACTTTGTGACATTTAGAAAGGGTGGCAAGATGAACATTAGGAGCGATTTCTCAGTATCATTTCTATACTTATCAGAATGTCTTCCCTTAGAAAGGAAGACAAATTGCCTTTATTTCTGTTTCAGACTTAAGTTCTCTGTTCACCCTTATTTCAGTTGTAAGAAGGGCAAAATTATGATGTCTGCTTTGAAGTCCCAATTACCCTCATTTATGTCAATGGCAACTTTATTAAGGCTTTTTTGTGTTTTAAGCCACTGAAGTACAATCCAAACAATTACATCTATGGTATTAAAAGCCATGTGCCTTTGAGGAAGATATCATTCCGTCTGTAGCTCTGAATGCAGCCCACAGGCTTGACCTCTCTTAAAAAAGTGAAACATTGCAGACTTCTCTGTGTGTTTCCCACTGGGAACTTTAAATAGGAGGCAACTAATGTTCATTTTCCATTTTTTAATTATTCAATGCTGCGAGTTGAATTCTTGTGGTATAATGTCATTTAGCAGGAAACAAAGTGAAACAAGTGAATTGCAAACTTTTGACACTGCAAGAATTTTTCCTCTGTCCTCTGAGAGCTGGTAAGCACTGTAAAAGAAAAATGTTTCTGTCATTTAGCTTTGTTTGTGCCATTTTTCCCTTGTACAAACTTAAACTAGGGAAAGTCTGTGGTTTCATTTTAATGCACAGTAAAGAAGACAGTGTCAAAAAATAATGTTTAGATGTTGGGTTTATTCTAAAAATGTCAGTCAGGGCACACAAACCTATTAAGAGACAGTTAAGTAAATTAAATGTTACATTCTACATGCAAGGAGTTATTCTGACATGCCAACATCATCTGTCATCAGAGATTTGGGTTCAAAGGGACCTCTCGTCCAACTTCCCTGATCAATCAGGGTGAGCTAAAGCTGGTTGTCCAGGGCATTTAAAGAGGTTTTATCAGTTTCTCTTTTATTGTCTTTTATATTGTCTAATATCTCATCCTGTTCGTATGTAATAAATACTCTAGGTCAAAATACATATTCTTTAGGCATGAGCTGCTTTCAACCAAGTTATGTTAGGTAACCGTGGGGGAAAACACAATTAAAAAATTATTTCAGTTCAGTTACTAATGTTTGCTTTAGTTGGGGTCTTTTCAGTTAGTATTATTAGCAAGTGACTGCATGCAGTTTTTAGATTTATCTTATTCTGTAAAAGTGAAAATCCTGTGCAATATTGTATGATGGAGAGAGGTCATTTGGTATGCTCATACTGTGTTATGGTGTGCAGGAATATTTGTATTGTTCCAGAAACAATAAGAGGGAGTGGTATACAGCTGTGCTATCAGTCTGCTGTTTGGGATAATCTGTCATATCTTCTTAGATGCATGGCGTTTCACCATGAAATGCAACAACAGCCTTTGTTTCTGTCTTATGGCTGAAAAAAATGTCTTTTGAATTACATTCAGTAAAAGCCAGGATTGGGGAAAAAATAGAAGTAATTTTTTTGGTTGTCTTTATTTTTGTTCTCCTTCCTCATTCCTCTGGAGAAAGTTTTGTGAGGATGGAATTTTTGGATCCTTAAAGACACTGTGGTGAACATTAACATGGCATTCATATAGGGTTTTTTTGCTTGAGAAGAAAGTTTTCTTTTTCTTGGGCTGGTTCAGGAGAGCAAATCAATCATGTTTAATGAACAAGTGCATCCATTTAAAAAGGACTGACTTCTTTTGTTCTCTTCCAAACTGGAAATGCATTGTGCATTTTAGTGTAGGACGGGTCAGGTATGAGCAGTAGAAATTCATAAGTTACTTTTTTATTGACCATAAATAAATATATAATCGAGCCTGAAATGTAGACCATGTTTCAGATTATTTTGTATAATTAATTGATATTTAAGGCCCTTCAAAATAAGGATTAATTGGTAATGTTGACCAAAATTGGACTGAACAGTCATTCATCAAAGATGCAGTAAAAAATAGGTAATAGTTTTCAGATATCTATTGAACATCCATGTTTTGTCATTTCATCTTTTATTTTCCGTGTTTGGTTTTTGGAAGTTTTCAAACATAAAACAAAAGTCCACAATAAAAAAAAGTAAAATAAAAGTCCAAATAAAACTACCTCTACAACTTCTTCATAAAAGTCTCTTCGTAAACTGATTACACTGCAAACTTTGTCCATATGTGTGTCCTGTGTAAAGACTACAATGAAATGGAATAAAAGTGCATCTTGCAAATAACTTGTAGTTTTTGGAGGATGCAGTTGAGATAATAAAATGTAAAGAAGATTTTAAAAAAGGTTCTAAAATGGGCATATTAATTAAACTAACATGAAAGAAAAGGTAAATTTAATTTATAGGTAAAAACTATGAGTGAAAGGATACAGTTTTTACTGGACAATATTAATGGGGTCATAACTTACCTGCTTCTATTTTAGTTTTTTACCAGTCTTCATTAAGTTTTATTTGACTAAATGGCATGATCAAGTAACACAGTTTTAATCTGGCTTTTGTTTTGCCACTCCACCCTAAAGGACGCACTGAATGTGTTTGGCATTGGGCTAAATTTTGAACCCATTTTCCTCGCTAGACTTCTATGTTTTTATGCTGAATCCAACCAGATACAGAGAGGAGTTGTCCTCTACCTTTCAGTAGAGCACTGATGCAAAAATATAATTCAGCAGCCAGAAATTTTTTTAAAGGTTGGGGCAGCAGGGGGAGGGGAGCAGAGAAGGGAGAAGTAATGGAAACTTTTCTGGAAATTCAAGTGAAAATGCAGAATACCCTCCTCACCACAGAGCTAATCAGATTTAGTGGAGTCATAGATGCCAGTACTTCTGCTTTGTCAGGAATTTCACAGTAAGATAAGCACAGCAGTTACTACTTCCTGATATATTCCATACTTCAAAATAACAGTAGTGTAATAATGTTAATCAAACATAAGAGCATTAACATTTAATTGTTTCTACAACCCAGAGGTTATATTTGAAGACATCCTCTGTAGTTATATGACTGCCTGGTTCCCTTTATATCAATAGTGAACTGGGGGAGAAAAGTAATTTTTTTGTGGTCGAAACATATATAAAGTTATTTTTGATTGAAAATAGCAGTAAATTATCAGGAACAAAATGCAAAGTGAGACCAGTATCCAATTTTCAACAATTCCTCAAGCTCAATATGTGAAATATAGACTAAAATATGTTATTGATTACATGTCTACATACATTACCTATAAAAATTAAAGCAGTGTTTTTATTACTGTGTTCATATGCACAAATAATAATGTGTGTAAAAAATGTTACATTTAAGATTGAAGTATTTGTCAATTTGCTATCATAATGAGACAATTTTTCTCTAAACTACCAGAAAAATTTACATTAATATTTGTGAAGCAATATGTTAATATTAAGGTGTTAATTACATTTATTCTTTATCCCTCACTGTAAATGTTATCTGTAAATTACTGTAAGAGTATTGAATAATATACTTCATTGTGACTATTCTTTGAATTCTTCAAAGATAGGATTGTGTTTTATGTACCTTTTTTAGCATAAAAGTGATAAAAATTTAGCATTAAAAATTTCTCAGGATTAGTTCTAACTTCTCTACTACAAGCAGTCAACAACTCTCCTCTGTCAGAGTTCCAGGCAAATGTTATCACCTTTTAGGTGATAACAGGTAATTTTGCTGTATCATTTACCTCTTTTCTCTGATGCTCTCCCCTAGTGTAGCAGCTAACACCTTTGAGAACACTAAAAGCAATGGAATCATGGAATCATAGAATCAACTGGGTTGGAAAAGATCTCTGAGATCATCAAGTCCAACCCTTGATCCAACACCTCTGTGGTTATCAGACCATGGCACTAAGTGCCACATCCAGTCTCATCTTTGAAACCTCCAGGGATGGAGGATCCACCACCTTCCTGGGCAGCCCATTCCAATGTTTGATTACTTTCTGTGTAAAAAATTTCTTCCCAATAGCCAACCTAAACCTCCCGTGGCAGATCTTAAGAGCATGCCCTCTTGTCTTACTGCTGGTTGCCTGGGAGAAGAGACCAACCTCCACCTGGCTACAACCTCCTTTCAAGTAGTTGTAGGAAATAGTGAGGTTTCCCCTGAGCCTTCTCATCTCCAGGCTAAACAACCCCAGCTCCTTCAACCTCTCCTCATAGGACTTTTGCTCGAGTCCCTTCACCAGCCTCATTGCTCTTCTCTGGACCTGCTCCAGCACCTCAATATCCCTCCTGAACTGATGGGCCCAGAACTGGACACAGCACTCCAGGTGTGGCCTCAGGTGTCTCCTGAGGACAACCTGTCTTACTGTTGAAAACTGAGGCAAAGAAGGTGTTAAGTACCTCAGCCTTTTCCTCATCTTTGATAACTATGTTCCGCCCCATTTCCAACAAAGAATGGAGGTTTTTCTTGTCCCTCCTTTTGCTATTGATGTATTTGTAGAAGCACTTCTTGTTATCCCTAGCAGAAGTGGCTAGATTGAGTTCAAATTCTCCCTTTGTCTCCCTAATTTTCTTTCTACATGACCTAGTGATATTCCTGAACTCTGCATGAGCAGTCAGCCCTTTTTTCCACAGTTGGTAAGCTCTTTTCCCTCCTATTTTTTTTCAAAATCTCTCCGTTCATCCAGGTTGGCTGTCTTCCCCACCAGCTCACCTTTCACTGGGGCAGCCTGCCCCTGTGTGTTCAAGATGCCCCAGATGGCCTCTGACCACCACATCTCCAACCAGCCCCTCTCTGTTTGTGAACAGCAGGTCTGCCATGGCCCCACCCCTGGTAAGCTCATTTACCAGCTGGAGCAGGAAATTATCCTCTATACACTCTATGAATCTCTTAGACTGCCTCTTCTCTGCTGTGTTGAGTTCCCAGCAGACATCCGGCAGGTTAAAGTCACCCACAAGGACAAGGGCTGGCGATTTTGACACATCTGCCAGCTGCTTGTAGAATAATTCATCACCCTCATCATCCTTTAGAAAGGAGTAATGAGTCACACTGGCATAGTTGGGTTTTACTTGAAGATTTTGATGTTAAAACTAACATTGTCGGTTATTGTGACTCAGTTCTGCAACAAATGCAGGTAACTCAGCATTATAAAATATCAGATATTTTTAACTAGTACTGTACTCAGAAGGTCTTACATTTTTATTGAATAATGTGACCTATATAAACTGCTTTTGTATGTTTTGGAAAAGCACAGCCATAAATAAATAACCCTAAGGCACTAGTACAAGCTGATTAGCTAAATGTTAATTAAGAAACTGTAAATGCAAAGTACAAATAGCTGTATAATCATACATAGAACAGTATCCTTGGTACAGATTATGTACTGATCACAACCAATACAAATATCAAAGCGTGTGATATTCTGTAACCAGCTTTCTACTCTCTCTGAAAAGAATTCCTAATCAGTTCTGATAATTAGACAGTACTAACTTAAGCAAAGTAAGTATCAGGTCTTTGCTAAGTTAAACCATTTTGACTGAAATAGCTTAATATGTGAGAACCACAGCTAACAAAACCATCAGGAGCAATAGCTGGTGGTGTAAGGGTGACAGCAATCAGCTGTGCTGAGGCTGGAGGCAGTTGACAGAAGATGTACAACCATGTCCAAGCTATAAATATAGGTTATGGTTTTCTTTCAAATACTTTTCCTTCTCTGACACTGCTTACAGGCATCTAAGGTGTTTGCTATAACCTCTGACTCAGTTTTCCTAGACATAACTCACATCTACTTGCATTGAATCCTTTCTCCTGGTTTTATTTGTTTTGATTAGAAGAAAATGCAAAGTTTCATTAATAATACCGCAGGATTTTTTTAAATCTATATGGGAATGGTTGTACACATTTTACAATAAAAAGAAAGCAAATTGTGTATTTCAAACTGCTACTTTGAAGTAATTTGACTAGATTTTTTTTTTTCCTGACATTTAAAAGTACAGATAAAGCATTAGGACTAATATTATAAAAATAATGTGTTTGGAAGAACCATTTCAGCCAAAAAATTACACTTTTCCACAGAGTAGAGAGGGTGAACAGGTCTTGAGATCATGATTTGTATATTGTTCTTGCACTGTATGATTAATTGACTCTCATGTAACAATTCTAATCCTCTCTATGGATAATTTCTAAGTGCTCTATGTAAAAAAGTGTGTAAAGTATCTTAAGATGGTGGGTTTATTTTTTTTTTTTTCACTTGGTTTTAAGGTCTGTCTCTAACAATGAATTCTGTACTACAGAAATAAAACATTTTCTTCTTGGTTTTCACAGCCAACATAAAAATGTGTGTGGGTTCTACAATGATTGCTAGGACATGAAAAGTCATTAAGATATAATGTCTAAGTAGCATCAATAATTCAAGTGTTCTCAGAGAAAGCAAAGCAGGAAAACAGAAAAACTGAATTCAGAAGATTATATTTGTTCAGTTTTAAGGTTAGAGAAAAGGCTATCTCACCAAGCTGGTAATGAGACACAAGACCAAATGAAACAGCCAATTTTTAGATATTATAATATCATCAGATAAAAGATATTGTTTTAAGACAGTTATTCTTGTAGAGGACTTAAAGGAAAAGAAAGTGAGAAATCCAAATCTGATCTTAGTGGTATAATATATAGTAAGATATGTTGTACTAAACCAAATCTAACACCAGAAACATTTAGGGCAGGCAAATAAAAAAACCCAAACCCTGTGTTTGGAGAGACTTTTTATCTTTTATTAACAGTATTCAAAGTGACCCTTAAGTAGGTTCTATGCATATTGCCTGTAGGAAGCAGTTTGAGTTGTTGTCAATTCACTTATTTTCCTTCTATTTTCCTAAAAGGATTAAGACCCGAATTTAAAAGGCTAGGCTCTGTAGAGGTTGTGTGGAAAACTCAGGAGTTTTGAGCCTTTATCAGGCTCCAAGTTAAAACACCAACGTAGATCTACTCAGAGAAATCAGGATCAAGATAAGTTGTAAGACTGACAACCAGAGAAAATCAGACAAAAATTATATAAAATCAGAAGCAACCTGTAAAGATTCAGATCTGAGTAGAATCAAAACTGGATTTGTTCCTGATGGTCATCTTAAAGAGCAAAAGTTTTCATCCTCTAATATTATGGCTGTAGAAAGAGAAATGTAGTTTTTCATTATATACCTTTGCACCTTTACAACTGAGAAGAGAATCTGGCTCAGGCTTTTGCTTTGATATCCCCTGGATAAGAATATAGTCCCAATCCTCAAAGCTAATGCACATTTTGGTTTCCCCTGAACAGCAGCACTTATGGCCATCTGTTAGACTGGCATTACTCCTAAGCCAAAATTCTTCTGCCAGTTTAAAAATGCCATGGAACAGCAACTGGTGGAAAGAATCAATTTTTATCTCTTCTCCCTCCTGTGGTAGCCTTCATCAAATATTGCTCTAAAATTTACTTTTTTTTTTTATTATTGTTTTAAGTATTTCTACTTAACAGCAAGGCTAATTGCAGAAAGTTAATTGCCCATGTAACTCCTTAACCACTATTAATCTTAGACCTCTACCAATTTAATTTTTGTCAGACTATGTTTGAGCTTTATAAAAGTAAAAAAAAAAAAAAAAAAGAAAAAAAGAAAAAAAGAGGTTGAGGTTTAAAAAAATAAGGCAATAAGGAAAGCACTAAAAAGCCTATGAAATGTTGGGGGTTTTTTAGTGGCTCAAGTTGTATGACAGAATAACATTTTTTTTCCTCTTTTTAAGTAAATTAATAAGTCATTTTATATTAAGCCATTCTGTGGAAAACGTGGCCCTCATTTTTATTTCTAAGAAAAGCCATTATCTTTAGTAGTATTCTTCCAGTTGAGCCTGGGATATGACATACAGTAAAGCTCCTAAGTGAGTAAGCACAGTGATTATTGAAACATCCAAATAGTTTACTTCTCTGTGACTGCCTGGAAAGAGGCGTGCAAACAAATTTTCTCCAGAGGTTGCCTTGAAAAAAAATGTTTATTTTAGACCTGTAGCATTGCAGTACTTCAGCTATAAAGTTTTCAGCTATTTCAAACACTTCCAGAAATTCTTATGCTTATTCCTTAATGGGGGAATCCTTCAAATGGTCATACACGGCATACAGTGCTAAAAAATATCATTCAGGAATCCACTATTACCTGGCTGGCTTAGCACTTAGAAGTAGTGAATGTCTGCCATGCACAGCCATCACAGTACGGCCTCAGACTTCGGGCAGACAGACATCCACCCTTAATTCTTCTATAGTGGACACACTGCCAAGAAAACTTCTATTGAAGTTTAAAAAACGCTTTCACTGTGAGAAACTTTTCCCTCTGTGAGAAGAAAAATACCTTATCTACAAATAGACTAATTTAATGTATGTTCCATGGAATTTGATAGTATCAAACATTTATTTTGAGACTAATTTGAGGCTTTGTCTTCAACTGAAGATATGCTCTTGCAAGTTTCTTTGTGCAGGACTCAGTTCTACTCTAAATTAACTACTCTGTTTGAAGAGTTTCTGTTTTCAGTTGCATTGCATGCATCTTTTGTGAATGCCTTTACTTTAAACTGTTACAGTTTCCTGGTTTTATTTTTACAGAGAACTGTTCTGCATTGTAGAAGTTTCATTTTCAGACTATTATGTTTGTTCATTAATGCTTTTAATGTTCCTGCTGAATCACTGTTGCACTTTTATTCTCTAACATGCACCAAGCTCTCACAGCTTGGAATTTATCCCACTGTAACGAAAATTTGGGACTGTGACCTAAATTGTACTGATACAAATCAATCTGCTATTATCTTGCATGTGCTGGCATTAATTGATAGGTTTGTTGGCACTTCTTTAATTGCTTGAGTTATGCAATTAAGACAGATCTTGTGAAATGGCAGTAGGGTTAAACAGAACTGTTAAGAAAAGAATTTCATTCTGAATAAAATCAGGAAAAAAATCCCACCCACAGGATATTTTACAGTGTGACACTCCTAAAAAAATACAGGAACCTGGTCACTACAACTAGCTCTGTAATTGGTTAAGTCATAATAATTAAGTAGTTGTCCTGTGATGACTTTGTATATCTTTAATTCAGTGAGGATTGTTTCGGGGTTTTGTGGGCAATAAGGTATTTATTGAGTACAACTAATTTTTACTTGAAATTTGCCTTCACTGTTTCTCTCTTGACATAAAGTACAAATGACACAAATAATCTTCCAGCCCAAAGAAATAATAATTTTCTATTATCTGTTTTTTTACCAAGAATGAGTAAACAAGTTATGTTTTCCATAAGACTTTCACTGGGACAAGAGGGTTGCAAGTGAAGTATAAAGGATGTGGTGGAGACAAACAAAGTAATGACTAAGATTGGTATTGTTTCCAGTGGAAAAGATGTGTGTAGCCTGGGAGAAAGATTAGAGAGGGACCTAGATGAAAGGACAACTACTGAAGCTAGACACAAATATTGTTTGATGTATATATAGCAAAATACTGATACATGTAAGTTCTGTCTGCAGCACAGATTCGTAGCTCAGAAATCACAATGGGATGAGGATCAGTTCAGTCAAATGTGATAAATGTGACGGACTGTTAATTCTTGTGGACTGTGCTTATGCCAGTTTATGTTTATTTCAAGCATTGGTTATTTCAAAAGAGTTGTTATATCACGATGAGCAAAAATTCCAGAATGCTCAGCTTTACATAGCAGGATATATGGTAATCTAATATGACATACGAAAACATACACACTTTGGAAGCTCACTTTAGCCCTTCTGTTATCACATATGGTCTTCAAACTAAAAATTAACAGAAGAATATTTAAAAATAGGTATCTCTTGGAGTGAGAAACTATCAGAATTGATTCTAGTAATCAAATGAGAAGTAAACTCAAGGAGAAAGTGATTGAATAGTTTGTGCAGGTGGATAGAGACATCTCTAAGTAACAAAAATGTCATGCAATAAGTGTAATGCAATAAATCACTCCTGGAGCAGAGGATCCATATTACTCAACAGTACCTTGAAGCTGAATATGCAGAATGGTTGGTATTCTAATGATTCTTGTAGAATAAACCTTGCTCACTACTGGTGTACCTATTCTTTCAGATGAGAAACCATTGCTTCCAGTACTCCACAATAGCACCTTCAGTTAGTGAGCGAGCCTTTCCAGCCATTTGTCCCATTTGCTAGGGCTTCTTCTCTGGAAGACAGAAAATATAAAAGTTGGTTACCAGTTTTAATGTTTTAGGTTCTGAATGACTGAAGGGATTTCAGGTACTCAATCACTATTTTTTTGGAAAAAATTAACTCTGTCTGCATATGGGCATAGGGGGTCTGTGTAGGGAAAGAAGAGAATGCATCTAGTCTTACTAACATGAGTGATTACAATATCTGCATTTATATATAAATAGACAAAAAAGACTGCACTTTCTCAGATATATCTTAACACATCTGTTTTTTACTGTATCTCAAATATTTGTATGTACACATGTGCGTGCCTTTATATGCTCCTCAGAATAGGAGTAAAGTAAAACACTTCAATTTTTTATATGACCAAGACCAGGAACAGATGATGCATAATTCTAGTCTTCATTTCACCCAGAAGAAAGATAAGAATGCAGAAAGTTGAGCTGTCTCTCATGTCTATATCCTCAGACATCTTGTGTATCAAAGGTTTCCAAGAGATCTAAAGAAACAAAAGCGAATCCTGCCTCCTTGACGATTGTAAAAAAATAATTGAAGTGTGAGACTAGTACTAATGCTGTACGTTACTGCATCTGAAATCTGGATGTATAGAGGCAAAAAAGTCCAAGGATATCCAAGTGTAGCCAAAAATATTGGAATATAATTTTACTAGTAGCTTTCTTATTAAGAGAAAAGTGAAATTATTGATGTGAGGAGACTCATTGTGGCAGCAAGAGGCCAAAAAAATCACTCATTTGTGAATGAATGTTACAGTCTTTAAGAATGACTGTGTCAATGTAACAAACTCAAAAATTCCTCAGAGGATTCAGTATGTATATGATTCTGCTTTTGAGTAGCTGATTTCTTTCCTTCCTCCCTCCCTCCCTCCTTCCCTCCTTCTTTCCTCCCTCCCTCCTTCCTTCCTTCCTTCCTTCCTTCCCTCCTTTTGCTCTTGCTCATGTATATTTGTTTTAACCATGGGGTAAAATATATTTAGACATATTTCTTCCATCCTCTCATAAAGAATAATGTTTGTGTAGAGTAAAAACTGAGAAAATGTGGCATACCATACCACACCCCACTGATTCAAAATTATTACAGAATTTATATTGCAAATACACATTAACCTGTTGAACAGGAAATCATACAAATGTTTGCTAATAATGTTATAGATCTTCTAATTTTATGTGCTTCTATTATGCTATATTTTAAGCAACCACACGTACTAGAGAGATGCAATACACTTTGTCCTCCACGGGCATCAATGAATTTAAAATGGCAGATCTTGTATGATGCCAACAATAAAAATATTTCTTCAAAGATCTTTTTTCCAAGAAACAAACCAGTGGTTTTCCAAGGGTAGTCCCTATGCAGCCAGAAAATATAAAGATGAGTCTTATAATATAAGCTTCCTTTTTATGTTTTTTTTTTAATGTATATTTATAGAATTTAGTGTCAAAGTTATAAATCCCAAATGAGACATGTATTGTGTAACTCTGTACTAAAATTGTGTCTGGTTTAAATCCAAGCGCGAGGTGAGCAAGGCATCTGTGGATTTTTAGAATCTGTCCCTGGTTTCATAATGACTTTACATCTTCAAATTCAGTTTTTAAATGACTGTTGCATTGTTATCTGTCTGCACAGTACATTTCTGCAACAACAGGAAGCAAGCTGAATTCAGCAATCAGATAGCTTGCTCTCTTATCAACAAAGCAGACTTCATTACGAGGCATCCCTGTTTATCTAATTTCTTTCTGTACATACTGCCTGAATGAAGTGTCAGCCTCTTCTAGCTTTGTATGTCTACAATTGCCTGTGGATAAATGCTCTATACAAGTAACAACTATTTTATAGTTACATATATACGGGTGTTGGTATATGTATATAAATGTATATAAATATATACAAAATACTCAAACACTTATATAAGTATACATTTATATAATGTCATGGTTCCGGCCAAGACAGAGTTAGTTTTTTGCAGTACCTGTGAGGGGGTGGAGGCTGGAGCCATGTGGGCATGGCTGTGTGGTTCTTTGATACCACCTCACGTCATTGCCAGAGGCAGAGGAAAGGTACTCTAGCTTCCGAGAAGGGTGGGGCTTCTGGTCCAGAAAACGTGGTGGGAGCAGAGAAGCCATCTGCTGTTGGTTATCGTTGCCCAGGGTCCGTGGAGAGCATCTTTGCATGTAAATCACTCTTTTGTTATTAATATTGTTGGTGTTACTGTTCGTTTTCTTATCTCATTGCTGTTTCCAGTAAATTGTTCTTTTCTCAAGATTTACATGTATGTAAATCTTATCTATCTTATCTTATCATACATCTTATCTGTATGATCAGATAGGCTTCTGATCATTCCCCTCTTTTAAAGCAGTGTGAGGTAAGAAAAAATAAATTTTATGGAGGGACCATAATATAGCGGGCTAAACACTATTCTAGCTAAAATTTCACCACCTACAAACTAACAAAAATCAGGATGGTGAACTCCTTTAGCGGCTAGCTTTTTTCCCCGTTTGCCACTCACTCTCTCCAGCCTTGCTGTGGCCGTGACCCAACAGGAGAGAGCTGTCAGAGAAGCCAGGCCAATATCTCTGCCCTGAAAGAAGAGTATGAACATAGTTTGTATAGATTATCATAATTAGTTTTGCACAACAATTTCTAATGATGTGGTTAATTGAAATGACATTTTTTTGTAGTGCGTGCCTCAGTAACCATGGCATTTTTGTCTTCGAAGCAAATTTGCATTTAATATGGTTCTTCCCACAGCAGTTATCCAAAACCTAGGCAAAATGACTTGTCTTGCAATTGTGAGGAGAGCAAGACAAGGTCACTGCTCTGAGCCAGGAGGGCAGGAGCTGTAAGGATGAGAGACCACCAAGAGAGACTTGTCTGTCCTTGAACTTGTGTGGTATTCCTCTGCTTTTTCATCAACTGTCTTTCCTGTACACATAAGAATTGTGGTTTTGTTGCTTTTCCCAGCATTCTCAATGAAGCACTTGAACACTAGTGAAATGAAGAAATTGTAATTTTTCCTGCATTAAAAAAAAAAAAGGCAAGTAATTTTCCTCAGTGTAATAACGGCTTTGGAAATACATTGGGTATTTGAAACTGTAGAATTTCCACTTTCAGTGATTTTATCATTCTGGGTTATTAGACACTCTAGATTTTCAAAGTAAGTTCAAGAGAGCAGTTTTTAAAACCTCCTACATCAAAATCTAGGATTAAGAAGTATATATTCTCATTATTTAAAAAGAAGAAATTAACCTCTATCTGTTATAACAAGCTAACGTTAGACAGATGTAGGACAGTATTATTACTGTTATTTCAATATATGAAAATCTTAAGCGAAAATTTCAGCAGAAACCCACCATTAGGTCTAGAACCCATAAAATAATTCTGTTAAATGGCAAATTTGAATCTAGAAGGAAGAAAGGACTATAGAGACCATTTATCTCTTTGAACTTGAATTTCCTTCTGATATGCACCTTTATTTCTCTATTGTTTGTAAGGTAGTGGTAGATTTCTTTAGCAAATGTGTATCTTTACCTCTTTTAGAGTGAGTAATTTAAAATAATTAGATTGCCCAAATTTGCGTACTTAAACTCCACTCACCTAAGTTCATTTTTGGCTTTAACAGTGTGTGTTTGAAAACATAAGCCGTTACTTCCGCTTTCGTTTAGTTGCATTTTGATGCTACTGTAATTGTACTTTCCTCCATTAAATACATTACTGTACTTTCCCTCAAAACAATGGATTAAGATTCTTTCAGCAGGCTCCTAAGCTACTGTTTTAGGAAGATGTATGTTCTCTTTTATGTGACCTGGAAACTATCATTCAACAGCCACTTGTTTCTGTAAAGGATCTCAAAGACCTTTTACAACAATATCAGATGGAGAACAGCAGTTATTCCCAATAGCTTGAAAGTAATTTCTGACCTGAGTAACAGAGACCTGTATAATGTGAAATTCCTCAAACCAAACTGGTGACTGTGTATTAATATTACAATACTAATACAGTATGCTAATGTTATTCATAGATATTAATGTGATAGGGGGTTACACAGAGTTAGCCCCCAAGAGATGCAGAAGGAAATTTTAGTGACTCATGAGAAATGAAGTATTTCAGGCAAAGTAAGCTCATTCAAAACAGAATTTTTGAATTTCTCTTTGTACTTGCATTGTGTGAGTCTTACCTTAGCCTCGTAAAGTAGTTGTAGATATGACAAAGCTAACTTCTTATCTAAATGGGTTAACAAAGGTATGTGTTTGTTTACTGACATACAGGATTTTTTCCTTAGAGTATGTGGTGAAAAAAGTGTAGATTAACTCGCAATTTCCATTTCAGTAACAGTACAGATACATGTTTGGTTTTTTGCTGTAGTTTGTGTTTCCCTAGCAATATCCTGTAAGGGTAATTTTCTACCTTAAAATATGTTGCACACAAGATTTCATTTGACAGTTATTGCAATGATCCCTCCAAATGCACGCTGTCTCTTATTAGAGCTGCAGAAAATTTCTGGGGTTAGCTTTGCTATACTAAATTAAGGCATAACTTTGGTCAATGCTCCCAGAATTTTTGACTGATAAAAGGAGATATTTCATCTCTACTTGCACATTACGTAGTGCAAAAATACTGTTTTCTATGTACACATTCTGTAATAATCTTAATTTTGATTTTAACTTTGGGTTTCTGATGTGAAACAGTTATTGTGTGTGCATGTATTTTCAATTTAGGGACCACATTTTATTAAGAGCAGTAGCTCTCCTATTCAGATATCAGGCATCAATCATCTATTACCTGTGAGACTCTTCCAATATGGCTCAGGCATGCATCAATCAGGCATATGAAACACAAACCAGTTATAGATACATGTAACTATTTGTGTTTATGTGGCTGGTTGATATTTAAATACTAGGCTAGAATTATTTTGCCTTTCATTTTAGTCCTAATTCTAGCTAGCAATTCTTTGTCTTTCCTATCTCTGCTGGTATTTTGATATTTTACAATACCAAAGGAAGTCTAGATAAAAATAAAGAAAAAACATGGATTTTATTCTTTTATAAGATTTATCTCTCAGGCTTAGCTTATATATTCATCCAAAGTAAGAAAATGTTTTACCTTATTAGAGATTATTTACTTATCAAAGAAAATATTTAAAACACACAAGGGAATCTATTTCATTTTGGTCTAGTGGAACAGAAATTAAGTGACTCTTTAGAAGTAGTTTACTGATTTAAACAATTGAGTGGCTATAATTGTGTAGAAAGTATTACATCATAAAATGTATTATGCCTCCACAGAAAAGAAATTGCACTGGAATCTCTGAACCGGCAAAGAGATTTCATTAGAAATAATAGACACTTGCCCAAAACTCTGACTCTCCTGATTAGTTTTGCTGCTTTCTGTATATTGTTGTTGTATCAAAGATATGAATTACTAGGACTTTATAACAGATAGAATCTAGACTTTTGTATCTTCTAATCAAAAATTTCTATCTTCTGCAATGTTGTGTGGCTGTGCTTATAAAAGATGAATTCAATATATAAAATCTCAGAATGATGCTAAACAGTAGTAGCTTGAATTCATTGGTATTAAGTAAACATTTCACAATTTTATAAACATACTTGAAGACTTCTCAGGGTTCCTAAAATGTTGTATTATAAGGACATTTAATATTGTTACTCATTGTGATATGGTGCTACTAACAATGAGGGTATCTTGTTGGTGCAGTAATGACATTTTCTGCCTCAAGAAATGGTAGCAGAATGTTGTATTTAAAGGAAAACAGGGTTTTCTTGATCTAGGGCTACAGGAAAGCTTTCAAGTCATAGAATGTGGATCATGCAAGTATAACCCTTTCCTGACGTCTTGTTTCCTACTTATAGAATTTGGAGGCAAAAATTTAAAAGCAGGATGATGTTTCCAGGTTTTTTTACTTAGTCCAGAAAAAATTTACTTTTGGAGATACTGGAGAGGTGACTTTTTTATCATTCTAAAGTATCAGTAAATATGCCAACCATCTTTAATTACTGTTTTCTAGGAATTATTTAAAGGACTGAAAAGTTCCAAAATACCAAAGAGTAAAGGTAGACTCAAAAGTCCAACACACTATAAATTGAAACTCGTACCTAGTTAGTAGGCAGCAGTCATTACCAGTTTTTAAAATACACTACTCTAAAAATGTATTTTGAGCCTTCGAGTTCATTTTTTTAAAAAAAATCAAATATTAGGAGTAAATGTAGCTAACCTGCCTAGTCTTTGCAGTTGCATTTTCCTCAGTGAGAGTGGATTCACCGACCTGTCAAAAAATCAATTAATAGAAAATTTACTAAGTATTAGAAATATTTCCTAAACTAAAAAAAAAAAATTAATTTAGGAAAAAATTGAGGCTAACAAGAATTTATTTAGCACTCAGTTAATGACTCTATTCCATGACTTAATGCATAAAAAGATGTGGATTCATCCCTTTTTTTTTTTTTTTTTTCTAACTTGGAAAAAGTTTCTACCAATTAAAATAATAGATTTATCTATAGCTGAAGTCATTCTTATCTGCAGTGGTCTGGAAATAAAAGTGAGCTGTTTAGGGAAAGCAAAGTAGTCTAATTTCAGGCTGAAAAGATTATTCTGGGCATTTTATGTATGAGTTAAACTCCAGTACAGGCATAATGAATTCCACTGTGTATTGCAATGAAAGTTTTGGCTAATCAGACGGAATAAACTGATAATAAACTTGTGCCTTGAATAGTCTGCCTCATATCCTGAATAATTTAATGTGAGTTATAAAGAAGCTGGTGAAGGAAAGAAATTAGGATCAACAATTAATCATCAGTAAATGCAGATAAGGGCATAGTAGACAGCACCTGTCCCTGTTGGGACTATGTTGTATTGCTTTCCTTGGTTACTTCACTGTCACTGAACTAAACTTTAACAATGTTTACTCATCCACTGGAGAAATGCACTTTTTTTCCTAGGTCACAATGACCTTTAAGAGTCTGATATTCACAGTATTCACTGTAGATCTTATTTAAATGAATAATTGGGAAGGTATTTAGGAGGAGAGATTTGAGAGAGAAAAGTGCAGTTTAACTCGTAATTCTATATTTGTAGCTAATGTTAGGTTCCCTTGGCTGTGAGAATATAACTGTGAAAAAGTGCGTGAATTATGTATTTCATATAATGGAAAATTCAAAGTCTAAACTTCTCTGTCTCTAAGAAACTCATTCAGGTTTGGGCAAAACAGTAAGTTCCAAAAGTAGGTGACAACCACATCCAGTTTTCACTTTGATGACTTGTATGTATAAAAAGGATAGTTGCAAATTATGGCATCAAAATCTACCTTTATCCCTGGCTGTCAGTTCTAGCCTGGATTCCACATTTTGCTTCCTTTCCTATACCTTGTTTTAAACCTATTGTGATAGAAGATTTTTAAACCTATTGTGATAGAAGATTTTTACCTGATGAAAGCTTACAGGTAAAAAACTCCCAAACAAAACCCACACTAAAAAGCAGAGTCTCTTCATTTCCAACTCTTAATATTTAACTTGAAATATTCTTATCTTTCTCAGTACCAAATAAAGAACCTTCTGTAGCTGGAAACCATCTCCCTATGCACCTGCTTAACAGACAGTTTTCATGTCACCTTCTGTTGAAAAGATGAATAGCATAAAGAACAGGACAAATATTAAGCAATAATATTGTGTGGGACTCTGTCACAAGCTCTGCGGTGATCTCGAGACACTTCTGAAGTACTACCGGATCATACTTTACCCTCACAACCCTCACTATTCTTAAGACCCTTAAGATGAGGTTGTGCTGATTACTACAAGTTTGAGAAATTAAAGAAATAAGGCCCAGAATTTGAGAGGGGTTTATTATTTTTCAGTGAAACTAATCAGTGATTTTTGTGGAACAGAAGGTTCTATGGGTTACTTCCAGAATATTTCAGAGCTTTCCTAGCGAGGAAAGAAAATAATGGCAAATGGAAAAAACTGAGTTCAGGGAAAAAAAACTTAAAAACTCTTTCGCCATCTTCCAGAGAGCTTCCCTAATCAGTTATGCTTCAGTCATTATTTCTCCTTCATTGTGATTAAAGTGGGTATTTTATAGAGAACAGAAGAAGATTTCATGTTCAGGAGCAGTTAAGGATCTGAATCGTGGGGGTTTGAAATTTGAAGGATATGAAATTTCTAAAGAATTGCTTAGTTTTCTGGTAGTTTTAGAGTAACCAATCTCTTACAGATTTTTCCATCCGCTTCTCCGAATACTTCTGGGAGGATAGAATTCATGCATTTTTATAGAATAAACAATTTCCACATCAAATATAAAAAAATTGGGGGCTTTTTGCAGGGTAAGTATTTATCTTCTTTTTATGTAGGAAGGGAATCTGTAAAAACAAGACCTCGGGTGATATTTTTGATGACATGCACTAGGAGTGAGTTTCTCCTACTTAGCAGCTCGTGTTCCTAGTCAGAATGATCCCTGTAACTGCTTGCATTTTTACTGTTTTTGCCAAAGGTCGCTTTTTTCTCTTCCTAACTTTTAAGTCAAACGAAATTTTCCATAGTTTTATTTTCTTATGTTTGTGAAACTATAAAGGTCACTAGCCATTAGGGAAATTAGTGCGATAGTGATTGCCTTGCATTGTGTCTGCTCTGATCTGTTGCTAAGTACTGAAGTTTGTATGTTTGGAACATTAGTGCCAAAGTTGCCAATGCTCTCAAGGCTCTAAAAGAAGATGTTATCCCTGTTACCTATTTTTCCACGGAACTTGATGGAGGTTTCTGTGCCAAAGGAGTTCTTAGTGTGGTTGTTTCTGGAGTTATGAAGTTTGGGATTTCTTTAGTTTTGAAGAATGTACTGACAAATTCAGTTCAAAGTACCAGGATTGACAGAAATTTATAAAACTTTAGTGAAGGTAATCCTTAGTTGACTGATGTCAGCTGAAGGGCAGGTCTGTGGCTAGCTTTGAAGAGTCTTCAGTGAAAAATGAAGTGACAATTGAATTTTCTCACAGACTTTTTTTGTAGTATGGCAAAGTTTCTGATATTTAACTTCATGTTTAAAAAAAAAAAAAAAACAAACACAAAAACCCAAACAAACCCACAATAGTAAGCTGTAAGACTGTATGTGTTTTCTAAATCACCTTCTTTCTTAACAACCTTGACTACAAGCTTATTCTCCATTTATTGCTATTCAGAGTTGTTGGCAATGCATTGTTATTCTTAATGGAGCCATTTCAGTTACAAAATGTGGAAAAAATACAAACCAGGTCCATGGTTCTTGGTGGTTTTTTTGTGACAAAGAGATATACATACAGTATATTTCAGATTATTCATTAAATGAAATCCAATGAACATACAAAATAAAGTATGTAAGTCCACTGCAGAAAACTTTTGTTGGTAAAAATTTTCTCACTTCTTTGCTACTCCAGATTTGATTCTATTGGTGAGTTTTATAACTATGACAGAATGCCACAGTGGATTGATTCCTTGTATTCAGTCCCATACCATCTGTTATATTCTCGTATTACTACATATCATGTGAAATAAATGTGTGTTTTTAATTTGAAAATATTTTAACAACCTCCCAGTATTACTTAGTTACCTTCTGTAACAGAAGGTTCAGTCTTTTGTTTAATCTAAAGAATTACTGCTTTTAGTTTATCTTTTCTGCTTAAAAAATATTAACAAACCAAACCTTTGTCATTCTCTCACATACAAAATTCATATCTTCAGTAGAATATTGAACTGATTCTTTTTCCATCTGATGCTTTGTAGGGATCAGAGCTGGGGTAAGTAAAGGGAATGGAAGTATTAAGTAAACTTCTTCTGTTATTTACACTAATTTGTAGCATATATTTCTGCTTAATGACTAGAATATAACCTACCAATTTACTACTAGCTCTACATAAAATGCATTATATGTGATACTGTAAACAAAATGTTGCCTTCTTCAGGAATACGTTCTGTCTTAGAAATGGGACATGGTAAATGGGTAAACTAGTGAAAAAATTCAAAAGCTGTGATTTTTTTTTTTTTATCTGAGACACTGAGACTGTCTGTATTCTCTATTCCTGCAAAGATGCTAATGCAATTTGCATTTACAGCATTTAGTTTCTTTGAAGTCAGGTGTTTCGCTAAAGTAGAGAAAGAAAGGGTGCTAATACTGAAATTCAGAAAAGGCTATACTTGTATAATTTCAGTATATTGATTGAATCATTAGTGATTTAGAATTCTAATGCTTTCTTCTTGTACTGTGGCTCAACTTTGCTGTTAAAGAGAGAAGCAAAAATTCAAATTGAGAACAGAATAAAAATAGCTGTTCCTGTTAGGAACTAATAGCTTATGAAACTGTCATTCCACCAGTATAAATACAAACAGTCCTACTGAAACTAATAGCCACTCTAGATTTACACCAGTGAAATGGTGTAAATCTCAGACTCTGGACCAGTGCCTCACACTATCTTATTAACATGTTTATGTATGAATTTTGATAGCAAAAAGCTTGAAATGAGAAAGAAGGCATCTGAAAGCATATTTAGGGATGTGCTTACACTACATAATGGGAGTAGAAGTAGCACACAATGTGAATTGCCGCTAAAATTATCTTTTGTCTTCATGGTGTGTTTTTCTCATAGGAAACATTGGATGTTGGTGTCAGAGCAAAGAAAGCTTCAAGAAACATTTTGCTATGTAAATAAATTCAGGAGGGTTTTTTCTCTTTTTTTCAGAGAAGACAAATTGTAAGTGCTTGCAGTATAACAATTTGCTTTTAGAGAGTGAACACACACTCACACACAAACAGCACACAGTCAGTTTCAGAGAGTTGCCAGAGATGGGCAATTTTCAATTCATTTACTGAGCTATTGCTTCTGTGTGCATTTAAAAATTTTCAGCATGATTAAAAACTTATAAATATATTAATCACTATATGCACACCTTGAAGAAGCGTGAGATTAGATTATGAAACTGAGGTCCTGATTCAAGGAAGTCATTAAACTTGTTTTATCTCACTGAAGTTCAAACCTAAAATTAAGCCTGTATTTGCATGTTTGTCAAGGTAAAGCTTAAATTAATATGACAAGTCCTCTTAAAAGAAGCAGAAGTGTGTTTGACTGCCACATAGCAAAAAGATAAGCTATTAGAGTCAAACAACAAAGCTAAGAGTGAGAGGAAAAAAACCTGGTTCATGGAAAAGAGAAGCCTGTCAGACTATATGAGCTAGCAAGAAAGAGGTATGGATTATGAAAAAAAAAAAAGACCCAAACTCAAAAACCATCCTCAGAGAGACAGGGTACTGCAGTCCCTAGGGAAAAATATTACAAAGAATTTTGAGATCATGGTGGAATTGTCTCTAAATTGAGCTTTGGAATGCAGAAAATTGTAGCTGGTGTCCTGACATCCTTATTCTTTTCCTCCAGACCTTCCTTATATATTCATCCCAAGTAGTGCTCATTTCTCCTTTTTCTTCCTTTCTTCTCTTTCCCTTTTTTTTTCTCTACCAACCTTCCTCTCATCCTGTATGTGTCTTACCCTTTCTGTGTTTATTCTTTGAATTGTTTATACAATCTTTTCAACCACTTTTTACCCATGCATGCTTTCTAGACAGCTGAACATCTAGGATGTATTTAAAACATGGAAGGTTTCCTGCCCATGACAGAAGGGTTGGAACTAGATGATCTTTAAGGACCCTTAAAACTGTAAGCATTCTATGATTCTATTGTATGCATAGAGAATGCAAGATATCATGACAAGTCCTTGGCATTTGTTAGGAAAAATCCAGGCAAAGAAGGAAAGCTGCATTCCTAAATGTAACTGCTGTTTCCTTAGGCAAAATTACTGCAGGGATTTTGGAAAGCTGAAGGGCTACACATAATTTCTGAGATCAACAACAACAAAAAATTAATTAAAAATCCCCCAAGCACACAAACAAGATATTATCTATACCTAAACAAAAATGTACAGTCTAACTACAAAGAAAATTATAAGGAGGGAAAAAAGGATCATGGAAAATTCTTAATTTGGGTATGGCAGAGTACTCCCTCACCAGAAATTTCTAACCCTTAGTAAAACCTTTGTTTCTCATTTTCTTCCATTTCTAATTGCAGGCAACACAATTGCTTACACCAACATTTACATGTCAATATCAGCACCAGAAAAAACAGGTGTTAGTGATGAAAGTTTTCTTACTAGGTTATCTGTACTTGAGATGGTGTCTAATTTCAGAGGTCTAAGGTGAACTTTGAAAAGAGATGCACTTCCTTTTATACCTGGGGTTCCAATGTGAATCTGCCTGTCAAAGCACCCCTTTCTCATTAGAGCAGGGTCAGAAATATCTGGCCTGTTAGTACCTGCCAAAATTACTCCATTAGCAGTTCTATTAAATCCATCTATTTCTACTAGAAGCTGATTGAGTGTTTGTCCCTTTGTCCCTTGCTCCCCTTGTCCTCCACAGTTGCCCCTTTCTCTCTTCCTTCCTACTACATCTATTTCATCAATGAAGAGAATGCACAAGGCATTTTTCCAAGCAAGAGCAAGTAAGTCTCTAACTTGAGCTGGAAGCACACTAACAAATATCTCTAAGAACTCTGAGCCATTGACTGTGATAAATGGGACATTGGCTTCTCCAGCTGTGGCTTTAGATAGAATTGTTTCCCCAGTACTGCAGGACTTATCAGAATTACCCTCTTTGCAATTTTTGCTCCCAGATCCTCACATTGTTTGGGATTTTTCAGAAAGATTGCAAACTCCATTATCTCCAATTTGGTCTCCTCATATCCATCTACATCTTTAAATTTAACAACTATTTCATCCTTAAGGACTTTGGCTACAGTTTCACCAGCACTGAAAAGTCCATCCATTCCACACCCTACTGAATCTAACCCTGCAGGACCCTTCTTAATGTGCACGGTAAAGAACCAATACCCAGGATTATGTGGAACAAACTCTGGAGAAATGATCCATCACTCTCTGTTGAGTAGACTACAGACAATCGGTTCTCCACAGATCTTGCTGCCACAGTTTCAAGATTTCCTTCAAAAGTGTCCACACTACCAGTATTAAACCAGATGTACCATTCAGGAGGAGACATTCCAGAAACAAAGATCACGCTAACAAAGTGCCTGTTCATCGCTTCAAGTCTATCCACCACTCCTTTAGAAAGGTAGTTATTGATAAAATCTTTCCAAGTGATTTCTCTCCCAGGGACCCAAAACTTCCCTCTACGCATCTGCAAAACTCCCTGACAGCCTGTGGAATGTCACCCTTCTGTAATCTGGTCCATAAATTAGTTTCTTCTTTCTTGCCACGTTTTTTAACTCATGACCACTGTCACCTCCTCCACTACTAGTCTGGCCAGGTTGCTGGGCAGTAGCCTATATCTTTTGTTTCTCCAGCTGTACCTCTAGTTCCATTATCTCTCTTCCCATTGGGAAAATATTGTTTGAAGTCTTATGAGGAGTGAATGGGAAGCTGGGGTGGTTTAGCTTGGAGAAAAGGCTCAAAGGAGACCTTATCACTCTCTACAGCCACCTGAAAGGAGGTTGTAGTGAGGTGAGTGTCAATCTCTTCTCCCGGGTGATAAGTGACAGGACAAAAGGAAATGGCCTCAAGTTTTGCCAGGGGATGTTTAGATTAGATATCAGAAAAAAATTCTTCATAGAAAGGGTTTTAAAGGATTTTTTAAAGGAATAGGCTGCCCAGGGAAACCATGGAGTCACCATCCCTGGAAGAGTTCAAAAAACATGTGGATATGGCACTTGAGGACATGGTTTAATGGTGAACAGAGTGGTAGTGCTTGATTGACGGTTGGACTTGATGATCTTAAAGGTCTTCTCCAACCTTATAAAATTCTATGATTCTAAGGCAACACAACCAAAATATGAAGAGTGTTCAAGCAGGAGACATGTTGTGCTTGCCCAGTTACCCTTAGTGCTCTGCCGAAAATCACAGGGACAAGCCTACAGCAACTGTTCCAGAACGCAAATCTGTCAGGTAGAAAAAGATTAGAAGGCCCCAGGACCCTGCCCATCCTGGCTTTTTTTCACAAAATGGTGAGAATTTATTCAATAGCTTCATGATTTAGACTTTTTTTTTTTTTTTTCCAAAAAGCATGAGCAAAATACTGGAGTTTGGGGGCTTTTTCCATTGAAAAACAAGTTCAGTAAATGCATCAAAGAGTTTTCAATAGACATATATGACTGCACAACAGTCCTCAGTGGGGATTTTGATGGCCATTCCCAAGCTCAGAGAGCTGAATGTGAATGAAGGCATGTCAGAGAAATTTAGATCTTTTAAAAAAGTAACTATTATCACTCCTGATTTCCAACACGTAAAAACTAAATATTCTCGTCTTGCTAGAATTGCCCTGATAATAAAAAACTGAGGCACATTGTGTTTTGTGTAGTAATTTTGTCTTAAACTTCTCTTGTATCATATGCATGTGTTCTCAAGCATATGCACCCATTCACGTACCTAGTACAATTTTTTTGTTGTTGAAATCTCACCTGGTTAAAGGGTAAAGGTAAAGGCAATGGCTTGGAGGTACAGTCTGTCAGTACAAATGATGAAACAGCAGCTCCTTGTGGTAAAACCAAGGAGAGAGAGTGAGGAGGTAAATCCTCATGAGGTGTGGCAAAGCTTCTTGTTTGCAGAGTAACACCAAACTTTCTGAACCTCTTGTAGTGCAGGTGCAATGATCACCAAACAAAGGCATACACGGGTTGTCTAATAGTTTCCAAAGGGACTAAGATTCATTTGCTCGTAGACTGGAATGCCCTTTTAATTCCCAAGTGCGAATGTTAATAGACTTCCTCATTAAAGAACCTCATTAAATTCAAAATCCCGCTGAAAATTGACTGTGCTATGGTAATGCTGAGAAGAGAAGCTAATACAGAACCAGTAAATATGTTTTTTTAATGTCCTGTTAATCCAGTGAAATTAGCTCTTGAGCATGTTGTCTTGGACTTCCAATGACCGTCATAATGGGTCACTTTAATTGCTTAATTTTATTTTCACCATTCTATTAAGGGAGTAATATTAAAAAAGCATTCTGATATTCATGCTGTTTGCAGTTCTCTTTTTTGGAGACTCTCTCACTCCTGACTACCAGTACTATTTTTCTATAGATTTTTCATGTCTACCTTGTTTCTGTTTGCATCAGCATTTCTGGTAACTTCATTTATTAGAAGACATACGATGCAACAGAATATTTCGTGATTATCAAAGTGTGTGAAAACAAGGCCAAGATATAGAATGAGTAAAATATGAGAAAAGCAAGAAGAAAATCTAGCAGCATTTGACTCCATTAAAGACTGACTGAGAACTGAACAAGTGATTTAATCATAGGTACACCTCTATTCCTCTTTATTTTTACCTTTGGAATAATTTCTCATTATCTCCTTTCCCCAGTTACTTAATTTCCTCAAAGGAAAGGTCTTGAGTCCCATCAAGGTATATGGCTTCCTTCTATGGTTCAGATGCACATAGATCATTCATGATACTCAATTCTGAGGGATATGACAATTCTTTTGCATCAGGAAAACCTCTTCCCTACAGAAAAATGAGGAATTTGAAAGTGGTAACAGTTGCCTTACACTCCCACAGAAAAGCTGTGTCTGGTTGTGAGGCAGAGAGTAGTGTTTGGGAAGTATGGGTTCACACAAAAGGGTTGTGTTTAGCATCTTTGTCTCCACATACTTGCAAATCCGGTCATACTGTGGCCTGTTCTGTGCATTTCAAGACTAAAATTAATACTATTATATTGCAGCTAATGTTAACTTTATACCGAGTGCACACTGTTGTGATAGGAGGTGAATTATGGCTGGAAGCAGCACAGCAGTTATATTTGTGGAGGTGGAGGAGCACTTGCTAGACAGTATAGTGTTGCTGTAGCAGCAGACTTACTGTCAAGCAGAGCAAAAAGGAATCAGGTTTACAGTGGAAGTTACAGCACTTTTAAATAAACACGGCATTTTTTTTTACCCTAGTGGGAAGCAATGTATTTAAGGGCTCAGGTGAAAACCTCTGTTAGTCTGTCCCTTTGGGACAGTTACAGGCTTTGTATCAGCACATGCTGATTGACAAATTGCTAGTTCCTGCATGAAAGAAGAGAAGGAATACCAAGTCCCTTTGTTTGTTAGAAAAAGAGAGCATGATTTGGTGCCAGGATCCTACCATACCATTTTCTACGTAATCAGTTATTCTTTACAATGGAAAACAATGGAGACAATATAGTTTGGGTTGATGTGTGGGTTCACACAAGTAGCCGAAGCCTTTCTAATTTTGTAAGATTTTCTATGCAGACTGACCTTTTAGTGTAATGAGGTCACTTGTGTACTTATGATTAAATACTTGACTAAGAACCATGCTGGATTGAGATGTTGGACCTCTCCTTGAGGGCAAGCAGTGGTTTCTTGCTCACCACATGAAGAACTCTATTTCCCTACCACTAAAATAATTATTAAAGAAGTCTTGCTGTGACAGCTATTATGTATTCTAATCCTTGTGGATGCCTTAGAAATTGACAACAGTAAGTCCTGCATTAGAAATGGTCCCCATACTGAGTAAGCATGCTGCTAGCTAAAATGGTTTAATCTTCTGCCGCAGTGATTCTTTTTCCTAACATTCTTATTGTTGCTTAGTTCATAAGTGAGATGCAGAGATCACTTATGCTTTTATGGTTGATAATATGCCTCTCTCTGGGACATAATTGACATCACTGCAGTTGCAAAACAAGGAATGAAAGGCTTTTATTCGTTCCAAGTGATTACTTCATGAACTTTTTTCAATCAACTCTTTAAAAAAAATATACAAATAATAAAGGAAACCAGGAAGCTTGTGACAACAAATCTAAGTTCTAAAAGAAACATTCTGTATAGGTAACTAAAGGGAAAATAGGGCTCATTTTCTAGTGTACCCAGAGAATCAAGGGGTCATTTACTTAGAAAACAGTCCCTTTCATCCTTTTCTAAACTCATTTGAACTTGTCAGAAGACTCACAGAACTATTACTGCTGCACAAGTAGCCCATGTATGCTTAGCCTGTTAATGCAGCTGGGAGAATGATTATAAATGAGAATGATTCTCAGTTCCTCAGCACAAGTGAGACATAGACAAACTGGACAGAGTCCAGGGGCTGATGATTAGGAGACTTGAGCATGTCTCCCATGAGGAAAGAATGAGGGAGCTGGTATTATTCAACCTGGAAAAGAGAAGGCTCAGGGTGGCACCTCATCAGTGTGTATAAGTACCCAAAGGGAGGATGAAAAGAGGATGAAGCAAGGGTCTTCTGTTGTGCCCACTGTCAGGGCACAAGATAAAATGGATGCAAAGAGGCTACATCTGAACTTCAGGAAACAGTATTGGTTTTAATTTGTGAGCATTGGTACAAGTTGCCTAGGGAGGTTGTGAAGTCTTCGTCCTTGGACACACATCAAAAGATGTTTGGATATGGTTTGGATCAATTGGCTTTAAGTTGCCCTGCTTGAGCAGGGCAGTTGTACCAGAGGTCCCTTCCAACTTTACTTATTCTGTGACTCTGTGATAAAAACACACATTAAATGAAACTCAGGGATGAGATCAGCTGACAGAGCCATTTAAGAAACCAGCCACTGTATGTGTGTATAACACTTATACAGATTGTAGAGACATCACAGAGGTTATGGATGTCTGGATTTTTTCTTTCGAGGGGGGCCTTTGATCACCATTGTCTTTCATGACTCTTACCATTAAATAACAATAGGAACTCAAAATAAATTCTGTTATCATTTATTCCACTGGAGCTGGAAGCAGTATTTGGCCCACACAAAGTTAAACGAAATTTTAAGCTACACCATCATTCCTATTATTACTACTACTATTATTATTTTGGCCTTCAAATAAAGAGTAAAGAACAATAAGGTCTCAGATGGTTTTGGAGTTTAAAAAACTTGGGACAGTTTACTACCAAACAAGCTCCTCTCTTGAAAGGGAATAAAGAGTTAGTCAAATTTCTCATACTGATTTTAATAGCACTATGCTGGAAGGAAGGATTTGGCCCATGGAGAGAGCTGTAACAGATGAATGAATTTAATAGATTTTTCAAAGGCCTATACTGGTGTGACAGCTTGTCTTTATTTAATTTTAACTCTCTAAATTTAAAGAGCAATTTAAACAAGAATGATAGAAGCTAGAGGGGAAAGACACCTATTAGATCATTGAGTTAATCTCCTACCACTGCACAAATGTTCCTTATTGGCATTTTCAAGTACTTTGTCCAAAATTGTTCTTAAAATCAAAAGCAACAGGGCTCCCACCCCTTTGAGAGGATTCTGGCCCTAGGGACATTTTTCAGACATAGGCTTTCTTTTCCTTTTCATAGTTTAATTGATGTAGGTCTGATGTTTTGTGAGAACAGTAGGAGGTTTAATAAAGAACCCTTATTGCCTGCTTTATTGCTGAAAGCCTACAAGGAAAGGGAAAAGCCTACAAGCTTTTGGAGCAATGCAGCTTTTTCTGATCCAGTAGAGCTGCAGTAAAAGTTCAGCCCCACCCTCCCCAACATTCAACACAACCTCCTCTTTCTTATGCCCAATAGAGAGTCCTACCTTCTGGCTTTTTTTTTTTTCCCCTTTTTTTTTTTTTTTCATCTTTGCTGATATCTCCAGAACCTTTTATAGCTTATCTCTTTCTTTCACAGACAGAAATGTTCATTTTTTTCTTGCTGTTTAGTGAGAATGTCAAACCAGTGAAGATGGCTCTCCTGTCTATTTCATAGTCAGACATCCCTGAGCTTTTTATTTTTTTGCTCCTTCTCACACAGACAATTTTGTTCATGTACTGTCAGTGTTCTTTTCCGAAAGACTTAGATACTTTCTGGCTGATAGTTGTTGCCTTTTTTTCTTTTTCTGCTGTTTCTCTGTGGTGACCTGTTCATTATCTTGTCATTACATTCCAGGATTTTCTTTTGCTCTCTGTTATTCCCCTATCTCCTTAATTCCCTTTATTTCCTCTTTCAAACTACTCCACATCTCCTGCTGCAGCTTGAGTAATTAGTTCTTTTCTTCTAGACTCTGTCCGTGCCTAATGACTGTTACAAATTCTGAGGAACCAGGGTGTTGTGTGGTGGATATATTTATATTCAACCTGTTGAAACTTTTTTATTTCATAGGATATTGGGTGCGAGACCCAATACAAAAGATTGCGAAATATAAAATGTAACAATGCACAAAAATAATGAACTTAATGTGTATTTAGTGGTGAAAAAGTGCCCTAATGCTAAATTGGAACTTATGTGGACATGCAGATTCCTAGGTTGGCCATTAACTTGAAGAGGAGCTGACAGGCTCCAGGTCCTTCTTTGCCAGAGAAACTGAAGAGCTCAGATGGTATTTGGTCACAGTAATCAATGCTATCTAGATCTTAAATGGGTAAGAGGATAACCACTGGCATACTGGATTAGAAGACATCACTTTTAATGGGTTGGCATCTACCGCAGGAGCTTGGTGTTCTTCTGAATTGGCTAACTTTGGTGGCTGGTTGCTAATTGTTCCTTTTTTTTTTTTAATTGATTACAAACAGAGTCTAGAAACTTGGCATCGAGTTTTGGGGTGTCATGTTCTGGAGAGCAAGTCACCTAAAAATTAATGCTGCCGTTCCACATTTCTTACTGGGATGTATAAATTTGTTTCTGGATCTATACTTAGTTACTGCAAAGATGGTAAAGATACAAATGCTTTTTTATTTTTACAAAATCTGAGCAGAACTGATGGGATTAGTACTCTAATGAAGAGGGAAAAAGAATTCAGTTGATGTGTGGCACAAGAACCCAAGAATTCTGGTACATAAAGAGTAGAATATATTGATGGATGGCTATATTCAAAACTTGCTTGACTGTTTTGAAGAAAGCCTTAGTTGGTGAATCTAAGAAAGTGGCTTTATTCCGAAAAGTTAAAAATACATTGTATATCTTGGTCAGATGAAGTACTGATTCCTGGGGTTGATGCTGAGTGGTTTTCCCAGTTTTTCCTAAATTCCTTTGTTTCAAGTTTACCTTTCCCCAAGTTCATGTATAAAAGACCATTATTTTTGTGACATTTAGTCTTCTTTCTGTGGTTTAAAAAACATGATGATTATATATTAAAGAAAGGGTAGAAAGTTGAAAAGCAATAATTAACATTTAACACAGCAAGAAATGTACCTTATTTTTCTGAAGTTGAAATAGGAGAATACTCCATTTTCTCTCATGACTTAAAAGTACTACACTTATTTGCATTTAGTACTCTGTAGATTGTCATGGTGGAGTTTTTGGAGTAAAGCATTTAATTCGCTACTGATATACTACAAGCTAAATTCGATAAAATAGAAATGGACAGATAAATATGCTGTATAAATAAACACTTAAGTATTTTTAAATGATCCTATGGTCAGCTAGTGCAAGAATAAATAAAAACAAAAAAGTTGTGCAACTGCAACGTGCAACCGAAAAGCACAATAAAATTAATTACTTTACATGACATAAGAAGTGTTCTAATCTGATCTGAGAATATGAATAGACAGATTGATAGATACATAATTAGAAATGCATCAGAAAATACCTCATTAAATCTGGAAAGACTCAGTTACTATGCAGAATTCAGGTCTCAGGGTGTCAGGGCCCTGAGTACACCCATAAGCACTAATTGTCTTGAAGAGTCTCAGTGCACCTATCCTCTCTCTTTTGGTCCAGAAGATTTTTTAAGCTTAGGTTGTGTCCCTAGTTCTTCTATGGAGCATGCAGTCCTATGTCTAGCCTGATTTTCTGCTGATTCTTATGTTTTTGTTGGACTTACACCTTAACCTCAGCCCTGACTACCACAACACATTTGTTGGTCACCAGGCTGAGCTTGTCACTGCCACCAGTTCTACTTGGTCCTGTGGAATTGCACCAGTGTTGGTGAAGTCCCTACCCTAGTCTGTGACAAGGGCACCTTTAGCTCGTCCTTCTTCATGTAGGAGTCTTGCTCTTGCTGATCCATGATAGTTCCAGCAGTCACTTCCTTGCAGCTGATGGCTAATACAATCCAATATGAGATCTGTCTTCACCGCTGAAAGAGTGTGTTGCTGGCTTGTGCTCAATGTGTTACCTTTAATAAACTTTCAGATTATTTTGTACAAAGCCACTTTCTAACCACGTGATCCCCAGCCTGTACTATTTTAAGGGTTTATCTCACCACAAATGTAATACCTTTGCCTTCGTTGCATTTGCCTTTGTTGAACTTCATAAGGAATTTTCGTGTATTCAATTCACTTTTTTCTTCATCCAGCACATGTCTGAATGGCATGCCAGCCCTTCATTGTAGACAAGTCCACCTAGTCTGGTGTCATCTGAAAACATAACGCACGACCCTCTTTTTAGGCTATCCAGGCCATTAATGAACTCTTTAAGCATTATCAGCTCCAACAGGAAAACTCGAAGAACATTACTTGTTACTAGCTATCAGAATTCATTTGCAGCTGGAATTTTAAAAACTAAGAGTCTAACCCAATGCAAAAAAACAAGCACAAAGTATTTCTAAGTATGAATCTAAATTTCTCCTTTACGATTTTAGGAATTATTACAAAGCCAAAGACTGTGGTGCAAATAGTCCTGCAGACTGGACAAAGGTAATGAATTCACAAGCTATATCTGCAGGTCTGGAAATCAGGCAACTCTGAATATCCCTCTGCCAAACTGAGACAATATACATCTCTATTTGCCTTGTTTCTCATTTAATATCTTGGAAAGGCAGTGTGCGTAGGAACTAGACAGACATCCAGCAATTTTTCTCACACAGATAGCTTTGAAATGTCTTAGTCATACTTGTAAAGAATTATTTCAACATTTCAAGCAAGCAGCCACTTTTGAAAGTAGCTCTTTAGAAGGAATAGTACAAATATTTTTTCCCCGTAAAAATAGAGAAATGCATTTTTTGGCCAAGGTATTTCTTATAATTGCTTCAAATCTTTATTATCCTAAATGGAATTCTTCTCTAGCATGTCCTGGATTTCCAGAGGGTGTGAATGGGTGCCTCAGTAAGAGACACTGAGGTGCTGTGAACTGCTACTCTCAACTAAAATACTCCCTTGCCTCTTTGACAATCATTTCCTTTAAAAGCCCGTCATTCTCTTCAAAAGAAGCCCAGAACATCTTATTATGCACTTGCTGGGTAGTTGTGTCTGTCATTTATAGGTTATTGCTTAAAACTAGCTCAGTGGAGAGTAGAGTAGATGAGAGTAGATATAAGGAAGTTCTTTGTCTTTGCTTCTTTTGGTAGCACAAGCAGATCCTTTCTCTGTTAGCCCAGAGAAGTCAAGCAGGCTCCAATGAGTGGTTCCTTGAGGACCATGCGTGAAACATAAAGTTCAGTCTCTGAAGACAGATAGATAGAGAGACTCTTGTCAAAAGTAGTGTTTAAAATAATGTTAAGTAACATTAGGCATTACTTATGGTTGAGAAACAGGCAGACTCAGCCTAAACTCATCCAAAGGATATATCTGAAGATACTTTGGACCACTGAATAAGGATGGCATATCCCCATGAGCTTTTGACTATTTGTGGTTTTGGTTCACTACCCACTGCATGTTTGAATTCTGCTTGGACCTCGGGTAGATTCAAGACAAAACCTTTGCTGCCGAATGTCTGATTTTTGTGGCTTGGATCAGTTTTCATTTGTTGAATAGACTTGATGTGATTGGAAATCTAGAAAGTACATTATTTTATGAAACTCATGGAATAACAAAACTAGTATGACCTTTTTTTTCCTGTAGCTGACTCACTGACACCTTAAAGTAGTTGTTTGAAAAAATAAGGAGAAACAAAATTCTTCAAGTAATGAAAAACAGTTGAATGAGAATGCGCATTTGAATAACATCCAAACTACTATTTACCTCCTGTCAGTTTCCTTTTTTTTTTTTTTGGTTTTCCTCTGAAGTGCTATGTATTCAATGTAAACAAATGCAGAGGGGAAACAGAATGCTATTGCTTTTGTTGTGGTTGTTTGTACTTATATCTGTGCATACCCAAGATGTGAAAAACTGTTTGTTGGTCTGCTACATTTTAGAATTTTATGCAGTTATTAAAAATACCCTATTTAATTTCAACAGAAGAATATAACAGTTATCTTTGTAGCTGTCATTCCTAGGAATGGTTAGTGAATGAAGTGACTGTAAGCATGAGTACACACGTAAGTAGTTACAAATCAAATGCAAATAAAATTTGAGAATCATGCAAACAATGAATTTTACTAACCAGACAAAATAATTAAGTCATGTTGAGGGAACTGTCCTTCAAGGAATAGATGTGTACAAATCAAGCTGCATTTAAAAATGGAATTAGTTTTATTAATTTTTCATTTATTTTAAAACCTGTGAGGCTACATGATTTTTCCTTTATGCATGTATCCATATTTACGGTGTAATTCACTTTCTTGCTTATCAGGACACAGAGACTTTTTCTAGTGGAGTGGGATTTTTTTCCAGAGTTTAAACAGACAATAAAGGCTAGTTTTAATTAAAGCTTTCATAGTGTTGTAAACCTGCACAAAGTGATAGAAATGTGAAAAAGAAAAAAAAAAAGGTATTGATTGAGATGATTCAGGAGTTTTGATTGAAGCATTCATGTAAGTGCTTTTTTGGACATGTGCCAGGGCACTTAGTTGTTCTTTTAGTGACAACTCTCCAGTAAAGCAGAGCGCTCAGACTGTTTACAATGCTGTTTACACAAGTCATTGTTACAGTTTATCAGGGTAACTTGAGTTGGAATAAACCCACAGTTTTTAATTATCGGTAAGGTTGGGGAGAATTCGAAACAGAAATAGGATTTAAACTTGGCTATTTAGCTCACCTCATATCCTGAGAACTGCTGAGACCCCCCGATGGACTGGCTCCCCTTCCTGCCTACTGGCACCATCCAAATGAGCTGCAAAACAGTGTAATGTTTCCCCATCTGAGGGGAAGTATAGCTTTCTGTTACATTTCAGTGATTTTTATTTCACTAACGGTATAATTTTTCATGGCTTTATGGGCTAATGTAGTTTGAGTATGAACCATCTTTCATTTAAGCAGTTAAGGAAGATGTAAAAGTCTGTGTGCTTCACTTCTACCCAATAAAATGGGAAGAGATGGTAAACTAGCATTACATCAAAAAAATAATTTCTAAAAAACAGGTATTATTTTAAAGGATTTGAGGTATAACTGCAGGTTATCCTTAAAGAAAGGAACTAAAGCAAAGGAGCTTGAGTAGAAGCTTAAAAAATTGAATATGTGACATCTTCAAAAGCAACAGAGGAAACTCTTGAAAACCTGTCAAATGAAACAAAGACTGTACTCCACTCCAAGTATGACTGAAAGGTTTTAGAGAGATGAGAGCTGAGATTGTGTATATATACATATATATATACACACACATATAATGTATACGTATAAGATTTTTTCCCTTTTAAACTTCATCGCTTCCCTTTAAGTGGTAAGATATTTTCCATAACTCTGTAAGAGCTGACAGATTCTTTTCTACACATCTACAAATCTGTGCTTCCATTTTACTTGCATTCACCTCAGCTGTGTTACTTTTCCTGCAGTATTCTAAATTCTTATTTATAAAAAATTTACAGTCTACTGGAATTTAAATCATAATGTCATAGAAATACTCCACAGGATACAAAAAAAGTAATTTACAAAAAAATCTTGCATTAGGAGGAAGAATAATTTTCAATAATAAGCATGAAAATTGTACAAAATGCTCATAAAGTGAAATGCCTGGAAATGCAAATCATGATAATGTGTTTTCTCTGCTAGAAAGCACAAGTTGTTTGTGTATGTTAATTTTAAATACCCTTAAAAATCTCTTTCTCTTCTAGCAACACATTCTGTATGTCCATAGAAAGAGAAAAATGTTTTTGCATTTTAAAATATGCTTCCATCATTACCATAATATGTAAAATTTTACTGTAAAATTACTTGTTTCATGGTAGTGAGGGTTTTTTAACAAAGTCAGACATTAGATCTCTGGCTCCTGAATGTTACGAAAACTTTTCTAACATATTTCAGATACCACATTTCCAAAAGAGCCCTTCAGCTCTGTCGTTTCCACAGTAGTCATTAAATTAATCTATAAAGCTCATAGGTGAGATCACTGTTCCAGTATGCTGAAGACAGCAGAAGTGAAGAATTGTTCATTTGTTATTAAATAATTTGCAAGTTAGTATTGGAAAAATGTAAATCCTTTATAAGAATTTTTCATGTTTAAAACTTTCTTCTTTTCCTACTCTGAAAGATATGATTTTATCTTGCTGATATATAACATGATTATTATTGGAATTAATACAATTTTAACAGCACATGATATTCCTAAAACATCTTGAAATAAATATGCATATGCTGGTCTCGATGTTATGAAATATTCAACATGTGACAAGAAATACTTCGAAAGGTAGATATGTGCTGGCACTCCAGTAATTGGGTTCATGAATTCCTTCCAATAGAAATATGAGAGTTTCTTTTCCTCTTTCCAACTAATTTCACTAATACTTATGAAAATAAGAAGTATTTTCTAAAGACAGTTTAAGAAAATTAATCTACTCACTGAGTTAAAATATGAAATACTGACATTTTCTCCCTCAATGATCCAGATATTTAGTGGAACATGCAATTTGTCCACCATTACTCTGACATTACGTGCAACCCTTGGAGGTTTACTGCCAATATTTTCCAAGAGAAATCCCACAACTCTGTTTGTCTTCATTTATAATAAAGCCTTGTAGAAGGAAATTGACAACTTCTTGTCAGGGAAGAGGAGAAGATAAAGAGGAAATGCCTTAATTTTTTTCCTCCAGCAAATTGAAATGTTTTTACATAATCAGACAGAATAGCACTACTTGGTAATGAGTGCCTATTAAATGCATCTTCTCTAAGAATTCCTGTTTATTTTTGAGAAAAATTACACAAATGTCCCAGTTGTTAAAGATCAGACACTAGTCAAGATTAAAGTATCATAAGCAGAATTTCCATTAACAAATTACAAATCAAACAGCATAGATTGGAACATAGTAAAGGAGGTTGAGTTCCTATAAAACAAACAAATGAACAAACAAACAAGCAAACAAAAAACTACCTGCCAAACCGAAAGCTCCCAAACTCAGCTATTCATTGCAATGGGCTTCTGTAGCAGAAAATATTTTACCTACCTTTCTGAGAAGAGCAAGTGAGATCCTAGAAATCACTGATCTTCACTAAATAATTTAGTTGAAATAACAATTTTAAAATAAAATTATGAAGTACTTAATGGATTATAATTTTACCAGGAGATGGCTAATATATGCTTCTAATTTAATGTAGTATAATTCCTTAAGGATGTCAATGAAATGGTGATTGAAGTAGTTGGTAGACATGTTTGCCTAAACTTTCAAAAAGTCTTTTGTGAAGTCTTTCACAAGAAGCCTTAAAATTTATCAGTCTTAAGAGGAGAGCTAATGTTCTGTCACAGGTCAGAATCTGGATGAGATTGAGAGACAAAGAGTCTGAATAACTCCTCATTTTCGAAAAGAGTGAAATATTAACAGCAGCATGTTTGAAAGAGAACTACCCTGGTTTAATGTACTGTTTTCATTAATGATCTGGAAAATATATGGAATGAGCAAACCCTTGATTAGTTATGATAGGACTAAATAAATAATGAGAAGTTCCAGGAGGATTTAGCAGAATAAAGTCACCAATGTGTGACAGGTGTAATGTAAGGTTGATCATGGTAGAATAATGCCCAGTGCTTGCAATTTTTTAAATGTTCTTGAGTATCTTCAGATCTATAGATAAGATACCTCTTCATTAAATAAAAATAAAATCAAACTCTGATATGTGTTTCTCAGTGATAGCTCAACTCCCTGCCGTTTCCTCAAAGAAGAGGAGGAGAAAGAAGAGGAAGTAGAGTAAGAAGAAACAGTAGAAGAAAAAGATCATGAAGAAGAAGAAATTAGAAATTACTGTGACAGGAGCATTTAGAAAATGGACCTAAATTAATGTATAATACCACAGAGCTGACGGCAATGGTCCTTGCCAATTGTAGCCATCAAGGTGATCAGTCTTCAGAGCTCTTTCGTGAGAAGAGGAGCAGAAGCCAAATCAGGCATCTGCTTTTTCTCCCTAAATGTATGAGATCTGGCCTTTTAAAAGGCAGCTGAGTTTCTAGGCATTTTGTAGCTCTTGGACTCTGTCCCTCGCCTAAGCATTTCCAGGGGTGTTAATTTATCAGGGCAGTTATTTTATGCTGTTCCTCAGCTATTATTTCCCTTGCTGAGCGGCTGCTTCTTTAACGAACTCCAGTCCTGCCCCGGCTTTCAAGATTGGCCTTCTTCAGTGACCTGTAAGTGACCATTAGTGAGCTGCTTACAGTGTTGGGGCCTCCACTTCCAAACTGTGCCCACATTGTCAAAGCCTTTGCTGCTATCCTACTGTTAAAATGCACACTGTAATAAGACACGCTGAGGTTCACACAGCTGATGAGAAGCTGAGGAGAAGCCTGCAAGTCAGCACTAGCACCTTGTACTGTGGGAACCCTGTACATCCTAGTGGAGGTCTTCTGACCTCTTACTGGCAGATTCTGTAATGTTTTTACAGGGCCCTTGTACACACAAATGAACAAAAAAAGTATAAAAAAGTTTTACTGTATCTGTGTGTTTTATGTTTGGGTTCTGAAAAAAATAATGTTAAAATCTGCACAGTGTGCTTCTACTTTTATGGGTAAAATGTGTTTCTGCTTTAGCTACACAGGATGCAGATTTCCTAAAACAGTGTGTTACTTTAATGGTGAATACACACCCTGGGAGGATAATAGGTCTGGATTTGAGTCCCTTTTATAAGAAGCCATTATGTTTTTTTCATGACAAGGCTGTTACGTCAAACATAAGAACTGTTCTGATGTTAATAACTGATTAAATTAAAGAATGAAGGCTCAGCTTGGTATGCACAATGATTTTAGGCACAAAGCTATAGGGACTAAAATTACTGTGAAAAATGGAGCTTTCAGAAAATTATATAACTTTCCTCTGAATTGCTGCCTATTTTCAGTATGATATATTGAACTACATTGATGAGTAATTTGACCTGTGACTATTTCTTTCCTGTAGTGATCTGTCTCAGAGGCACGGTTAGCAATATCATTTTCTGCAGCGCTGTTGACAACTTTCCCTTTCTAATGCTGACATATTCATTTATTATTTAAATCGATTCAGATAACATCTTATCAATTAGGGTGTAAGTCTCTGTTGAATATCAAACTTATAGTAGTAATTCTGTCAAAAACATAAGAACTATATAGTAATTCAATTATTCTAAAAATCTTAAATTTCTGCTGTCAAAAAATAGGTATGCACAGGTATCTATGTTGTAATCAGTGGTCATTTGCTGAACTGTATCTGATGCTAGCTTTTTCCCATAGAATTTTCTAGCATATCTTTTTCCCTGTCAGAATAGATAGAGAAATCTGTAAAAATGGTAGGAAAACAATGAATGGGAAAACCTTTCAGTTCGTGTGCTTTTTGCACAGTGCCACAGCAACAATCTCAAGCAGAACATTCATAGGAAAGAAAAAGAGGTTTGAAAAGTCACTGGAGTTCCAAATAAGCTAATGAAAGTGATTTTCAGTGCTGATTGAGGCAATATGTTAACTAAAATTTAACTTTAAATTAACTTTAAATTCCCGGCTAAAGGAAATTTTGCTAGATCTACAACTGCATGGAATGATGTGATAAAATCCTTTGGCCTATTGGTATACTCCAGGAGCCAAATGTAGGGTAAATGAAGAAGGTAGCTGACTATAATGAATATGCAATGGTAAAAATCGCTGTTTACATAGTGCTTGATTCTCACACACCTGCATTCCTTCAGCACCTTGCCTTGTGAACAGTCTTACTGAGCAGAATTGATACCAATCTCCATGAAAAGCAGTTAAGAGTCTCCTCTTGCCATTTGTAGTGTGAGCTCTGGGGGATTAACTTACTGTTCACTTGTAACCAACGGGTTTGCAGTTGGGTCTACAGGAGTTTTGTCAGTTAGAGGAAATTACCTGGAGCACAGGAGAACCTGAGTGCCTCTCATGTGCTTTAAGAGAGAAGTAATATCAGCTTTTATTTCTTCTCAGTTTGTAGTCCAATAAACAATTTTTACATAAAAAAAAAAAAGACATTTTACTTGGTTAAACAAGACTCTGTACAGTGCATGGTATAGGATTTTGCATAATAGAGAAGAAAAGGTGAGCTAGGGAACATGAGTTTTTATCATGCTCAATGAGAGTAAATTTTAAATTCAATTATTCCTTCTTTTTTTTTTTTAATTCTTTCTTTTACAGTAAGTTCTGGTGTCTACACCTTTGAGCACACGTATGCGTATGATAATGATAGAAATGTTGTATAAATTTATGTTTTCAATTTAAATGTGGAAATTCACACAGTCATATTATTTGTAACTGAATAAGAAATAAGACATACATATTTTGTAGATATTTTAAATAAGCAACTTCATTTTGAGTGCTCAGTGTGTTTTAAATAGCAAGGAAAAGATGGAGGTCCTACCCTTAAATCACTAAATGAAGATTTTGCAGCATTATTATTATTTATTTATTTGTTTGTTTACTTCTATAAGCAGAAAGTGAACTCCACTGTTGTATACGATTAGCCTTGAGTCTTCTGGGCTGTTTCTTTATCCCGCAGTTTCTTTTGCATCTTTCTGCAGGGAAAACCCTCTCAGAGGTGACTTTTACGATGGTAGTTACACATGCAACCAGTCAGAATTACACTATTAAATACTGCAAATCACATCTTTCTTGGACAGTCAAGCCACACATTTGCCAAGGAATGTCATGCACACAGATAAATACGGCTGAGAAGAGCAAGTGAAAACTCTGAATGATCCTTGCTGGAAGATGTGCCATTACTAACCTGTCTTCAGGAAAAGGTAAATAAGTTTTTTATTATTTTTTTCCTCTTTTACTTCATAAAGGATTTTAACTTTATTTTTTTATTATTCACTTTGACTTTAGCCTCTTGCATTGCCCTGTTGTACCTTTGATGTTTCCTCTTATTTAAGATAAATATTTTAAATGTTTTCTATTTTTGAGGGTTTTTTTTTCATTTTCTTACTTTACAGAGTAAACTGTTAACAATAGTGGATACAGAACTTCTGAGACGTGCAAGACACCTAAAGATAAGCAAAATTTTTCTTTTTATGAGTATTGATCTTTGCAAGCTTGAAAGCTGTGCTCTGCAGCTGTTCTACTGTACATATAAAAAACCTACTTGCAAAAACTTATCAACATGTCATCATAATATCATTAAAGAGTCAGCAGTTTATAGCAAGATTAGTGTTTTGCACTCAGTGAAAGGCAAAGCAAACAATACAGGTATAGATGTAAAAACACTCAGCAACCAGCATCCCCCTGGATCCATAAACAAAATAGGGAAAAAAGAAAAAAAATGGACGCACATTTGAAGCTTGACTGCTTCTCTAGCATCTGTTTATGATATTTGAATAATACCAAATGTATGAGAAGTACCAAAAGTTAGAGACACAGTAGTTCATGTCATCACCTAGGCCAATGAGTATAAACACATGCAAACAGAAAAAGATCCGAATCAAGCTCAGTCACATGTATAATTTCTCAAGCTGTTTTTTGAAATTCAGCTTAGATGACACTTCTAGAACACTCCATCCTTTCAAACTGAAGTGTTTGTTTTGTATTTTGTCTAGCTGAAAGGAGGAAGGTGTTCTTTTTTATTGTTTTTGAAATTAAAGTTTAGTTTCTATTGAAGAGTAGATTTGATTGAACTGATGTTAAAAGAGGGACCACAGCGCCCTGATTGCTCATGCTAAACTCAGCCATTTCTAACCAGAGAAAGATTTAAGGGACACCCAAATGCTTTAGATTATTAGAGCAGGGAGAAGGTTATCATTTTTCTCAATTGAACTTTTTCTTTTATTAAACCCAGACACTTTGATCACTTTTACTGTTCATCTACAAAAAAAGAAGAGCTATTTTTTTTTTTTGACTCTACCTCAGTATCTGCCCTTTCCTCCAGTACAAATGACCAGGGAGGTTTGATGATGACAGAGATATTCTGGCTATTTTAAGGATAATTTACAGATCGGATAATTCTGACACTTTTATCGCACCACCTGATGAGAAATGCTTCCTTTCTTTGAAGAAAATCAACATCTCCATTTATAGTATTTCTTCTAATAAAAATTCCAGCAAACAAGCATAAAATCATAACATGGTTTGGCTTGGAAAGCAGTTGAATTTGGGAGTTTTTCTTCATTTGTTGCTATTTAAAAAAAATATATGCCTCTGCTTCCCAAAAGCCTTTTTCTTTGCAAAGCATCAGTTTTGCTTACTGAAGCTGAAAATAAAGCATCAGGCTGAAAAAGAGGACATTAACAGTAAAATTTAGTTTTGCATCTCTTCCTCAGTATCTCTGTAATAGAGAAATATCACTACAGTGAACTCCTTATCTGAATGTGAATATCTTTATTGTCAGCTGTATACTTACATTATATACTAAATGACAGCTTTTCTGATGTTCTCCTCTTTCTCCCCTCATTGTCCATTAGAAGCATTTGTACTGATATGTTAAACTAGTATTCTATTAAGATTTTGCTGGTTATGATGCAACAATTGAGCAAGCAATTCTTCCTAGTTTTTCCCCTGAGACTTCTGTTAGTGTCTGTCATACATGATAAATAAGAAATATTTTAATAGATGGCTCTTCTTCCTACTCAAGTTATCATCAATTCACTAAGATAACAAAAGACAAATTGAACTGCAATAGAAGAGTCAATTAAGGCAAATATTTTGATAATGCTGGCACAAGACATAATCATGTTACTGTAGCAAGCCCAAAGAGTTGAACTTGGTCTTCTTTGTACATGGCAGATAGAAAGAGAAACAAAAACAGTTGGTTTTATACCAAGTGGTTTCAAAAATGTCCCTAGTATGAGAGGGGAGTTTTGGCTCCTCTAAATGGTAGTAAACAGGGAATTTATGTAAGAGATGATTTGCAACTTCTAAACCCACAGAGTTGTATCTCTGTAGTCTTCTACAATGGTGCCAGATCTAGTGCTCTATGGTACATTCTAGCTCATGCACTCATATGACAAGTACATACAGTGCTTTCACATATGGTTTCAATTTACTATTTCCTGGGGATTTTCTTCATTTTAGTTGGCTTTAGCCTCCTATAATATTTCTTCCTCTACTAGTTTTACCTGTTTTATCAGTGGAGTAATTTCTGGTTTTCTTCCATAGGTGCCTTCGTAGGGATTTCATAGTTAACTTGTTTGATACTAGTTTAAACATTCTGTGTAACTTATCCATGATATTGGCCCCAGATGTTCTGTAGCATCTGAAGCTATGGAAGAATTAGTTAAGTCTTTTCAGTGGATTCTGCCTCCATAAAGCAGATCTCTTCTGGACAGTTATAAAGGTTGTTGTGGACCAATACCGATCATAAGTGTGTTACTGTGTGCTGAGAATTAGTCATGCAGTTCCCATTTACAGTAATTATAACCACAGGGATCTTTTTTTTTGGCCATACTTGCTGCTGAAAGCATAATCCTTAAAATGTAATCATTTCGTGGAAAAAAACCCTTGTGGATATGATAAACATCCTGTAGTACATCTTAGAAAATTACATTCTGTCTCAGGGAGTACTTGGAAAATTCCTAGAGCACACTTTTCATATATGTCATAGACCAGTACACCCATTTCTACCTGTTGAGATTTTTTTCAAACATAGTGAGTTTTAAGGGACTTTTCAAAAAGGAACAGTTAAAGGATTAGCTGTGATTATGTTGCTAGGACTACAAGAGGATTTACTGTGCATTGGTTACACCTTCCCATGCAGTTCCTGTGGAACCAGCCCTGGGGATTTATACTAAGGGAATGTCATTCATGAAACACTTCAGGTGTAGTAAACTACTTTGCAATAAGTCTGCACAAGTTCACTGTGCTCTAGTTCCCCTCTATAAACGGTGTCTGAGAGTTTTGCCCTTTTCTACAAGGGCAAAATTCAAGGTTTCTGTGTTAATCCTGGCAGGGATTTAGTTTGATATATCTAACTATGTATCTCCATGTGATCTCTTCATTTTCTAAACCAGAAAGTGGCCAAACATTCACATTAAAATGATTCGTAAAGAATCCTCTCTAATCACATCTGTTTGAGCATTTATTATAGATCTAGTTTCTACTGAAATATTGTTATGGTCAATTCATTGAAGGGAGAGCTTGTGATGATTTAGTCATAGCAATGTCCAACCACCATGTTCTCTTGTGAGACATGCTTTCAAACAATTTAGAAAGCAGCAGTAATTACAGCCATAACTCAGTGAAGAAATAAACAGTGTAAACTGTCTCCTTCTGCAGAACCTTTTAAATCAGAGAAACTACATAGTTGCTTTGCCCACACTTCTGGACATCTCTTCATAGTTGATTGCACTGGTATAACCATAACAGGTTAAGATTATCTCTACATAAATGCCTTATTCACCTCTGTAGATTACCTTTTCAAAAAATTATAGACTAACATCGTCATCCTATTTGAGCCTAGGGAGAGATGTAATTGCTACTCTTGTTGCACATGATGAAGAATAAAAGCACAAAAAAAGATAATCCTTTGAATAAAATACTTTTACCCTGGAATTACTGTTTTAATAACTTGGTATTTCCAGTCAATCCTGAAGAATTTAGGTACTCCTCTGTTTCTTTCTGATCATCACTACAATTACATATCGAGTTAACTATTCTTGCTGGTATTCATATTTGCTGAGTGGTCTTCTTTATATGGACCATGGCTTCAAATGGTTTTGTGATTTTGAGTGTAATTTTATCATTTTTCATGACACATACCTGTTTTTTCAATTCAGTACAAGACATTGAGTGCTGACTGTATGAGCAACAAAGACTTTGCCAGATGATTCAAAGGTGAAGCTGGCTGGCAGCAACTATGATGGAATAAATGAGAAAAATATAAAATTTTCTGCCTACAGGTTTATCTATTTATCTATTTAACTTTTCCATGTGCCCAAGATGCTCTAATCTACTTGGTCAGTACATTGTCATGGGATTTTTTATAAGGGACAGACTTAATCCATAACTTTGTCTGTTTTAGAGTGACACTCCATTCTTGTGGTATGCTGAATTAAAAGTAATCTTTTGCCCATGTTTGTAGATTTTTAAAAGAAAATAAGTTCAATAAATTTACATTATATATATATA
>VXAY01002648.1:637215-666243 GCA_013399855.1 Oxyruncus cristatus
GTGGGAAAGGTGGGAGGGAGGGGAGGGGGGGAGGGGGGGTGGGAAGCAGGAAGGAGAGCAAAGAAGTGGAGGGAAGTAACATAAAACAGAAATAGTCTAATTATACTGATTAAAGAGTAATACAGATGAAAGATTTTCAACAACTACAACAATAAAACACCACAATTAATGTCTGAACCAAATGGGATTTTCTGTGTTGAAAAAGACCAATAAACTGCTCAGATAGTTTGCACAAGACACAGAGAGTTTCTATCTAAAAAAATAGAAATGTTTCCACAATATATAAATGTACAAAGTATTACATGTGATTCTGTCACAGGTCAGAGCTATGCACTTCTTTTTTAAGCATGTCATTCAATTTTAGAAAAAAAAATATAAGGTTAGGGTTCTTTGGTTTTGTTTTTGGGGAGGTGGGGGTGGGTGTTGTGGTCTGTTTTCTTCAAAAAGAATATTCAGAAGAAGAATCATTGGATTAGCAGCCCTTTACTTTCAGTGGTTGCAGAATAGATGTTATGAGGCATGCCTGGAATGTCAAGCTGGTCTTTTGGAAAAGGGGATAACATTTTACATATCTCTAAGCATACAGTACCCTGAGGCAAAGCTATATTTCTTCAGTTAGAGGATATATTCTTGTTGATTTTTAGTTAAATTACATAATATGTATGCATTGAAAAGGAATTTGTAACTGTCAATTATTAGTCCTGATGGTTATGTCAGTACAGGTAGTAAAATTTTTTTAAGAAATTATTCAAAACCTAGAATTGGAAAGGAGAGTCATTGTCTCAGAAAATTATCCTATCCCACTGAATTAAAATTCTCAATAACTGAATAAGAGATAATAAATTAAGTATCTTTTTCAATATATATTATTTTAGATATACAGACTCATTGCAAGAGTGGACCACATTAGCTAAGACTTAAATAGTTCTTTATTATTCTCTCTTGAAATACTATGGAATTATTAATCCTGCTTTACCCAACAAGCCTTGATATATTTAGTGTAAGATTTTGCTTTTACGTAATGTTATGTATTGACACAGTGTAGAAGTATGGAAGACACTACCAAAATTACTTTGCATCACAGTTGGTGTTGTTGAATGTTAAAGGTGGATCTGCTTTACTGTGGGAAGGTCTAACTAAGAGTTTCAGTATTGTTAATTAATAGAGTGGAGATTTTCCAAGCTGTCTGAAATTTATTGCTATTCTTAAAGATAAGTTATTAACAGATTCATGCTTATTGAAAAGTAACTTGGCCAAATACCTCAACCCAGTGAATATTATTTTCACTGTAACATGCTGACATCTGATAACAGCATAAAAGAAAACTGAACATGAATATCTAATATTTTTCTTGCAGGTCACAATAGTCATTAATTGAAATTAAGAATAAATTTGTTGTTATCATAATGACATTTGTCACATTAAATATTGGAGACATCTGCTTGAGAGAAATCTTTGTTTCCACATTGTGGAGAGGACTCTCCATTCCCAGTCATTAGTTTTCTCAGATTTTCCAAATAATTGAAAGCAATTTACAAGAATAATATTGAATTTGATGAAAAAATCTGAATAGGGAACTAATCAGCTGTAGTAAAGTCATAGGAGTATTCTTGTGTTTGGAGATTTTGAATTGTGACAGTGCAAAACTATATAAATACATATATAAATTATTACTGCCATAAATATAGAATTTTAGGTCACCTTTTTTTTTTTTAGAAATTTGGGCATTAGTTTGGTATCAGGGTGGTAGATTCACTGAGCCGAGCTCCTGTATATATCAGATAAGTATTTGCAAGTGTCCTTTTTTTTTTAATTCCTCCTCCCCTGCCCACCCCTGGTTTGTAACAGTAATCACAGGCTGTATGTGCAGTAACAATTAGGAATACGAAGCAGCTAAAATTGGTTTTTAATTTTTTTGAGTTGACATACTGAAAAAACTTCTCTCCTGGCAGTAAGAAAGAATCTGTGATCAGTAGTTTTCAAATTCACAGTATCATTTTGAACAAAGTCATATATAGACTTGTCAAGGTAGGGCAAAAAAGATGAAAAAAGAGAAATACAGACATCCTTGTCATCAGTGTGTTAGCAGTTAAATAGATTGAGCCTCCCCGAATAACTGAGTTCTTGAATTATTGAAATATCTTCTTACTTTCCTTCAGAAGACGATAGACCTAATTTAAAAAGAGATATTAAACTTGAAGTGATAGTTCTTAACATCTTTTGTTCTACATTAATATGATTTACTGATATTCATTCTTTCTGCTATAGCATGTTATCTTGCCTAAACTATATGGAAAGAAAATTACTTAATTCAAAAAATGTTCAAATTTCAAACTCCTCTGATTTTAGTGGTATCCATATCTGCACAAGAGATTTTTCTCCCTAGGTTTCCCCCATACTTAGAGAAATGGAAAGCCCTTACCAGAGGGTGATTTGTATGCTCCAATTTGTCCTCTAAAATAATGTCTCTCATTTAGCTACTAGTAGAAAGAGCCTCAGGAAACCAGCTTAAAATTAGCCTCTATGAATAACCCATCAAAATCCAAAGCCCATATTTTCAAAGGCACTCAGACAATTAAAAGACTGATTTTAGTGAAATGTACTTATTGAACAGCTTTTAGTGTTCTCTTAAGCATTTGACATCTTAAGAGGAAAAATTCTTGAATGCAGCAGTTAGTGACATGAGGAGTTTCACACAACTTGGACTGTGGCCTGTATTATTAATATTTTTTCAATAAAACAATTATATTTTCAATTATGTGAATTATGATTTAAGGTTAATAACTGCAGGAATGATATATGAGAGAATAAACAAAGTAAGCAGCAAACCTACATATTTTCTTGACTAATGTGAACTAGGCTTTTTTTTATCCTGAGCTTAGTGTTTGTATATAGATTTTACAGGTTTTGATTTTGCTTTCATAAATATGGAACAAACATAAGTGATTTCTGTTAAAAAGAGAACTTAAAAAATTACAAAAAAACAAGGTAAAATTCTGTGCTGCTTCTATGACAGCAAGCATTGAACTGAGTATAAAATAACTTCCTACTTCTAAAGCAAGCAGAAGATTTAATATATATATAAATACAGTATAACATATAGAACATAGTGAATATGTATATACTAGTAAACATTGTCACATGGCAGTGATCCGAGGATAATATAAAATATTCTAATATTTCAGATCATTATAAAGACAGTAAAATTCCTATCCAGTAAAAGATGGAGAATTAAACCAAGCATGTATGTATCCTGTTTGTCAAAAATTCTATGAAAAAAAATGAACAAATATGCAAATATAGACAGCAGGGTCATAGTTTCACATATTTCCCAAGTATTTGGAACATATAGTAATAAAAGTACTAGTTATAGGGTTAAAGTTTTAGCAAAGGTAGGATAAGAGCTGCAGTACACTTTTGCATAAATTTGTTTTAAAAAAACCAACTACACAAAGACAAAATGATAGAAACAAACAAAAAAAAAAACCACAACAAAACTCACTACAGATGAAATTGAGCAGAAGATGTGACTGCATAACATATTGAGGATATTTTATAGTCACAACATGACCTCATAGCAATTTTCTTATGGGAAAGATTATTTTACTCCTTTAAGTAATCTTGTGCTGACATAGACGGTGATTAGTAATAGACACAAGGAATAGAGGCTGGGGAGAGTAAAAAGTGGACCACAGAATGGTTTATGTCTTTACACTCTTTCGTTTAGGATGACATCACCTAGAATTCATTCCTTTCCAGTAGCACAAGCAGAAGATGACTCCCCCCACCCTCCTCAATGTGACTAGGTTGTGGTGGTTAAAATATTATGCAAGTGGTGAATGTCTTTGCATGCCATTAAACAGACCCATCATTATAACACAGAATTTTTGAATACTTCAATCATATTGAAATATAACTAGCAGCACTCATCATCCAGTTATAGAAATTCAGAGGAGAAAGCATGGACAGGGGAAAGGAACAGGATGATACTTCCAAGGAGTACTAATCTACCTTTCAAGGTTCAGAATGTTTTTCAGTCAGAGATGGTATTTCTATATTTAATAGTCACTAATGTGCCTTTTCTCCCAGTATTTAAGTTGCTTTTTCAGGTCATGTAAATGCAGCAGTATCCAAAACAACCTGTAGAAAACATCACTCCATAAAGGCACTAGGTAACTTAGGCAACTGTCTTCTCTTTGCTTGCTTTGAACTTCCTAACTGATGGTTTCACCTGATGCTTACTCTTTTTTCCAAGAAAAAAAGAGAGTGAGTATTTATTCCTTCTAAGTCCCTACTAAGGAAATCAGAACAAAGAGAATTCGCAGTAGAGAAAAGGTGGAACACCTGGGTCCAAAATCTCAATTGTGAAGAAATTTTGAGGAAATAAGATGTAACATTCATTCACGGCCATATACAGACAGAGAAATATCACAGTTCTCATTCTGAGCAACTTAAATAGTCTTGTACAGAGTATAATTTTGAACACAATTTTCTAAGAATGAGACTGAGAATTAATTTAATTGAACTTAGGTTAAATTACTTCAGCTGAGATAAGATGGATGGTGATTATCACAGACAAATGCCAAGTCTGTTAAAGTAATTCAAACTTAACAAGAAAGCATTTGTGACATGTTTATTGAGGCAAAGTCTCTTGAAACAAGATTACATGTGTTATTTTACAATACTGAAGTATAGGTATGTTCAGGACCTTATGTGAGTAGGAATTTCTGTCAAAAAATATAGAGCTTAAAATTAATATTTCATTAGTGTTCATGAAGTTAGAATCTTAAATTGTACCTACAAAGCCAATCAGGTTAAATTGTGCAGACTGTTATCCTCTAGTTTTTAATATAAAAATGGAATTGCAAACATTGAAACAGTAAGCATAGTCTGTCAAAACAAATTTGTTTCACTTGATCTTTAATAACAACAAAAAGACTTTTTTTTAAGGTCATTGTATCACAGACAACAATATTCATTCCTCAGATTGCCAAAGCACAGTTCAATCTGTAATAAAATATAAGCTACTAATACAAGGGAATTACACAAAATGAATAACTACTAAAATTACAAAGATGGTAAAAGGATCTATTTTCAGTGTCTCAACCCACTGAGAAAACTACAGGGGAAGAAGGGAGCAGGGGGGAAGGAAAGCAACACAACATAATTGCACTTTACCATGCAGCTAACATATAGACTGCCCAGAGGAAAACTTTCTGAGCTCTAGAAGGTGAAATATGCTCATTTAAACTCTGGCCTTATATTAAAGTTGTGAAATTCTATTCCTATACAAAAAAATAAAAACATATCAAATTCCTGTTTTTAGGGATGATCCTTTTTTAGAGATCAAAGCTGCCATATTGAAGGTTTGTGAAGGTGCTTAAAGAGCATAGATTTTAAAGAGAGAAAGAGAGATTAATTTTATTGGCTGAAAAAAACCCTTTCTCAGATTTTGTTTTTTTCTGACACATTGGAAGTATATGTTAGTTTATTAGATTTTCCTTCTTATTCCTCCATCTTTCCGAACCTATGTGTGTGAGGTACTTAAACACTATGGAAAGGATTTTTTCAGTCAACAGATTAGATAAGAGTGTTTAAAGGTTGTGTCTCATGCTGACGAAATAGTCAGCAAGAAAGAAATAAATAGAGGATAGAATGGCTCTCACAGAATATTACTGATGGAATGGACAATGAGAAAGGGGTGAATAAAAGAAACAGTTTGACAGAAAAAACGTTTAGAGTAAGGTGGTAGAAAAGGGTCTCCTTGAATATTGTATGGACTACATGTTCTTCGTTCACAGAAGTTTGAAACAGCTGGCGTGTGAAATTGGCAGTTATTAGCAGGGATTTGTAATGAATCTGCCAAGTCTGAGTGGCGCCATATGACAGGAAAATACAATATCTAGCTTATAGGAAAGAAAAACATACAGCTGCAAGCTGATTAGGCTATCCTCTGCAGCATTCATGACTTATGAATAAATACTGAAAGTAAGTAGTCGAGTCATGCCTGTAAATGAATAATTGTTGGAAAATAATGCATCAGTTCATCGAAAATAGATTGTGTCAGACTAACCTTGTATACGCCTTTGATAAGACAACTGATTGACTGTCTAGACAGGGAAAGTCAATAGTTTTAATCTAAGTTCAATAAAACATTTGATATAATACCACGTAGAGAAAGACAGTGATGCAAGGTGGCTAAGGAAGTTGTGTTGCCTGACTTTAAAACAGAGTATTATTGTTTTAGAAAGGATTATGTAACATTGGTGACTGATACAAGTGGTTCCTTAAAGTTTGTGCTCGTAGAAGAGTCGTTACATTAATTAAATAGATTAATCATTGCTATTAGTTTTCTCTTGGTCTAAACTCTTTTATACAGGCCTGCTTATGGAAATAAGGAAAAGGAATGTTAAGGATCGTTATTGAAATATATTGAGCAGAAAATTTAGTACATTCCTTCAGGATCATTTTTTTGTCTTCCTGCATCATCTTCACCTTTTATAAATTATGGGAATTACTGACATTACATATTCTCTATTTAGTGTCAAATGAGTTCCATATGTTTTACTGATAAAAAAAATAAGGAGATTAAAATGAATATTCTGGCAAGCAGGGCTAAGATTTGTGAAGGTTTACTTATAAGTAACTTTGAAGTCACTTGAGGATCTGCATAATATAGATGGCTGTATCTATGAAAAAGTCTGCAGTATCCCACACTGATTTCAGGCCTTCCTTAGTGTCAATCATTATAATCAGCATATGGATCTCAACACGAATACTTAACTTGAAACTTTTTTGTGAGCCATCTGTAATTTACAGGTTTTTGATATTATGGGTTATAAATTAGTCTAGACTCAAAGAGGCAACTCTGTATAAAATGAGAAACTAAATTAGAATAGCAAACCTTTTAGGATTGTATGCTCTTCTTAGATGTAGATTTAAGCTACATTCAGTTTTTTAAATTATTTTTTTAAATTCCATTACCTTGCTAACCAATCTAAATCTTTTGCTTTTAGACCATAAGAATTCATTAGAAAAACTGCTAAATGTTTTCCTAATATCCAACCTGAATCTTTCCTGGCCCAGCTTGAGGTTGTTTCCTCTTGCTCTGTCACTTTCTACCTGGGAGAAGAAACCCACCTTGCCACAGCCTCCTTTCAGGCAACTGTAGATAGTGATAGGGTTCCCCTTAAGCCTCCTCTTCTCCAGGCTAAACAACCCCAGCTCCCTCAGCCTCTCTTCATAAAACCTGTGCTCCAGACCCTTCAACTGTTGCTCTTCTCTGGACATGCTCCAGCACCTCCATGTCCTTTCTGTAGCGAGGGGTCCAGAACTGGACACAGGGTTTGAAGTGTAGCCTCACCAGTGCCAAGTACAGGGGGATGATCACTGGCCTGGGCCTGCTGACTGCTCTGTTTCTGATGCAAGTCAGGATGCCATTGGCCTTCTTAGCCATCTCACCACATTTATTATGAATAAAAAGAAAATTATAATTAAGAAATACTTTATGATTTCAAGAAGTTTAAATCTAGTGCAGATTCATTTCTTGTGCATAGTGTAAATTGTCATCAAGCTATCAGGACTGTCAGCTGGGCACAGGAGCAAAGAATAGACATTTCTTGCAATGGTGGAAATAAAAAATCTTATGCCAAAACTCAACGCAGTTAGAAACTTTTATTTACACTATAGGACTTCTCTGGCTAACTATTAGACATATCAAATTGAGATCCACAGACTTCTCTATACCTGTCCAACTATTTACAATTTTTTTCCAAGATGTCTACTGGGCTGTGGGCTTTCTGAATTTCTATTTCAATATTTCAGAAATATAAGATTGGCTGGGCATTAGTAGTTCTAGTTTATAATTGCTTTCTCATGCAATATGCTTAAGAAGATGCTAACAGTCAAGTGGCAAAAAAAATCCTTAAAAATTTTTTATTGAGTCCTGTCTCACTCTATATCAAGGGTGAAAAAAGTCCACTCCATACTTGCCTTTATTCCACGTAAGTATTAAAAAATTGTTTTATAATAAAAACTGACATGGTTATTAAAATCAGTACTATAAAAATAAGATTTATACAAGGTTATTTCATATGAGCAAATTAGTTTTAACTTTCCTCAGCTGTTACCTGACTGGAATACATTACATTAGTGTGATTTGCCAGTACGAGTAAATTACAAATGGAAGACTGAGTTATTTGTATAGAATGGAGGTACTGATTTAGCTAAACTTACGCATTCTCATCGATAATACTGGTCTGATATAGTCTACTTCTCCATTATAAGCAAAAAAAACTTGACCATTATCGTGATAAAGTAAAAAGTTTTCAATGAAGAAAATGATGTTTTTCTGTGAGGTATACAAGAGCATCACATGACAAATGTTAATAGTTCTAATAAAGCATTCAGGCAGTACTACACCTGCACTACACCACAGTATGGTTTATCCTACTGCCAAAAAACAAGCTAAAATTCTTCCTGAGAACAGGAACAGAAAAAATCTGAAAGTTGCAAAGATAGACAAAAAAAGTGACTAAACACAAAACTGGGATAACTTCCCGCAGAGTTTGCTTACCTAGCTTGTAATAAAAGGGAATATGACAGTGTTCTCCACACTAAACATTAAAGTTAGATTGAATAGCAGGATAAAACAATCAAAGCTCCTGTCAGCATGGTGAGAAGGACTTGGATTACACAATACTTCTTTTTTGAGACTGAAAACACCATTATTGTAGCTTGTGTTTCAGAGAAGTCTAAACTTAGTGTGACAGAAAACACTTGTAGGTCTTCTCCCAGGCACAACTATGCTAGTAAGATGGAAAGGAAAGTCAGGTCTCTTGCAGAGAATAATTACGTCTTTTAGATAAATGATAGAGGAGATTGAATAGACTGTCAACATGCTAATCACCTTCAATTCTGTTCCCCACAGACCATAAAAGATATTCTGATTTGACTTTTAGATGCCTGGCCATCTGTTTCCTGAACATCTTGTATTAATTGTCTGAATGGATAGAAATTTGGCAAGCACATGTAGCCTACCTAACCTGTCCACTCATTCAGATGAGATGCATCATTAGCAGTACACTATCTAAAGTCCACAGTTGTTTCTCCCTTTGACAAGTCCTAAGTAACTATGTATGCATGACATGCAGCCTGTCACACCAAGAAAGTCAGTTGTCAATGCTGTCTCATATTTATGTAATCTGTCTGTCAAATGATTACTCATAACAAAAAGAGACAGAATGAGCATAAGCAGGGGCATAAGTCTCCTGACAGTTTACAAAACTACACAAAATCTTATGTGACGGTGATGTTTTTCCATATAGAGGTAGCCCTGTTGTCTACAGCAAGGATGGCTTTTAAAATGGAAGAAAAACCAGTGTTGCAATTGGTGTACTTAGATTAGCATCATGGAGTCCTGGCCATTGATTTCATATGCTAGATATTACTGTAGAGGAATAATCAGTAGCAAGCTTTTGTTATCTGACTGTTTTGGCTGAGTTTGATGTTGCAGTCAGATATAAGATATAAAACCACACTGAAATGAACACAACAGTTTTTGTTGGGGTTCCTCTCTTTTAAATAAAATTATTCACTTCTTTAAATGGTAATGTGGACTATAAAGCTTCATTTATGAGTTCAGCAAAGCATTTAGTAGAATTATCTATTTACTTTTAGAAAAGGAAACAAATGGGAAAAGCTTGAAGACCTGAAATGTTATCCTCACAACTGTATTTGGAAAATTTCATGGCATTCAAATCATGGGTACATTAATGTATGACAAATCACGTTATAATCATGATTTGAACTGAATTAATTCTTCTTCCTTGATCAGTGCTAGAAGACTTGCAAAGTGCTAATGCAAGTGGAGAAGTCTGGTAACAGAATTTTTTCAGCATTATCAGCAGTACACCAGATTTCTTGCAACTAGAATAAAACTTATGGAAAAAGATAAGTCAGGTGTATTTCACAAATGTCTCCTGAGAACTGAGGCATAATAGACGTGCAGATAGTGAAAAGATTCTATACGATCATAGGATTGATTTAATACTTCAGGACAAAAGGATTTCTTCTATGCTTTTCTTGCTGTCAGTGAACATATGTATCAGTTTTAAATGAGGATCATTTAAAAAAAAAGAAAAAAAACAAACCCCAGCAAATTTCAAACTGAAAAAAAATGCACTGCGGATGAAAACCAGCGCAAATGTAATGTCTCTCTTCTTCATGTTTGTTATTAGTGACTGTCTTAAAAATATGTTATGTAATTTATTTTGGTTTTTAGAGTTTGAGGACTGTATGTGAGCAAACTCTTACCTTATTGGCTTAACCTTGAGATCTGATTTTTAAAAGCATGGTGCCTAACACTGCACATGAAAAATCCATAACCACTACTAATAATTGATATGAAGGTTGTTGCAAGTGTTGAACACAATTTTGACCTGACCAAATGTATGGTGATATACATGTATTTTAAGGGACTTCTTAAAGTTATTCTTCAAATGTTTAAGATATTCTCACAAATACCACAATTTTATTTGTGTATATTTGTATACCTACAGTCATGTCATTTGTACACATCATATTCTGTTAATGTTATGTTGTATTATTTTTTAAATACTTAGCATTTTAAAATAAGGACTCAATGCTGATCAAGTATCCCTAAAATAGTTTTTGACCACTCTTTTATGAAGTTTTTAATCATACTGGATAATTTCCCTATTTGCTCTAGTTTCTCTTCCTTGCTCCTCTCCCTCTGTGACCTGGGATCAGCTTCAAAGCAAAAGACTTGTGAGGGACTGAACAATGGTGTTATGTTATTACAGGTGTACCTGACCTCTTTTAATTCAGTTGAAATACATCCATGGTTGTGCAGACGGGAAGGCAGGCTTGCTTTGAGCAAACCTTTCTCTTTTATCTTCTTTGAAGTAACTTCTGTAGGCAACAGCAATGAAGCCAAGATAGCAAACTGTGCTTCATGGGTGAAAATAGTCCTGAGTACTTGGGCCAACAAATGCTGTCAGATTTTCACAGCATCGAAAGGCACTGTTCACAAAGCCAGTGTGGCATCTACATGAGAGATCTCTTCAGCATGGCAGAACTGATGGTTCCTTTAGGTAGTTAGTCATCACCAGCTAAAAATAAAACCTTTAAACCAATTTAAGAAAAATATATAAATATAAATTTAGACATGGAATTTGAGAATAAGAATTCTAAATTTTCATACACTTGGGAAGTAGTTACTGGAGGAAAGCACATACCTTAAAGAGAGTGTTTTCCTTCACTTCCACATCTTTTGATGGAAGTCTTATAAAAAATAATCTTAAAACATTTTAAGTTGGAGATAGTAGCAGGCAATATCATACTAAAAGAGTTTACCGTGCTCACGTGGAGTATTTACAACTCCTTCAAAAACTCAGTTGTTTGTGAATTTTTTGTCTTTTACTTTCATATCTTCTTTCAGATATAGACAGAATTACTTAAAATTATATTGTCCTTTCATTTTTACGTGGATGAGTTGGCATTCACTGAGTGATGTTATCTTTGTGCTAGTCTCAGCAACAGAGATCTTCAAAGAAAGACAGTAAGAGAAGAGGACGTACTGTTTTATTATGACTGTAGTCTCCACACAAATTGTTACACTTTTTTGTTGTGATTTACAAATTCCACTTCTGTATAGCTTTCAATTTCTTGAGGTAGTCTAGATAGATAAATGGAGAAGGATGCAAAGCAGGCAGGGAACATAGATCAGGAGCAAAATATTACTACCAAATATGTCTCCCTCGTGTTCTAGAAGGTGTGCATGCTTGCAGAAACAAGCTCACGTGCCATGTGAGCAATTGACTTCCTGGAGCGAAGCTTGGAGCACTCCTGTATCCGGTACAGCCTAAAAGAATGACCATACTGGACCATAGGAGTCCAAAACTATGCAGGGTACTGGCAAAAGAACCTTGGCAGAAAGTGTGCCTCAGCAATGCATCCATATTGAGTTCAATGGTGGAAAACATCCCATGTCTCAGTGAAACTGCTTTTCATTAGGGTCAGAAAATCATTTGCACAGGCTAAATGACACACAGAAACATTTTGCCTGTGGATTAAGGGTGTTCTGGCATAAAAGAACTCAAAATGACCCTCTGCAAAGTAGAAGTGTAAGCAAAGCCCAAACATGTCAGAAATATTTGTTTTGAAAAGCTCAAGCTTATAATTAACTTTTTATAACCACTTAACTAAATCCATTTTTTTTCTGTAGCCACATGATTAGAATTCCACAGAAGTTCAGCAGGAGCACCTGGATTAAAGTACAGTATGCTCATGTATGTATGTTTTGAATTGGCATGTATTTTATGATCTAGTCCTATCTTATCATGTTACTTCATAAGGATAATACAGACAGTTCCAATTTTTAACATATTACTTAAATCCCCAAATTTTCTGTCATTTTAGAGCTGGAAGCCAGTCTCAATAGTAGTTCAAGTCAAGACACTTCCTGAGTATTTCCAAAGTTCACCTTGGTAATTCCCAAAGCACTTCGGGCTATGAGCCTGATAAACAAGAATCACTGTTAAAAGGTTGATAAAATTACTGTTCTACTTAAAAAAACCATTCACCATTGCAGTAAGTTTTAAAAGAAGTTTCTTTTTTCTTTCAGAAAAATGTAATACAAATTTAAGGTTCTAATGTTGGGGGGGGAGAAGGAGAAACTAGAATTTATATGGCATTTGTAAGCTGGGTTTTTTTGATTTTTTTGTTTGTTTGTTAGTTTTGGGTTTTTTTGAAAGGGCACTGATTGCTCACTTTGTTCTTGAAAAGCATTAAGAGCAATTATCCTTATGATTGGGTGAAGGAAAAGATAAGAAAATCCATCTCAAGAGAAAAGTAAAAAAAAAAAACTATAGAAAAAAGGCTTAAAACCCCATATTTGACTTCATTTTTAGTACTATTTTCTTTCTCTTTCTCGTTCCAAACTTCAGGGTTTAGATGAAATGTATAAAACCCTTTAATATCTTACACGTGAGTTAACACTTAACTAGTTTTTTTTTTCAGCTTGCTTTCTTGTAGTAGTTATAAATACATGATTCTGTGATAATAAATCTGAAGTGAGTTCATAATCTCTTGCTCAGAAGCATGACCTGTAGTGAAAAATATGTTTAAAATTTTAAAGAGGAGGAAAATCCCTTCACATTGATTGTTTGCACACTGTGCTATGTGTGATACAGTATTTGTATCAAACTTTCTGTTACTTACAGAAGTGAATTTGAAATTAATTTGAAGTTACAAATTTTTAATTTGTAATTTGAATTTGAAATTGCAACCATCTCAAGAAAGTTTTGCTGATTCTGAATTTATTAAATAACCATTATTTTTCTAAGTATTACCATTCTATGTTTCAGCTTGTTTCTACTTAAATAGATAGATTTTTGAAGGCTTTCAAATCCCTAATACTTCTATTTACATAATATTTTGAATTATACATCTCTTTCTGTCATTAATTTGCTACTGTTTGTAACCTCTCAGTGGCATATACAATCATGCAATCTGGGGGAGTTTGGTTTTAAACCTCACTGTGTAAAATGCAAATGAATTCAGTAAGAAAGAAAACCATGAAATTAGGTTGCCTGCACTCCATTGCTCTCTGTTCTGGAGAAATACTGACAAAACAAAGGATACCTGACTAATGGCTGTTCAAAATAGACAGAAAGAGAAAGCAGTGATCAGAGAAGCAGTAATGAGTTGGGAATCTCAGCCCCTCTGAATCAAGTACTAAAACCAGCAAGATTGATAGATTTCAGAATTTATTCTGAACAGCTAAGCCTTTATCCCTGCTGGAAAACCTGCTATGGTGCTTCCACAGAGGAATGCTGAGCAAACAAAGAGGATGACTGTATAAAGGTGGAAAGGACATACTAGGGGAAGCTTGGAGAGGGGTGGAGAGGGGCATTCTGGCTTTGAAGAATTTGACGATTGCACAGAAATTATTATTGGATGTTTAAACAGAGAAAAAAAGCTTCAAAGAGAAGAAATAGGAGTGAACTGGGATGGAACAAATGCAGAGCAATGAGGGGAAAGAGGCATAAAAAAGGCTGAGAATGTGGCTCTTGGTCACTGTGCTTGTCTCACCAACCCTGCGGCTGATCATCACCCCTCATTTCCTAGTTAACCTCCACTTTTAACCATTTTCTGTCTGTGTGTGCTCTCTATTCTGCATATGTGACCCAGAAACAAACTTCAAGGCAGTCTATCTGGCAACCAGAAGAAGTCTGGGTGATGATTAGTGGGGAGACCAAGGGTCTTGGAGCTGTCTAACTTTGGATCTGATAGCAGGACCCCAGAGAGATGGAGCACCTGGGAGTCAAACACTGATGGGATCTGGGAAGGGCTTTTTCCTCAAGAGCTCTGAGAAAGGACTGAGTGATTATTCATGCAGTCTCTGCTTTAAATGGGGGTCTGTGGCAATACTTTTCTTCCATCTGTTGATCTGTTTGTAAGCAGTTGTGTCTGCACAGACTTTTTTTGTGCCCATGAGAGATTAGTGTTCGGCTTCATTCCTGGTGAGGCCTGGAAATGGGACTGGAGCAGATCCTCTCAGTCAGCTCAGGAGAGGATGGACAACCTGCATTCTTCAGTCCAGTGGATTTGGATATATAATATATGTCTATTAAATACTCTAAATTTACCTGCTAATCTTAATATTTCAAAACTGTAGGGTCAAAACCCTAGGAGTTCTTTCTCACACAGGGTGTGAGGGTAGGACAGGGTGTGGAGTTTTGTGTACTTTTTTTGGGGGGGGAAGTATTTTTTGCTGGGTTTGTTTTCCACTTATTGTATCATTAGCTTGGACCATAGCTAGACGGGGGTAAGAGAGGAAGAGTTATTTAAGGGTGTTGAGCATGGATGTGCAACTATGTGTTTTGTTGTCTCAGAGAAAAATTCATGTTACACCTGGACTCAGTACAAATCTTGATTGTTAGGAAGTGACCTGAGATATCCTGACTCATCTCCCTGCAGGTCATGTTTTGGCTGGCTTTGATATCTAGGGTAACTGGCCTGCAAACCTGGACTGAAGTTTTGCTTTTGGAAAAGAGATTCTGTTTTGGGATTACTTTACTTTTTCAATAATTCATGGTTCACACGTTACAGTGTCGTGTCTTATACCACAAATCTGAGGTGCAATTTTGTTCCCATGAAAAGTTGCAGACCAAAGCACTTTCTTTCATGACTGTGATAAAGATAAAATACTGCAGGGCAGGATATCAAGGTATTGAAAGGATTAAATGAGGTTAGAAATAGCTTTGGGGTTTACTTTGTGCAGGAAAAAAAACTTCTATGAAGAAAAGAGACTAACAAGTTGTATCACCTGCAGGAGAGCACATTCTTCTTTGAGTCTCTTGAGGCTATCATAGAACCATACTAGGGCAAAACAATAAAGATAGAGAAAAAATATTATTGATTTAGATTTGAAGGGAAGCATAAAACTTGAAAATATTTTATATCAATGTTTTATAAATGCTACTACTATGGAAAATAATTTTTATTACACTAATATTTTCATTTGCTGTTTTATCTGTTGATAACATTCTTACTTTCCTTAGTAGTTGGTCAGCTGAACAAATACTCATTGTTTACACTTGGGTTTCTTCATAAATGTTTCTCTTTCAAATGACTTGTAAACTAGTGATTTCAAGAGATTTGCAAAGTAGAAATTAAATTTCAAGCAACAAAATTCTAATTAAAATACTCACTGTAATATCAACTAATTTAACTAATCAACTATTTAACTAATTATTAACGCAATGAGAGTTTACAAAATCTACTGTCCAAGCTTATGTTTTGCGCAGATGGATATTGTGAGAGGAAGCACCCCTTAACTGGAGATGTCTCCCTGGGAAGAAATCTTGCTAAGGTTGTTGCTATGTGCCATTTTATGGCAGAAATAGAAAGCACTTCCATTTTACTCAGATACTAATCCTCAAATGTAGAAATGCATCAAGCAGCATTCAGGCACAAAATGTTGATCTAACAAGATATACTGTCACCTGATCTTGCAATATTAAGCTTTACTTAATACTTTTCCCTGGCTTCATGTCCTACGCATCAATTCACTTTTAACCAACTCTGTTTCTATTACATCTCAAAATCTTTATATGTACCACCCCTCAGAAATCCAGAATTCTGGAATTCCTCATTCTCCAACTTCAGCACATTCAAATACTGTTGTTGTCTATGAAAATGTATAGTCCTGAATAACTATTTCTAGTGGTCATATACTCCCTTCTTTGTTCTTTGCTCTATGCAGATAAGAATATATAATTTGAGGCCTAGAAAATTGTTATTGGTTTCAGAGATTTCTCTCTCACTATTTAAGAAAAAATAAAATTTCACAGCTGATAACATATTTTTTAATTCAATACCTCCTGCTATGTCTTGTGTTAATATCAGTTACAATGCAGTAGGGGTTACCACATAATCTTGTGGCATATTCTTTTACTCGCAAAGAGATGTCTTACTTAAAAAGACCAAGATCTCAGTTCTGTGTGACTTTAAAAATGGGTTTAGTTTATCTCCTGTCAGTGATGATCTTTCTCAGGGAAAAATCCTTACTGTTGTACATGGAGATTTACAAATACCTCCTGAACTGTGGGGTTTTTTTAAATGTTGAAGAAGACATTAAGTCAAAATAGAAATCGATCACAAAATGGAAATTGAATTTTAGTTGCGGCAATTGAAAAGAGCATAAAAGGACCTCTGTATAGGAATAATTAGACAATTACAGTGAAATATCATAGATGAACAAACCAAGTGACAAAAAGGTCATGTAAAAATGTCAAGTATCAGTGTAAGTTTACTCTAGATTCCTCTATTATCTCCTAACTGCCTTAATTACTGTTGCCTGGGACATAATATTATGTAACAGAGGGTCGTAAAGTTTTTGCATACTCAACCCTCACAAATCAGGAAGAACTCTTGTCACCCCAAAGTTTAGTAAACAGAGGCCATCTCTGCAACAAGAGGCAACACTGCCAGAGTATTGTGGGGGAGATAAGAACATTTAAGATAAATAAAATTATATGAAATATTCTTTTTCATAAATGAAGGCAATTTAGAATAGGGAAGAACTAATGAACTGTAACAGGCCTGAAATTAACAGTCACATCACACTGATGCTCTGACTGGTTGTGGTTCAACTAAAACAATGTTACTGAAATACTAGCGGTAGATGTAATTGAAAATCAGTGATAAAAGACAAAAGGTAACAAGAAATTTTGGCAAGAGAAGAACATTTTTTTCTATGGCAACTGTTCTCAAACAATAGTGTGGTGACAGTTGACACTAGGCAAGCTGGTACACAAGGAAGTCTTGACACACCATATAGTGTGAGCTCTGCTGTCTCTGACTGCTGTACCCACTGAGGCAGCTAAAAATATTTTCCTGCTATCACTTTTCTATGTAAACAGCTGCTGTAATTGCTAGTGATGACAGCTAAGCTGGAAACATCCATGAGAAGTTTTCTATTTCATAGTTAATCTATGTTGCTGCTAAATACACCTGTTCCTTCTGCTCTAAGTTGGTTTCTTGGTGGTATGCTGATTGCAGGAGCATCTTAAGGGGCTTGAGAATCTAAGTTCTGCTTCATTTATATTTTTTGTCCTTTGGAGTTTGTGAGAATAATCACCTTTGACTCATTTCAGTGGATTTTCAGTGAACAATATGCATTACAATATGCCAGTAGAGACTTTACTTACAAGAGTAAGTAATCAGCGTGTATTCATTGTGCTTAGCCCTCTAAGCTTCAGGTTGAAAATAGCTCAAAAATAACAGTATTTTGTAGGAATTCTCCCTCTTTTCAGTGTCTCTATTGCTTTCTGATAATTACCGAAACAGGAAATCTGTTTGTCTAAAATATTGGAAGGATTTATTCTTGCCTGAAACCTCGTTGATGGATGGATAGGTATTTAAGGTATAATAGCAACATTTTTTTTAAATATACTATTCTCTCTCTTTTTTTCAGCTAATTTCTCAAGCCTAGTATTTTCTGATATTATTGCTAGGCCTTGGGATATTTTACCAGTGAAAAATAATAGCTGCTGGAGAAAGAAAAGCAGGTCGGCTTACTTCCAGTTGCATTTGAGGGGAAGGGGGTAGAAGCAATGTGTTTTCTAGTGCTTTCATTGAATCATATTAATTAAATGTCACAAATGATATAATTTCTTCTGATTTCCTTAAAAGATTGTTTGGAAGTTAAATATTTTGCACTATCATGTGTTTATTTTATTTTCCTTCTTTTATTTTACTTTTTTTTTTTTCTCCTCTTCTAGGACTCTGTCAGTCTTCCTACTCACATGGTCCTCTAAATCCCTTCCTTGCCCTTAAGCAGGGAAAGATTTACTTCCTTCAATAACAGTATATTATTGTCCTAAGCCATTGCTTTCTAATTTCTATTTTAGCTGTAGTATATGTGTCTTCCTTTTTCCAGTTTCTAAAGTAGCTTTCATATTTTGGCTTCATGTCATTTTTTGAATTCTCTTTGAACTGCTGATGACTTATTGTCAAGGCAGTAATAGGATTGTACATGGGATCCCTGCTATGCCACATATGCAATTACTGTCATAATATGCACCTTATATTAAAAACCTAAGAGAATTATCTGGCTTCTGTTCAACAAAAGAGGTTCGTTGCCAGTTCTATTACAAATCTTTCTAAGTATCATCTTTCTGTTAAATAGCTATTTACGTTAGTTCTGTATAGTGGATCAATTCTTACAACATTGTAGAATACATGAGTAATGGAGTGGGCCCTGTGAAAAGATCATTTATTTAGGTTTTACAGGGAATCTTGCATGTCTTTTGGAGTGGAAGGTATTTTAAAATAAAAGTAACAGTAAACATTAAGAAGTTAGTAGAGAATATTTTCAGGACTCATGAAATTTTTCTGATAATATAATCACAAAACCTTTCTCTCGCTACAGACTTTGTAACTGTGACTTCTGAGGATAATTCTTAGGTGTTAGAATCAAGCATTTATTTTAAATTTATTGTACCTAATAACCTTATTTTTCTAATTATCACTCCTTATGGTGTATTCAAAACACTGATAAATACTTGCACCATTCATTACCTGGTATTCCATACATATTCAAACTTGTATCCAATCACTTAATGATAGTTTTACATTACATGATAATCACCATAATTACAGATTTTTTTTTCCTCATTTTGATACAAGTCAAGCAATGTGAATTTCCACACATGCCTAACTTAAGTACTATTCAGTTCCACTGAATAGTGGAACTGAAATTTTCTTGCATTTTATTCATATTAAGCAAGTCCTTTAACTCTTTATAAGATGGATTTATCTTCATTTTAAAAATAATTAAATAAATGCAGTGATGAGATATCATAGATTCTAAAACAACTATTCTACTTCATTATAAATAAATAAATAAATATTTCCTGGTTCAGTAGCATTTTACAGAAATAGTTGTGTTTCGTTTCATACCAGTTCCTGGAAAAATCTATTTTCTTAAGACTATTTTAAAGGAAAAAGGTGCTTAGGCCAAGATTTAGGCTGAGAGTTTAAAAGAAAAGAAAAAATTTGAAAAATCATTTGTGGATTTTCTGTGAATTTAAGATGTACTCTTTGGATTGAACTGTGTAGAAGGGTTGCCTCTGTACATTTGTGGAATTTAGGGTAGAGCTATAAAGAATTTTTTATTTGTAAAGGAGACCTTTCGTGATAACTGTGGTAGTCTGTGAATGAAAATTACAAATTCCCTCCTAATGATCCTATTCGTCTTCATAAAACCACAGGTATTAAAGGCAAAGAGAAGATGAGCTGCTTCTAGATTTATAATGTCAAGGAAGGAGACATCTAATGTCATGGTGTAATGGATATAAAAGGTTAATCTTGGTCCAGAAATCCAAGTAGCATAGTAAACGCAATGAATGCCTAACTTCAAGCATTTCTGGAACTATGTATCTCAGAAACTTTTCGTAATCTTCATCTTCTTGCAGTGCTCAGTAGAGAAGGCAGCAATCTTCTGTCTTTGTTAAAGTAGCTAAAAATACTTCATGGTGAAGTACAGAATAATTAGTCATACCACAGGATTTTGAGTTTTCAAAGGCGTGTGTCTGAACCAGTAATCCATACCTGAAAGTGTTTTCTGTGTTTTTTTTCCCTCTCATAAGCTTGGCTCCTAGTAACCCAAATCTGCACATAAAATAATAGAACTTTTGTTTTCATCTTGTATATTTTCTGTTTCAAATGCTTTTATACAACTATTTTCTATTTAAGTTGCATATTGGATTACTTTTCGGCACAGGATGATTTTGGATCCCGATTTTTGACAGGTGAATTTCTATGAACATAAATAGCGGGGCAGCACTGGAGTGAGTGGACACTCACTCAGGACTTTAGATCAACTTGCTATTTTCTTAAAACTCTGACCCTTGCAATATAAAGGGAAGAACTTTATTTCTGCATTTATATCCTCAGTATATCCATCTTTATTTCATTCTGTCTTCACCAGAAGTGTTCACCAGTTGATGCACTTGCTATAAAATGTGATAATATAGTAACATCCACCAAAGCAAAAGCTCTGATCCCTTCACTCTCTAATGGGTTGTGGTACTCAAATACTGCAAATTTTTTTTTTCTCTCTAAAAGCAATCACATTCCTAATAACTGAGATAAAAAAACAACTTATGTGACAAACAAGCATAACTTCAGAAATTCGCTGCAGTCTATGAGCCCAAAACCCCAGTGGGACTCAAAGTGGGCCTGGAGACAGCAGAGGACCAGTGAACTAAGATAAGAAGCATTTTTGAGGTAAGCAGTTATTTCAAATTTTTCTTTCAATTTTTTATACTCTGAGATTTACATAAAAAAAAAAAAAAATCCACAACACATTTTCTACTCAACAGATCTGAGTTTAAATCATTTTACTGCTGTAGTGGATGAGATTTAAAAAAACAGTCAGTACCAGAATAACAGAGGTGTTTATGGTCTCTGGCAAAATTTAAAAAATAAATAAATACAGAATAAAGGAAAATTGTCACAATGTTCATGTGAAAATACATTTGGTGTGCTTTAGGTCTTTACTCTTTCTATGAAATGTTTATAATTGCTTATCTATTGTTTCTGTAGTTTAAAGAGCAAAAAATTATAGAAACTAGAAACCAAGAGAAAAAAAAAAACTAGAAAAAAAAGTGCAATACCCGGAACACTTTCATGGAATTAAATTCAAGATCTGATTTTGATGGAAGATATCACAATGTGACCACAAAAACACTGGCTAATTGTGAATGTGTAGATCAGAGATGCAACCAAATATCTCTAAGCCTTCAGGGACATGAAAGTGCATGGTGTTCACGCAACCCTAAAAAACTGAAATTGGGAACTTGCTCAACAGCAGGTCCCAGTGGGTCGTAATCAGTGGCGCAGGGCCCAATTGGAGGCTTGTCACCAATGGTGTCCCCCAAGGTTCAATATTGGCCCAGTAGGATACTTTAAACTGCAGAGGAAACTCCATATACTTAGAGTTAAATAGGTTTTTAACATCATAGAGTGATAATTTGTTTTTAATATAATGGAATCTATGGAAAAATAAGATTCTTAGATTGAAACTTAGATTATAATCTTAAATTGAAACAACAGTCATAAATGCTACCAGACTTCACCAAAATAAAAGTATTAGGGTTCCTCTCCAGGACAGATTTCTGACAAGTTTAAAATCTTTTTTTAAGCTCAGTTGATTTTTTTTTTTTTTCCAGTTCAGCTTGCTGTTAATAGACTCACCTCTACGCTGCAAATTTTCTCTATTAAGTCCCTCCTTTCATTATTTTTTAATTAAAAGTACATTTTAATTACAAAGTCCATTAGTCAGAGTAGAATAAGTTCCCAAAACATTTTAAATTAACCATTTAAAATTTGTAACTCAGCTATTATAACTGTACCTGCAGCTATTTTCATTCTGTGTGTCCAAGGTATAACCTTGTACCTATTACCTTTGTGCACAGCATGTATTTCTTGTTCTCGTAGGAAAACCATTATAGAAACTTAACTCTACTTTGACAACTTTTATTTTATTTTATTTTATTTTTAGGTTTAGAACCTTCATCTTTCCCAGCACAGGGAACCACTTACCTGCTCTGTAATTATTGGTTCTCTTAACAGCCCTCACTGGAGAGATTGCTGAATATGCTTTCTCTCCCTCTCTTTTTCAGTTGTGTAACTTTAAATTGTGTCTCTCCTTGGCTCTTAGTCTATTAGGAGAAATTGGAAGTTTGTGGAATTTCACGTTGCACTTGATTTAGTTTCAGATGAAGTCTTACTACAGTAGTTGTCCTGAGACGTTATGGTGAGAGTATACAAAATATTAAGCTCAAAAAGTGGAAAAAAAGGTAGATCATACGGTATGCACGATTTATCCTGTTGCTTATTTTTCTTTCTGTTTTTGAATTGTACTTCTATTGCAGAAAGTTTTATCTCCACCTCCTATAGGTTCTCATTCTCTTCACTTTAGCAGCACTATTCTAATAGCTAAGATTGTTTACTTCTCTGTTCATTAAGTTCTTTTTAAAAAGAATAAAAGTATTTACTTCTCAAATTACACTTTTACACCAATTATCATCAATACCAAATCAGAGTCTTAAGCAAAATTCAGGAGAATTTCTCTTTATTACGGCTGTGCTTGATATTGTAATCTAAGGCATAAACATAAAGGCTAATCAAGAAATGAATATGCTTAACTAGATTGAATAAAGATATTTATATGTGTTTACATCCAACTATAAATTTACAAGTAAGGATATTTCAATGGCAAAAGTCATTCAGGGAGAAAATTTTATTTGAGTGAAAATACAGCCATTTGATTGGGGATAAATTATTCTAAGAACAATGAAACAAGAGAAGAATACAAGCATTTTCAGGCTTTCCCTGTACTGCACCCAACAGAACAATGGTGTTGTGGTGGAAATTAATAGTACTTCCCACAACTCATCAAGAAGGAAATAATAACCTAATCTAACCTTTACAAAATGAACAAATGGTCAAAGTAGTTCTGTTACAGTAAAACGGAAAACCAGACAATTGGAGAATTATGTCCTGGTAATTTTTTAGGTTGCTAATGTGATACATTTTAATTAGCAAGATTATAAAGGTTTCTTTATTTCTGTAGAGAAGGTGCAGTGTTGAATACCAAAAGATTACCCAACTATTACACTTAATTGGGGATGACTTGGAGTAGAATATTCCTGAAAATTTGAAAAGAAATAAAGAAGCAGATGGAGATTTTTCTCTTCAGAGGTCAGGAGTTCAAAGTAAAAATCTTCCTTCAAAATGTAAGAAAAAGTAAACAGGATTTCCCTTAAGAAAGAACTGGCAGGGAACCAGAGAGAAAAAGAAAGAATTTTTAGTGATAAGATATAAGGGCAGACTGAAATCAACAACTAGGATGTACGCAGCAGCAAGTGGCTTTCTTCTAATATGTTTTATTTATGTCTTTGTTGTTAAATCGAATTCGGGATTATTTCAGTTTGTGCACAGAAAGCAAACACACGAAAAATGGTATTGTGCTTGTTGGGAAAGATGAGAGATCAGAAAATAGATGGATAAAAGTGAACTTTACAGTGGAAAAAAAAATAGGCGAGAAACAGGCGTAGCAACTTCATTGAATATGACATGAAGTTATTAGAAAAAGATAAGGAAATCAATGTAAATCAGACAATACCAAAGTAAGTGAGGTTATCAAGATAAAAAATAACATCAAAGGCATAAAAAACTTACGGTGGTATGCCTAAGAAGCTGAAATCAGTTAGTAAAGTATTAAAGGGACTAATATTGTAGCATTTATGCCAGAGTGGTAGTTATAAGACACATATTTGTAGGGCAGTGAAAGTGCTAAGAGTGCTGTTTCCAGTATGGAGAGTAGGAAAACATTACAAACTATATTTTAGCCACCCAGAAATAACATGAATGAGATGGAAGCAATAGAAGAGTGGGAGGAGTAAGTTGATTTTTATTCTGTCTCCTTGTTCTGTGATATTAAGATGAAATTATCATTTTACCTGAGCATCACATTACCTACAGAAACATTGTGATAGTCTCTATCTTCCTTGTCATAATTTCATAAGGGATGTGATTTTTTTTTTTTTTTTAAATCCTTTGGTGAGCACATTGCTGCAGCTGTAGCCTTGGTCTGCACCTTTGCACATATAAACTATGAAAGTGATTCAGCCACTGCTGCAGAAGAGATGTGCTTAAACTTTCTCCCAGAGAAACTCCCCAAAGGGACCCAAAGGGTTTAGATTAAAAAATAACTTTCTTACATTTCTATTTTGGAATAAAAGACAGTATTAACTTTCAAAAAAAACCCCTAAAGAATGAAGAAACAGAACAGAAATAGTATGGTAATGTACTGCCCATTTCATCCCTGTAGACTGCAACTTACTTCTGTGTTTCAGTTGAATTAGCTTGTTACTTTCTGAACAGCAGCAAAATTTGGTCATTTAACCTCTGTTCCAGAGAAGCTCTTTCCTCTGTGTTTGTGGTCTTGCTGCCGGACTCATCCTCTCTGCTTCCTCTGAGCCTCTGCATGAGCTCCAGCCTTCAGGCTGGATCTTGTTTGCCAGCTCAGCAACTTTTCCATCCCTGAAGATATTCAACAGCTCCTGGTGACAAGTGGCCCTTCCAAAGGGCTCCTTTGGAGCCAGCCTCTCCTTAAAGCAAAGACAGACATATGCTTGGGAACACTGACATATGGATTGATCAAAGATGGTCAAGTGAGTGTGTACCGTTGTCTACTATGCATTAAACCACGGTATATTTCTTGATGGATACTTGGTGTATTTTTATTGATTTGTTTCTATTTAATTCTTCAATTGCCTTAAAATCACATTACCATACCTTTTGCTTATTGGACAATGCTTGATTTGAATTACTCTGAGGCTATGTTTTATTAATAAAATGCAGTTAGTTAAGTGATTCAAATTAATTTTAGCTTCTGGCTAAAGTAACCCTGATTTCACGGTGGTAGTTTTACACACACTAGAATTGAAAGTCTCCTCCTTACTAGAAACATATTCCAGGACATGTATCATAGAATTAAAATTTAGTTGTCTGGGCAGGTTTTCTAATGAAGGATTAATACTGTACACTTTTATTTCTTTGGTTTGCTCTTACATTGCATCCTTGATAGTGCTACTTTGTAAGTCTTTTATCAAATGCTCTGATGGTAATCCCCTTCCCGCATGTCCTTCACAGTTTTGAGTGCTTTGCTTGTTTTGTGCTCTTGCAGCTTCTCTTCATACAGATTAAGCCCCTTACATAGAAGCAGTGGATAGCAGCTCCTATGGTGATGGGAAGACTCAGAAAAAAAAAAACCAAAAAAACAAAAAAAAAACATTTTGTAAAGCTCAGAATCTCAGGCAAGAATCTAATTTCACTGTTGAAAAAACACCAACACAACAACACAAACCCACAAAGCAAAACAAACTACAGAAATGGTAGCCAACTCAACGAACCAATACTAATCTAGATGGATAAAGGACTAACACTGTCTAGGCTGAGAACAGTAACCTTGCTATAAATTAATAAACTACATTCTTTTAGTTTTCTCTTTTAAAATTTTGTTTGATGTATTCCTAAAAATGGTTCCCTATAAAAGTTCACTGAGTTGTAAATATTTGGCAAAATTTGCCTCTTTTCATGGTTCTACTTAGTGGTTTAGTTGAATGGTGAAAGGTAGAAAATTCCAGTTGCTTCATGGAACAATCTCCATGACTGACAGTATAGTTATAGAAAAAAAAGAAATAGAGGGAAATAAAAACTGAATTGAATTGTCATTGCTGTTACAACTGTTGCAGGTAATATTTATTGGAAAAATAAAAATATTTCAAAGGGTTATATTTCACTGCATATTAAGATACAGTCCAAGGGTAGTAAGAGCGATATGAGAGCATGCTTAAATTTTTATAGAATGAATGATTCCCTAAAACAAGTAGAAATTATAAATCTCTCTCAACAATATGTTTTATATCTTATAGATCAGAAAGTACTCTTTAGTTGGATGACTTTGGTGCCAAAGAAGCTGTAAATAATGAAGCAAAAGAAAAAGAGTCAGGGAGTAGAAGAAAATAATAAATAGGAGAAACTCATGATTTTTCCTTCTAAGTCTGAATGAGGGTTGGTGTCTATCTAGGAGTCAAGGTGCTCGAGTTCCCATGAGGCAAAAGAAAATAAATTGCCAGTTGCAGACAATGTGAATGCAATTTTACATGAGGTGGGTGAATAGGGGACTCTCTTTGTGATTGATTGCTTTCTAAACCATCAAGAGGGTCTGAAATAGGGTAGACCAGGGGTACATTTTGTACTTCACACATTCTGTTTGTGGCTGTGTCATTTTCACATAAAATTCATAATAATGTATATTCAATGTTTTTGTTAATTTTGTTAAACTTTCTACTGAATTTCTCTGAGGGAGGATTTGCTGGGGTATGGTGGTTCTCTGCTCTTATTCCTGACAACAATGGGAAAATTGCAAATGTTGCCCAAATACTACATTTCACCTACCCACATAGATAAGCCAAAGTCTCCAGTCTGCTCCACAGCCTTATAGAATTTCTTCAATTTTTGTAAACTTAGAAAATGTATGTTGTTGTTTACAAATTCAAATATGAAATGCAGATCACATCCTAATCTTAATAGTGTTTAAAGAGCCGCAATATTTATTTGTAGAAAATCAAGCGAATGAAATTGAAATAACTTGGACTAGCTCACTTCCAGTTGTTCACTTTCTGCTTCTTCTTGGACCAACTGTTTCTGGAAGTTTGGAGGAGTAAATGAAATTTAAATTGAAGGTACTGTACTTGATTAAGCAAAAAAAAGTCTATGTTTTCTGTCAACTGGTTTCAAAGACAATTGTGGTAAAAACGTTTTCACCTAGCTGATGCAACTTTGCACATTGCCTTTTAGCCTACTCATGGGTTTTTTTTCTCTGCAATTAGGCAAGTGTAAAATCCTGAGGACAATTAAAACATTACCATAAAAATGGGACTACAGTTTCCACTTCTGCACAATTTTAGACTGCTGCATAATAATTTAGAAGGGAAAATTTTACTATAACAATAATGGTAATGACACTAATAAATGGGGAGCAATTATCTAACCTGGTTCACAAATTACAATATGAGACTATCATTAGATTTTATAAAATACTTCTACCATGTTTTACTTAGTTCAATTCTTAAGGAAAATCATAGACAGTGATTTAGAAAAGCTCCCCCTCAGCAGTATAAACATAATCACTTCTCTCCTGAACAATAAGAAACAATAAGAGCTGTTAAATATGTTGTCAATGCATAATTTGCATTTTAATACTAAAAGTACTCTGATAAATTACTGTTTTCTGTCCTTTTTAAGTATGTATATAACATCTAAATGTTGTATAGTATTATTGCTGGATCACAGAGATTTTCAGTTTTCTCTAATATCATTTTTATGAGCATTAAAATTGTGCTTCAAGCTCTTGCTGATTAACAGTCATATTATTTCCTTTCAACAGCTGTCACTACAAAAATAAAATTATTTAAAATAAGTATCACTTTGAAAAGAAAAAAGGAAAGTATTTCACTTTGACATATTATTTTCTTGCAAATATTCCTTGTTGCATTCTTCATGAAACATGCTATTCTCTCTTGACACAATGCCTAACAGTTTTCTGCTACAATATTTCACTCTGTAACATAGAATTAAAACATATCTAGAAAATAGAATGCATTCTTCAGGATTAAACATTGTCTTTCTCATCCTAGACTTTCTCCCTTTATACAAATTCATGCACTTGAGATGACTTCTACAGAGCCTATTATGGCAGCATAAGATAGTGTAAATGGTACAAGCACAAATTGAAAACATTCTACCTGGCTACATGTGCAGTCCTTTTGCCTTTTACTAACACTTAAATTGAAAAAATATAACAAAGTAGAGAATCACTACTTTAGACTTAATGTAAATGAAAAGCACCTCTTCATCTAGAAAAGGTCAAAGCAGATAAAGTGGTGAATGTTTGGAGAGAGTGAAAGAACAGTTACCTCTCTCACAAGGTCTGACACATCTTTTGTGCTCATTCAAGAGAAATGTGTAAGTGTATTCAAGTTGCTTTCAGTGAGAAGGTAATTTTCTATGAAAAGTTTCTTTTGGCAGAGTTCAAAAAAGGCAGTTTTTTTCTTTTCTCTAGCACTTTGGGATCGGGAAATCATCACTACCAGTAAAATGTAGTGATCAGCTCTGTGGTCCAAGGCTGAAATAGTTACTAATTGCACAGTGGAAACATCTAAATATAATACTGTCTCCATCAACACATTCCAGATAGCTCAGGAAATCTGTGGCACAGCCATATCTAAGCTTTCACATCTGAGGCCTATAACACTAAAGTAGTTTTCTTTGAGACACAGTGGTTTTCCTCATCCTTACTGCTTTCTGAAAAGGTAATAATACAGTTTAAGAGAATGCAAAATATTGGTTGCTGTGCAGTTATACAAGAGTAGGGTGAATGTTTCCAAACAGGAAGTGATGTTACAGAAGATATACCTTATGTGTGTGGTTTTAGATCCTGTGTGAATTAAACAAACAAACAACCAAATTAAAAAAGGCACAGAAATTTCACAAAGCACATTTCTTGATTGGGAAAGTAAAGCCTACTTTTGAAATAGTTAACAGCACTTATGAGCAAAAATGCTTCTTAATCAAAAGAAAAGATCAGCCAGAGAAGATGAAAAAAGACCTTGGATGGCACATAAAACCTGATTTATTCTTACCTACTTCTAAAAACCTTGCAGCTATGGTTGTATAGCAGAAATATTAGTTTATTTTTATTCACATCTGTACTTTGCTTTATCCCCTGGCTTAAACGTATTATGCTTTAACTATCACTACACTGGCTCTTTCATCCCACAGCAGACATTACACTTTCATTTTATTTAGTTTTACTGAGTGCTTATTTAATGACAGGTTTTTGTTTGGTTTGGTTTGGTTTGG
>VXAY01002648.1:666262-689359 GCA_013399855.1 Oxyruncus cristatus
TGGGGGAGGGGGGGCTCTAGAAGGGAAAAGAGGGAGTGGTGAGGATATTCTTCCCTGCATTCAGGCTGCTCTGTACTTTGAAAAAGTGATGTTAAATTCGTTTTTAAGAAACACCATTTTCAACTACAAATAAACATTATTCCCCCTGACAAAAGAATATTTCACCTAGGGTAATAAAAGAATATTTGTGATAGAGAGCTGCCTTAGAAAGAAATATGTCTATTTCTTGTTATAAATCTGTGTGTATACTTTAAAAATATATGAGTTCATTATAATAATGGCACAGGCATCCACATTTTTACGCAGAAATTGACAAATATACTTGTGTGTGTAAACAAATACATTCATTCATCCGTGCACAAAAACACTGCAGATGAATACTTGTATCATCTTTTGGTTTGTTACACACACACACATGTGCACACACGTGTGTATAGATATAGAAACAGAAGACTGAATATATCTTTGGGTTTTTTTAACAGGTAATTGTTTGTTAACCCAAAATCGTATGTAATATGCTGCACTGGAGGTGCAGTCAGCAAAATTTTATTGTTTAAATTAGTTCAAAGGTTAGGGAACGTTCAAGTCCAAGGATACTTGCCAGTGCAGACTGACAATGAATATTTTCATTTTAATGATAACTTGTTTAGCATCTTGTAAATATTTTCAGATGCCACTTCAACAGGCACTGCCTCTGGGGAAAAAAGTACTTTGAAGATTTATGGTAACCCAAAATCTTTGTTTCCCAGTACTTTTAATTTAACATGTTGAGGTGGATATAGTAAACAAGGACTCTAGCTTATGCTTACAAATTGTATGTATGTGATACTTTTACAGTGATATAGAGTTGGAGCTGGTTTTTCATGGTGTTTATTCTTATTGAAAAGCAAAATTATAGAAAGAGGTCCAAATAATAATATGTTAATAATCTTTGCCACAACATCTAGGAATTCAAATATTGTTCTCCTAAAGTCTCAAGACACAAATAATATCTCTCAGAAATCAATTTTATTATAGACAAGAATAATCACCTAAAAATTCCAGGTTGTGATGCCTAAAATGGAAGAAAAAAAATCTCCAAACAATATTAGTATAGATAAGGCAGAGTGCAGTTCTTTCATGAAAGCTTTCAGGTGCCTAGAGTACATAGGTGCACACCCACATCCAGAATTCTCACACTTTTATAACTGTAACTAATTATTCATGTCTGGTGAGTACATCCAACCTGAAGACCACTCTTGTCCTGGTACCACCCCCAGAACTGCCCCATTTGAGCCCCTCCAAGGGTTCTGGGCCCTCTATCTTCTTTTGTCTACAGTATATCTTATTATTCTGATCCAGGTCCACATCTCAAACAGTCCTTGCCAAAATATCCTGCCTTGAAAAGACGGTTAAACAGAAATTCATTGGAATGTTTCACAAATCGTGAGAAAAGACTTCAGTAACTGTCTGAAGTCTTTAAGGTAAAAGAAAACTATACAGCTATACTAAAATCTACAAAATGCCTAAAAATCTTTAGATATCAGTTGCACTCTCTATGAGCTTTGTAACACACAAGCAACATCTCTGTTCTTCAAATATAGTTTTTGCTATATGAAAAACCATATAGAAATAGAAAGAAACCATCATGCTTCTCTTTTAAAGCCTATTTCTCTCCCACCTAAGTCTTATTGCCAAAAGTGTGTTAATCCTGCAATGAATAAGGACAACAGCATTGCAATTTTGCATGGTAAAATATATGAAACAAGCAGTGAGATAAAAATAAATGGAAGTATTGTTTCACATAACACAAAGTCAAGTTGCAGGATTTATTGTCTTATGGTGCAGTAAAGGTTAGAATGTATAGGGGCTAAGAAGTATGAAATCCTCTCTGTGACTATGGAACATGACAGTGGGAATGAACCCTCCTGCTTTAGAGAGCCTTACAAACTGCTCGTGATCAGTACTACATTGGAGGCTGGAATCTATGTTGTTTTCTACCTTTTTACATACTAACAGATGCTTTGGAAAATATCAGACAGATCAGTGGGCAACAAAGTATAGATTATAGTTTAAAAGAAATTATAACGTAAATTTTAATCCAAGAGATAGTGCTAACTAATGCAGAATTTTTCCTGAACTGTTGTAAAAATGCTTCTAAACTCAGAGATGAAAATGCACCAAAACCAAAGCTGTAAAATTTCTTCATGGGCTTTTAAATTGAGAGTGATATATAAGTGGAATAATAAAGAAAGAAATTTATCCATAAAGAGCAGAATGGGAGACTGCAACAGGGTTTACATTGGTGCTATTACTATGGGTGAACCCGTGCTCAACTTCATTTGAAACCAACCTCTCTCTATAAAAAGTAATACATTCATTGTTTTATATGTGTATAAAGTGTATATATATTACTTTATAGTAATTATTATATAGATTAAATATAAATAATTAAATTAATATTTGCAAAAATTTCTAACTAAATACTTGTTTGATTGTGTGAATTTAATTTCTTGTAAGGACTTGAGCTTGGACTTGAACAAACTCCAACAGTCTGCACTCATGGTCACTTCAACATGATTGGAAAAAACACTCAGTGAAGAAGTCCTTCCTCTAAAGATTTTTTTCCCCTGTTGCAGAAGTAGAAGAAACACTTAAGGTGATAACAAGTATCTATGGGTTGGAATCCTTAATTTGATTTTTTAATTTTCTTACACTGTTACTCAGTCTGCTTGTTATTCCAGTCTGTATTACCTACTCTTAAGAAAATAACTCTGCTTTCCCTGCAGATTAGAATGAAGACAGATATAGGAAACATACTATAGAAGAAAGAAAAAAAGAAGAGGAAAAAAAAAGGGTAATATACAATGTTTCAAAGGTTATGGTTTTTTAAGAATATTTCTTAGCCACAAAATCATCCTACTTACATGCAACCTGTACCACCTATGTTATAACACTAAAGCCCTTTTTCCATGATTCAAGTTTTCTGTTTGAAGTGACAAAGTAAGGTATGAAACAGCATTTTCCTTCAGACTGCTTCTTGGAAAAAAATTTATTGCATATTAGAAGTAGATTACTGAGTTTAATAGTTTTTCCCTATGCTAATTCAAAAACCATATTTCTCTCCATGCTGCTACAGTGCCTGGAACAGCATACATTTTAAGTGACTGAAATTAATTTCAGTATCAAACTTTCATGAGTAAGCCAAGGGGAAAATATAACACACCAAAAAAATTTTTGAATTTGAATGCAAAGACAATAGAGGAAATTATAAATATTTATATAGGATATTGGTTCATAAGAATAACATTTTAAAAGTTAACTAACTGGGAACAAACAGTATTTTTTAATTAAAAATAATAAACATTGAAAATTATCGCACATTGTTTTGTCCATGAAACATATTTTGCATTTGTGCTTTCCTTTCTCTTTCTGTCTCTCATATTGAAAGGAATTCTATGGATAAGGCCAAGGTATATTTCCTAGTTGTTTTAAAAGGAAATTTCTCACTTACACAATTCAGAAACCACTCTGGAAAAGGTGCTTCTTGATCAAAATTTTAAACAATCACATTTTCATCTTTACTTATCAGTACATTTCTTGTAATCTCAGAAAAATTTGATCCACCATATAACATCCCGAGTTGATTAAATGTGTTAACTACCCACAGTTTTTTTGGGTTGGGCCTTCATTTTGAGGTTTTGGCACCACTACTCAGCTGGAAGGTGGTTTATAAACCTGCTATAATGCAAAGTTGGCCAAGTTGCTTCAGAATACTTATGTTTATACTCACTCCAGTGTCCTTAAAATTTGGTAATAACAGAGTGACAGGTTATGGATACAGTGGTGGAAGACAATCTTTTAAAATGTCACAGTTGTTTTTACCCCCTACCTCAACAAATTTGTTCATCTTCTACAACACATAGTAATATTCCTACCAGGAATTCCTAAGCAGATCATAAATCAATATTTCTATTTATGTAATTCACTTCAGCGCTCTATACACTGCAACCTTCTCAGCTTATATCCAGTGTAATTTCACAAGGTCTGCCTTACGAAAATACCATCTTTATTTCTAGGATGCATCAGGCACAGCATCACCAGCTGGTTGAGGGAGGTAATGGTCCCACTCTACTCTGCACTGGTGAGGCCTCACCAGGAGTGCTGTGTACAGTTTTGGGTGTTACAGTGTGAGAAAGACATAAAGCTTTAGAAAACATCTAAAGGAGGGATATGAAGATGGTAAAGGGTCTAGAGGGGAAGCCATACAAGAAATGGCTGAGGTCACTTGGCTTTTCAACCTGGAGGAGACTGAGGGGAGACCTCATCACAGTCTACAACTTCCTTGTGAGGGGAAGAGGAGGGACAGGCACTGATCTTTTCTGTCTGGTGACAACTGACAGGACCAAGGTAATGGCCTCAAATTCTGCCGGGGGAAGTTTATGTTGGATGTTAAAAAAGGTTATGTTTATAAAAAAATGTCCACCCAGAGGGAGCTTGGACACCAGAACAGGCTCCCCAGAGAAGTGGTCACAGCACCAAGCTTGACATAGTTCAAGAGAGTTTGGACAATACTCTCAGGCACTTGGTGTGACTCTTGGGGACTGGTCCTGTGCAAAGCCAGGAGCTGGAGTTCAATGAGGGACCTTTCTAACTCAGGATAATCTATGATTCTATATTATCAATTTCTCTGTTAATTCTTTCCTCAAAATAGCCCATAAAACAGAATTATTATACTGTATTTCATTTTTACAAGTTAATACAATTAATACAATTGCTTTTTTCTTAATTTCAGATTTACTTGCTCAGCATATTTTCAGTCTCAGGAAGCCTACTGCAGGCTTTCAGTTGATTTATCTATGGTGATGACTGTTTAAACACCTTCTACTTTTAAGAATCTAAAATGTTGACACAAAGCTAAAACTATGTAATAGTAGACAAATAATGTGATATAGTATTTTTACTACGAACACAAATTAATGAAAAGATCTTTGATGCTGATAAATGTAAATACAGATAACATGTCCTGATAGTTCATTCATTTAAATGGATGAATTCATTTAAATAGATGATTTATTACAGCAGCTGCAGGCACACATCACACTCTTAGAAGTGTTCTAGTTGCATTGCCTTATTCTAGTAGAATGTGTCTCTACCCCCAGCAGGGGTGTTGAAACTAAATGATCTTTGAGGTCCTTTCCAACCCAAGCCATTCTATGATGCTTCTACTATTAAAAGTGTCTCAGTTGTATTACACTAGCATTTTAGGTACGTATGCATGGTTCTCTTCCTGATCCCCTCACCTCTGATGCTGGCTTTTTAATGAACACAGTTTGGACAATTCTGAATCAAGTTTACTGTTAAGGGCCTATTTCATAAATATGGGGTATTTAAGTCTAGCTAGCTTTACATTTCCAAAGTGTAACTTAGAACATGCTGTATATTAAAGCATTAAATATCAATGTTCTTCCACTTTTAGTGGGGAAAAAAAAAAGAGTATATTTCAGTAGTTAGACTGCAAAAAAAGGAGCAGTGTGGAGAAAAAATATTTTAGGATGCAGAGGTTTCGGGTGGATGCTGCAAGCATTTTGGCAGAGGTCAGAGGTACAGCAGCAGCAGCAGTCTGCTGATTGCAATGTTTTCTTTTCTGACCCTACAAAATGTGTTTTTCTAAGTTCTTTTTGGCTGAAGTGCATCTGACCCATCTCTTACCCTAGATGCAGAAAGTAATTCTCTATAGAAAGCCATAAGCTATACTAGTACATGGAACAGAATGTAGATGATAAAATACAGTGTTTCTGGTGGGCTTCTGGGGATAAAAAGAACACAAAAACCCTTAAAAATCAAGTGATAGCTTTCCAGTCCTAGAAATCAATAACTACAATGCTAGTTAAAAAAACTAGAGTAAGCACAGAGCAAAAAGATTGTGTAAAAAATTGTTGGTTTACTGAAATTACATGATTTCATATGCAAAAGTTCACTCCAGGCTGCCACTGTAGATGTGAAAAAGAAGTGAAGGCACAGTTATAAAAATAAGCTACCATTCTGAAATCATATCCAAGCTGTTCAATTTGTCATAAGCCACCAAAAAAAGGTTCACTGCTGCTAGCCTATGCTTAGGCTTTCGTATAACATCAGAGAGTTGGAGAATGATGCACAGAGAAAGAGACTTGGAAAGTGGACTTGAATTCTAATTCAGCCTCTCACTTTGTCATTGATTGTTTCATGGGATGGATAGGGTAGCTGAAGGCAAAATGGTGTTTGCTTTGCATCCAGCTCTGAGGACAAGCTCCGTCCACACTTGTTCAAGTTTCCTCAGCTGAGGAAGACTTACAAGGGCTTCAAACTAAAACAAACCATGTTCAAACTGTGTTAAGTCTTCTCCAGATGGATTAGGAATCCTAGTAAAAGGATAAACTGCCAAATTTTCTGTTGTCATTTCCAGCAAAACAATATCCCCTTCTCCAGATTTTAAAAGTTTTGAGGGATGAAAATGCTATTTAAATTAATTATTTTTTCTGTATTTTTATTTTATCTCAACCCTGACTCTTCTGCCATGGTACACTGAAGCAAGTTATATTTTAAATATGTTTTCTTCCTTATCTGGAGCAAGCTGCAGGGGTATTTTTCCCTCTGCAGGACATGACACATATGTTCCTTGCTTGGGGAGTTTGCCCATCATATAGCTCAAGGACAGTGCATAGCAACATCTGTTATATATGCCTAGGTCTATTAAGCAATTCTATCATGCTGCAAAATACCAAATCTGCATTACCATACATAAAATCTATTTCTTATTGTTCAGAAGCATGTTTTCCTAAATGTTTGCATAATATCAGATTAATGTTAACTAAGCATATAATTTCCTTCAGATGGCGTAGTCATACTAAATTTTCCTATTTTTTTCCTTCCTTCTTATGGTCATGGAATGACTGTAAACAGACTATTTGGCTAACTTATTCCAATAATATTTTGTGAGGAATGATGGGACACTGTTTTCTTTTATTTTGGAGATTTCTGTCACTTATTAATGGTTTCATTTTTACAAATGTAGTCCTAGATCTTGCCTTCCCTGAGTCAAAGCTTACAGGGAGAGTAATTTAGATGTATAAATTCAGGCAAGGAAGAAAACCCAGGTCCTACATCCTCTTAAACTCTTTCTGATGCACAACATGCTATAGAATGTCTAAGTTTATGAAGGGGAAAAATAAAAAAGAAGCTTCCTTTTGAACAATAACAGAGCTTCATGTACTCAGCTAGAAATGTTGTTGCCTTGATTTAGCTGATTAGAAAGGCAGAATATAGTTCTCTGATTCCCTTTACAAACCAGAAACAAATAATTTTCATTCTTAATTATATCCAGGATCTGAATTTTCAAAGTGTTCTTGAAGCATAATTAACATACACTATAGGAAGTGACTCAAAGTTCTACAAAAGAAGCTTGATCTTGTAACGTGAGCATCTTGCCAAACGTTAGGTTTTTCGCATTTTCAATTCACACTGCAGGATCATTCTTAAGAGGTTCCTTAGTTGTAAGACACCCTGTTCCTCAGTTTGAAGAAGACGGAAGTGCTGAAGGCCCAGGTTACCTGAGTTGTGGGGACTAAAAGGAAACACAAGAGAGACTCATTAAACATCAAATTCATGTCTGAAGGTGACAGCTCTTGACATCTAGATCTCATCCCTCGCAGCCAAATATCCTAATCCCCTAAGCCAGTGGTGAGGCTACGCAGCGAAAGAACCACCACCACCACTTTAACAAAAGGCATGAAGTAATTGTCCCTGCCTTTTGCTTTAGCAATGCTGCTTTCTGAGCAATACATGGCTTCAGGCTCTACTCAGACGGACTCATGTTCTTGCAGTGGAAAACAGTTTTATACAAGAGTCTGATATTTCCTACAGTCTGACTCTGGACAGTGATGATTGCTATGATTACCAGTCCAGGTTGGCTACCTTTCCTGCCCTTACCATTTCTGTAACACAAATAATCATCCCAGCATTGCCAATGATTTTCTGAGAGATAGTTGCCCATTTTTAGGATTCACAATCCTAAGGATTACAATGCCTAAGTCCCATTTTTATATGAGACTTGGTCTTTGGTTGTTTTAAGCCATTTAAATCTGTCATTGCCAAACAGAACAGCCCCTGCATAACCTTAAAAACTAGGCCTAGGAATAACCATGAGAGAAGGGAACATAGGCTAGTCATGTTTCACATATAACATGCAACTATAAAGAATTCAGGATCTGTCCTGTTCAGAACGGATGACTCCTAGCAATAGATTCTGGCAAGAGAAGGGTCCTTTGATAATCCTTTGATTATCTTTCTGGTAAATAAACAGAAAGAACAGGGATAGCTGCTAGATTATTCTGAGTAATATGTTTGAATGAGAATCTCAAAGGATTAGCCAGGATACTGACTGCTCCAGCTAAGTGATTTATGAAGAGTCAGGATAGTGGAGAGCTTAGAATGGCTTGGAAGATCAGGCAAAGCTGAGAACAAGCTGAGGATGGACAGGAAGATTAAACAGACAGACTGTGCCAAATGAGTTAAACATCTTTGGATGAAAATAAGACTGTTTCTTATATCCCTAATATCTGATGTCAGGGTTTCCAAGAGAAAGCTTTTTGTATTCTTTCAGAGTGAAAACAGAAGATACTTCAGAGAAACTCCATTGTGATGGGAGGTAACTTCAGAAAAAAGTCTCCAGAGAAGGAACAGTCAAGGAGAGGTAAAGGCAATTCTGTTTTGGTTTTAAACATTATTATTTTTATTGTCTAGGGAAAGACACTTTAGTTTGACTAGTGTTTATACAGTCACTATAAATAATGTCTCTGAGTAAGAGACTTTAGCAATGTCCAGAGGGACGTAGTTAGTCTTCCCTATCACAGAATGATTAAATGACCAGATCATGTCTTTCCTTCTGAACCAACTTGGTCCCGCATTTGGAAACAAACACCATGAGAAAAGTTCTTACGATTTATGAGAACTGTGTGAGATCCAAATCTAAGTAGTAGCATCTTTTCTTCAGTTGTATTTCTAAGATGATGTTTGTGTTAACATTTGCTTCAAAAAAACTTGAATTCCACAAGATAATTTGCCACCTAATTCTGGTAGATAAAACAGATCTTTTGCAAGAAAGGTGAAATTTTTCTTTGTAAAAAGAATAAATTTTAAAAAAGAAAGGTTTGAAATGGCAAAACTGTTAAATAGTCATTAATATGAAATCAAACAAGCAACCCAATGTACATCATGGACTATGGAGGGACTGGTAATTTGAAAAATCATTACAGATAGTCATGCAAGAAACAGTGAAGTAAATTTCAAAGGGATATAAGGAAAAGTTATGGACGTTCAGAGGTGTGAACACCTACATATAAGTGAAATCAGAAAGAAAATACAAATAGACCCAGAGAGAAATGGAAAGAAAAATTTAAGTAGTGGTCTTTACAAGATTTAGACGAGAAATTATGAACTTCATATTATATTATTTTAAAAATAAATTAAAAAATCTAGTTTCCATTTGCACCCAGGAATGGTAGAATGTTTAAAAACACAAATGTGTATTTATTGTTTTGACTAGCAGTTTTTAATAAAATGCCTAAATCATAAAGAATTATGACCTTTTTTTTTTTAGATTTTACAGGTTGGTTTTGCTGAGAAATGATAATCCACTGTGATGAAATTTTTATTCTGGTTCCCACAGAAGCCAGAGCTGGGAGCTATCTGGTTCCAAATGTGTCAGGAAAACTAAGTAATAATCTGGCAAAACTCTCAGAATCAGACCTTCCTGTACCACCTGAAGGTAGTTCTATGAAGTTTGTAAAATTGCCAATGAAATTAAGTAAAGTCAAAGTTATTAAAGAAAATATTTTTTTCTGAAAAGAAAACGTGTTTGAAAGTAGACAAACTATTTGGACTCAGTTATTCTTTCTTAATATGCTACTTTTTGGTGCCTATGAAGAAAAATTCAATTCCACTATTAATGTCAGGTTTATTTCAAGTTTAACATTTTCCTGTCTTCAAATTTGACAGTTTTCTGCACTATTTCATAATATTGCTAAAAGTTATTGCAAGACATTTTACTCCAGATTTACAAACAAGTTATATAGGTAACAAATGTTCATTGCTTGCCCCTTAGATTTCAAAAAGGACAAGCTTTTGCTTCCCTCCTATCAATGCCTGTTTCAATTAGACAAACGATGCAGAAACCCCACTTTGATTTTCACTTTACTGGCAGAGTGTAGGCTTCAACACAAGGATCACTTGCTGCCAATTTGCTTGCTGAGGCCACCTTGTGTGTCATAGCTGGTTATTTTCTGATGGGGTCCACGTCATCACTGTCTAAAAGATTTTCTCCAGAGTGCTGACCTTCACTCTCCCATTTTACTGCTTTTATGTGTCAGCGGCAGTTTGGTTGCATATTTATTTAGTCAAGAAATTGATTCTAAACTGAGGTGGAAAATGCTCACAAGACTTTACTGCCTGTTGACCTTAGATCAACTCATAATCCACGTTTCCCAAGCTGACCACTCTGATGGCATGCTTAGAGATTCATATACACATTTATCTATCAAACTATATTGATATTTTATATTTTTAATAGGGAGAGTGGGCAGTAAAGAGGACTGTTTTGAAAGTACACTGAAGATTAGGCTGGTGAAGCTGGATATGTGTGAGAAAGAAAGATGAAAGTTAAACATACAGTAGCTTAAATAACACACCTATAGGTTTCTCATAGTGCTGAAGCCTTGAAAGTACAGTGGGAAAAGGAGAAATATTCTGTAAGGAAAATCTGTAGTTTTGATGGCAAACAGGAGACTTGTCTACTCAGTCTTTAGGAGATCTGTATGGAAGGATTCATAAACTAATAAGAAACAGAAAACCATAGGATATAATGATGAAGTAAAATATGAACAGAACAAATTTGTTGTAAATGGCATATCCTGTGATATGTAACAAGTCCCCAAACAGATGTATCACAATGTTGGAATGAGTCTACTAAAATGGATGGGAGACACCTCACTTTTCACCTCAGTCATCTGCTTGCTTTAGGTCTCTTCCTATCATAAAAATGAAGAGATGATCTAAACTCCAGCAAGAAATCTTGATCTTGGCCATTATACATATGTATAAAAATGTATTTTAATAGTAGAAATTAGTAATCACATCACAGTGCTTTTTCCTTGTTCCAAGTCTTCACAATGTACTTCTGAAGCATAGCCTGTTGGATGTGTCCTTAGTGATGTTCTTTGAGACAGAATCTGTTTGAATGTAGCAACATCAATCCTGACAAGGAATTGCCCTTCTGACACTTCAAAATGAGTATGCATGAATAACCCAAAGCAACAGGAGTTTTCCCAAGGTAGCTTGTGATAGCTTTTGTAATTTGGGCTGAAATTTAAAAAAGCTTGTGTCTTTGCAAAGTCTTGCTGTAGTTCTAGTCTTATGACTAGGCTGACATTTTCAAACTGTTTCCTCTTTTTTCTCTACATTTGAGATGACTGAAGATGTGGAAACTACCATCAGTCTGTGTGCAGCAAGCTGAGATTTTGACACTTCAAAAAAGCACATGCCAGAAGATAAAATGAGGCCACTGAGGCATAAGAAATAGGTATGTTATTTTGTTAGCCTATTTAGCCCCAATATTTTAAGTGCTTTAACCACCCCGATTTTAGACCGGTATATGCATAAAAATACTTTATATTAGAAAAACACTTCTTTTTTTTTTTTTACCACACCCTAAAGTGTATAAGAAAGCTTGCAATTTAATTCTGAATTCTTCCTCAAAGAAAGTATATCTTTTTATTTTTGTACAGGAGATGATTGCATCTAGTGCATAATATAATGTGGTAAAACTCATTTGAAAATTTCTACTACAGCACATTTGAGTGGAATCAGCAATAGCTCATAAATTAAACACTGCAGAAGAAGGAGTTCAGAGGCTGCTGACTGTCCTAGAGAGTTAATAATCTATGGATAGATGGAAAGAGAATACTTTACTAAAACAAATATATAGAGGGGAATAAGAAACCAATGACATTATATTGGTAAGCATAAAAAACAGTGGGCACAGAATGGTATGCAACTTTCACGCTGTCATAACTAAGAATTTCAGGTTGTTTTTCCAGTCTTCTCTCTACTTATCACAAGAAACTGTTTATGTTGGTGAAATGAAAAACAGCACAAAGGGGAGATGAGCTGAAATGTGAACGTCTTAAGAATTTAATGGGTTGTGTACTGAAATTATTTTATAACTTTCCTCGAGATAAAGTCCTTCTATTTGCAGATGTCCACTGTCTACTGTCCACTTTAAATCAGCATAGCAGACAAGTTTCTTTTTCTCAGAGAAGAAAACAACTAATTCATGCAATGGCTGAGCAAGAACTGATGAAAACAATGTCTGTACAAGTTATTCTCTCCTGCAGCATCAAGTAGTTAGTCAAGAACACAGGAGCTCTGGCATGGCATATCTGAAATTGCCTTCAGTTTCTCCCTGTCAGTGTTAACTGAAAATGCATACTATAACATTTCAGCTGCAAAAATGCGATGACATTGAAATCAACAGAAGCACTCAATATGTGTGTAACTGCTGGCTTTCAAAAGAAGTCTTAATTTATTAACTCTCAGACACTAAGTGCATCAGTTTTCAATGTCAAACCTTTCAAAGGACGAAGTTTCCTTTAGCTTAAGTTCTGTATTGACCTATGGGATCACTTGACAGGTTATAACTATACAAAATGAAAATTATTTTTCCAGTATAAAAGCAGAACAAATACTGTACTTTAGTAAGGTGATATAATGTCTAGCAATATTCATTTTATGATCAGTCTGAATGAAATCTGACAAATCTATCAAACATTCTTCAGTTTCATATGTGGTGCTTGGCTTTTCTTGCAGATTGCAGGAAACGGACAGGTACTTACTTTACAGTGGGTGGTGGCTGGAACTGTTGCTGTTGTTGTGGTTGTTTGGGTTTTTTTTGGTGCAAAACAACATAACTTCCTGGATTTTCCCAAAACATCCCTTGCTGTCCTGATTCCAGCCAGAACAGGGTTAATTTTTTGCAATAGCCATGAGGAACCATGGCTAGGACATGCAGGTTATTGGATACCACCTCGCCTCATTGCCAGGGGTGGGGGAAAGGGATTCTCCCCCTCATCCAGGGAGATGAATGTCCTTCCATTCAAGTAAACATGGTGGATCAAGTGGTGGGGTGGTACCAGCTGTGGTTTCGTCATGTTGGGTTGGGTTCAGTGAGTATTTTGCATGTGAATCACTCTCTTTCATGCACTTTTGTTGTTAATATTGTTGCTCTCACTGTCTGTTTTCTTATCTCATTGCTGTTTTCAATAAATTGATCTTATCTGACCACCTGCAAGGTAGTGTGGAAGAATGGGGGGAGAGGGGGAGAATAAGTGACAGCAGCACAGTTTGGAGAGTCTCAGTGGGAGAACTAAATAGGGGAGTACCGTTCCTAAACCACAACACTCCCAAATCTGCTTATAATTTTTTTGAGAAGTTTTACTTTTATCTTGTTCAAATATTTACAACTTCTACAATGAAGAAACTAAATGCATCCAAATCTCAGTAAAATGTCAGAGAGGAGATAAAAGTAAAATAGCTAAAAGTCAGCCCAGGAGAGGGGGAATTATGGCATGGATTCTCCCATCTGCTAATTTTGGTGCACTTCCATATTTATTCCTTTGTGGGTCAAGTGCAGATTATGAAAGCTTTAGATTTTACTTTACGAAAGATCTTTAGCAAATACAAGCCAAAATATCCTAAGTCAGGAGGATGATTAAGAAGTAGTCTCTTAGCCAAAAGAAATCTTAAAAGGTTGCTTTCTAAGGTGGCTTTCCTAAGTATCTATTTGGAAAATACTATAATCTGAACAACCTACTCATTATTGTGAGTACATTAAAATCCTGGACCTTATCATAATTTCTGTTAAAAACCACTAAACCAATGTTTCAATTAGTTTAGAAGAACAGACTTCTCAAACTTGATGATCAAATACTACATCTGCATCCTTGTAAATATGTCAAACAGCTAAATCAGCTGGTGGGAACTGAAACTGCGTTGACTGCAAATGGTAAGCAGAGACTTTGGTGATGGTGACAACAACTCTATTGGTGCTAATCCTAGACAAGAAATTATAATTTTCTTTTGGTACTTCTGATAGCTAAAGTAATAGTAATAAGAATAATGTTATCTTTACAAATAGCTGCAGCTTCCTGATTTGCCAAAAACTATGAAGTTTCTTTGAAGGTTTTCAGGATTGGTGGCCTTCCATATAACGTGAAAAACTAATCTCTGTCCAGGTGTGTATCACTCTTGCTTCAGTTCCAAACCTCTTCTAAGGAAAAAGAATGATGTCATTTTCAGCAATTCTGAACATTAGTGGTATTGTGTCAGATCAGTGGCTTTGTGATAGAAACCAGTCATTTTCCTGAATAACCTGAACAATGCTGAATAATCTTGACTAATAAAGAATGTGACTATTTTAGAGATTGCTTTTATGGTGTGTTTAGCTCTTGGTTAGTAAGAAATTTGTCCTGGAGCTTCCAAAAGAAGTCCTCTTCTTTTTCAATAACTCTTAGACCCTCTGAAGATTAGTAAGAATATTAAAGAACTTTACAGGTTAGGAATAACTCAGGACATTTTCAAACAAGCAAACTCAAAAGGCAATTTGATTCATCAAAAGAACTTAAGAACTGAGGATTTCTAGAACCTAAATTGTAGTATTCACTTTAAAGACAGGTGCAGGATTGCCTGTACTTTGATGGACTTTATATACCTGTCTATACAGAAAATATAGATTCATGAGATGTCTCTACCCTAACTGCCTTTTTTTCTCACTTTTGTGGATGAATACCACTTACATTGCCATTATGGTTTCTGTGTTCCTTTTCAAATGATATGTAATGATTAAAAAGTATAATATAAATATGAGAACAGGTATTCTACATTATATTAGAAAACCCATAAAGACTTGTGCTATTTTTTTGTTTCATGATTGACATTTCAATATGAAGACATACTGAAATTCTCTTTACCATATTCTTTTGCCATTTTTTATTGTGCCTTGTGCCTCATGCGTCCCCAAAAAGAAATTATTGGTCTTAAATGAGTTTCTTCAACATGAGGAAACCCCTCCATGATGTCCCACATGTACCCATGAGGTGTGGGTCTCCACTCGTTTCATCCTTCTGAGAGCCCCCTATCCATATGTGGGCTACTCATAGTACCCCACCGGGAAGTAGCACTTATCTGGCCTAATGCTAAGAGGCAGATTTTGTTCATTTTCTCATCTACTGCTGAAAAGATTATTTTAGAGTTTATTTACTGTTATGTTTAAATCTCACAGTGAAAGGTACAACATTGACTTATTTCTCTGGATTTATAAGAAAAAAAACCCCAAACCAAAACAGAAGTGTATGTGAGCTTAGAATTTCAGGTTAGGACTGAAGATTTCTGAATTTCAATTCAATTCAGGATCTAGAGATCTATATATATATAATATTTTCTAGGATTTATATCAACTTTAACTACTGAGAAGGATCCCAGCCCAGTCTGACCAAAGACCACATGTTGGAAGATTGGCCCATGCCAGTTTCTTGTTCTTGGATAAGGGATGGGGTTTGTTCACTTTTTTTTTAAATTTTTTTCTTCTTTTTATCAAATACCACTAGAAAAGGAAATGTGGACACAGATGAGAAAAGGGCACTGGTGAAACTTATTTCTCCTCCCATAAAATGGATTACAGCTTCCTCAGGAAAAAGAACCAAAGAACCAAACAAAAAGCTATACATTAAAGGAACTGAATGTTTAATGTTAAGTTCTTTACATTTAATTTCTTTCAATATAAAAATTCATTTCTGGTTTCAAGAAACTGGCATTTTTCAGGCACAAACTGACCTAGTTAGGAGAATGAACAAAGTTGGCCAGTCTTACTTGTTTCAGTTTACAGTTATGTTTTTTCAGTCTTACAGTTTCAGTGACATTTGATAGCACTGATATTGGACTGTACTACCATGGCTGAGTACAGCTGGATTGTTTCATAGCTTAGCTCTGCTAAGTACTGCCAGCTAGTATCAGTGGCAATTTTTCTTTTGGGCATCAAGAAATCTGTATGGTTCCCCAAGGAACCATGCTGACCCAACCGTTTCTGAAGTTGCTATATGGTGCTTCTTGAATAGCTCTATTAGAGGCTTAGACAGGTGCATGACTGTTAGGAAGGTGATCTTAAACTATATATCTTATGTTCTTTAGCAATTGTAGGAGGCAATAGACCTCTCAGACTTTACACTAGAAAAATCCCAGAAGACCTGCTTACATGACTGAGGCTTTGAATTATGAGCGCTCTATCAGAAGATTACATCTTCCTAGAATCAGCACAAAATCTGGTCAATTCTGAGTAATATTAGTGTTAGAGAAATATACGCTGCCCATATAAAAACATTGTATTAGAAGTGCTTTCAAAACATTGTTTCAAAGTTAGGAAACTGTGGGGTTTTCTGGTGAACTATGAGAGACAATGTCGTGCAACTTCATTGGTTGATAGAAAATCACTTTCTTAAGAAGGATATACACAGAGCTGTAATTTCCTAGTTAAGTTTGGGTGGGGGCAGAGGTTTATTGTTTGTGGTGATTTTTCTCCGTCTTGATCACCTTTGTATTAACGAAGCTTGTCCTAAAAAATTATTTAGTCTACACATTATTTAGTCTCTGATGGCTATTATTCGTTTGTTGCAATATTTAAAAAAAACACTAACTGATGAATGCTTTAAGCAAACACAGCACTCCCTTCTTACTCTGCAGTCATCTTACACTGACTTTCAACCCACCCTCAGCCTCATCCTAGTACCACTCTTCCACCTGATGTTGAAACGCCTATCAGAGAGCATAGTCTGTCCTTTTTTAACAAAGGAGTAGTACTTGATAGACACTGCCAGAAATGACACTAAAACCCTTTGCTATTCTACATCTTATTTATTATAATCTTACCTAATAATGAATGCACATAGTTACATAATGACTGTGTATTACAGCGTTCATTTCTTCAGGTTGCTCATTTCCTATCCAGTTCTCCCAGTCCCCATTAATTCTCTCATCTCCTTAACCTTCTTGCTCAATCACCTTTTCTTACTATTGTTTCCCTGCCAGACTCCTCTTTCTTTGCTCAGACAGAATAATTTCTTCTTGCTTCCTATTTCTCACCAGATCAGTTTCTCTCTTCTCTTTTTGTGCAACCTAACTCCTACCGGGACTTCCCTTGTCCTGTTTAGCCCACGCTGTTGTTTATTTGGGCACCGTTCTATATTCACTGTCAGTGTCTGTGAGATCTCTCCGTCTTTATGCTTCCCCTCCTCATGGATCCCTCTGTCTCACAGCTGAATTAATGCCCACTACCTCAGTTGAAATTCTTACTTCTCTCTCCCCATTTCCTCTCCTCTATAATGAGTAGCGTATTCCTGACCAAATCCTATCAAATACTAGATATCTTTCTTATAACACAGTGATTCTCTAGGGAGAAATCCCTAGAATTTCTTGGAACCATTAAAGCCTACCTTTCTCCACCTTACAGTGACTGAATTAATTTTACTGAAGTCTTCCAAAAATTTTGTCTGAGTAAAAATATATTAGTGAAATTCCACAGAAAATAATTGCTTTCAATTGCATTAGGATTCTATTTTCGTTCTTACATATCACAGTTGAACAACCCTACAAATGGGTGATGCTGCAGATTACTGATAATATAGATAGTATTTCTAATATTTATAAACATTAAAATTTCCATAATTGCTTTATTGTATCCTAAAAAGAAACACGGAATGGACAGTTACCAAGCAGTAAAAGGAAACTGTTTTACAGAGCCTAAGAAATGACATATCAAGATTAATGACTTTTGTTCTTGTTTTGACAGATTTTTAATTTTATCATACATATTTTGTCTTTTTTAACATGATTTGTGAAGCATATATTTGTAGCAATATTAGGAATAAGCATAATCAGAAGCAGATGCTTGAAACTGCAACTATACAAAATAATAAAATAACAGATTTTAAAATTACTGTATTTGCCTAAAAATTCCTAACAAACACATGAACATTTCATTACATAAACATTTAGAGATTAATATATTCATGTTGATATTGTTCAAATGTGTCCCTAACTTATGCCTCAACAAATATTGTAATTTTAGTCTTTTAGCAGACTGCCATTATTGAAAGACCTGTTATTTTAAGAATTCTCCATATATAAAATCATTTTAGAAAAATGATGAAATAAAAACTTCTCTCAAAATAATTTATCATTAAAAGTAATATCCATTCAACTCTGCAGCAATACCATTACAAGAAAAAACGTTCTCACGAATCTTATTGCTCTTTGTCTTCTAACACTTGGCTATACTTCTTCAGACAGATGTGAAATGCAGTGCTGCAAAAGCAAAAGGTAACTTATGCCAAATATCTGGCAGGAAAGCATCAGGAAATAAAGCTCCTTAACTCCTTTAGAGACAATCAATTACCTAGAACAGTGCAGCAGAAAGAGCTTTCAGATAAATGAATCTTAAGAGAAGGGGAAATAGTGCATAGATAATGGGAAAAAGAAAGATAAAGAGATAAAAAACCCCCACACTTGAACTTTCTGGAAGAAGGGGTTAGGAAAGGTTAACCTTCTCAAAGTTAAGCATGTTGTCTTAATTTGATTCCTAGGTAGTCAATAGAGATAAGCCAGTCCTGAGAAGTGTCTAAAATATGAAAAGGTACCTGGGCCTGCAAGTACCTACTGCTCTTGGAAAGGGAACTATCTTTAAGGAAGGATTAATTTTGGGGAAAAGTATTACATATTAATGCAATAGAAAGAGACAATAGATGCTTGAAACCTGATAAAGAGTTGAACCTTAAGCTGAAACATTAAAAGAAGGTCGTGATCAACTTAAATTTTGCACATTGCAAGACTGCTACGCTGCCACTAATGAAATAGAGTAAGTTAAAAATCTTAAAAGGTCCATTACCAGGAGAGTTAACAGCAGGAAAATAACAGTTATTCTTGATGAAAAGAACTTAAAAACTGAACACTGTGACAATTAAAAACTGGTTTTATTTTGTGATGCATTTATAGAGATGATGCATGTTGCAGTGCAATATCATGTAGGCACAAGCATATGGCTTCAAGTGAAACACTCCTCTGTTAGTTGAAATCTTCATTGATACTCCCTTGCCATATCACTTATTCTCTGTGCTTCATGCATTTTCAGGATTTATTTGTACTCAAAATCAGTTTACATCCCCTTGTTTCCTCTTTACTTAATATCCCAAGAGCATATCGATGCTGTGGTTCCCCATTTAGCTGACCATTTATCTCACCTCTAATCATGCTCCTGACTTGGTCCTCTGGTTGGAGTACCTGAGTTTTCTACCACACTTTGGCCTGCTTTTAACCACAGCCCTGTTGTTCCTCCTAAGTTATTGCTTTCCTTCCTTCTGTAGTTTAGACATCAGTTCATATATCAGTCCTGATGGCGAACATTGTCTTCAAAATAAACCCAGTGCAGATTTAACCAGTCAAAATGACCTGAAGGTCATGTTACTTTCCTTTCAAAAAATAGCATCCCTTTAATACTCTTGAGTAATATGAAGAAGCATTGCATTCTCCCATTTTAGCTCAATAATTATTCTTGAAATACAGAATATAGAAAAAATATGCAGAAGAAATTGTAGGCAGTAGTAAAAATTTTTGAAAATTTGTTTTACCTGAGTCATAAAAAATAAATAAATATAAGGCACAGTCCTTTGTAGGCTAATTGCAAATTTTCATCTGGTTCACATGAATAAACTAATGCATGTCACAAAGTACACAATCAGTTAGGGGTCAAATTACATATTTCCACATATTAACACACTGATAATGGAATCAAGGGCTTCAGTAACTGAAAATCAAAAGTATAAACTAATTCTAAAAGGATAAAGACTTAGATCCGGTTTATAGCTACTTAGCTCTGAAGTGCTCTTCTGCCTTGCACTTACACATCTATATAGACAAATTGCATATTATCTATTACCATCTCATCGTCTCTGAGAGCTGTTTGCATGAGTTACCTTTGTGTTGGCAGCTGATTCAGAGGAAAGAAAGCTTTCTTCGTTGCTAACCACATATTATTAGAATAAAATTGAATGCATTTCACAAATGCATTGTCCCTTTTTGTTTATGTTAAAAACTAAAATATAAACTACTAAGTATTTTTCCAGATCACAGAATGTAGCTTGGTAACTGACTTAATGTACTTTAATAGCTGTTTCCTAGCTAACCCTTAAATCCTACCAAGTGTCAGCCTAGAAATGGTTGCTTGTTCAGAGCTAGTGAGACTTGTCAGATTTAAATAGATTCTTTGCGTTTTCAGCCACATATTTCAATTAATAATTCCCATTTGCATGAGTTATAAATGGAATATGCTTGCTTGTTTGATCTTTTTTTCTTTCACATTAGTACAGATTTTAAAACTCTAAGTGTTCTCTTTGAATTAGTTTTTTATGTAAAGTGTGTTAACATTCAATGCAGAAAATCTGCAGTTACTGCAATTGGCCACAACCTGCTTGGAATAAAAAGGAACTAATCAATCAGAAACTCATTCTCCGCTCTGTGATAAAGCAAGCTGTTTGCATACATTCAAAGTGGATATGCTCCACCTGTTTGTTCAATGAAATGCCCTAGATTTAAGTGGTAATTAAAACTCATGAGTCTTGCCTCAACATCAGCTGCCAGGGAATGCCCCACCCCAAATGAAATTTTTGCTTAATTAACAAAAGAAAAAATGTTCTACAAGTACTTATCACATGGTTACTTTGCATTGAGTGCTTTATATTTTCCTTTTTATGGGAACACAACCATTCAATTTTATGATTTTCTTCACTTATGAAGCATTCATAAAAATGAACTTGATCCTGGAAGATGCTGAGCATCTGGCCCAGGTCCAGAAAAGCACTCCAGAACATCTTGAATCATGAACCTAATCTTAGGGTTTAACTGATAGTTATCCCAGCTGCCACTGTGCTTTCATGAATCAACAGGAATGGGCAGGAATTATAACACTTTGGAAAACAAAATTTATGCCCTTTCATTCAGTTCACTGCAGGCTTAGTGGCAGCCTGGACCTTTCCATAAACTGGACAACCACTCCTTGTGCAGTCTTCTTGTTTGGCTCAGCAGATAACGAAGCAAAGGGAAGGTATGGCAAACCAAGGATCTTTACCACAAACAAAAAAGTTCTGTTGTGTTGTTTGAACACAACACTCCTCACTGATCTTGACTTCTTGCTGTGAAAAGTTTTGTACCTGTGCTAACTCTTGATCTTTCAGTTTAATCATTTCCCATGTATTCCAATTTCCATCTCTTCTTTGACTATGCACAAATTATACAACTTTGTTCTTACTCTGTGTGGCAGTATCCTCTTATTGGTTCAATTGGGTCAATTTAGAACATAAAAGCTACCATTTTGATTGTTTCAATATTCTCACATTTTCTTCTGTCATTACATTTCTTATAAGCTTCACAACTGTATTTTTTTTTTTTTTTGCGCAGGGTACCACCATTAGTCACATAATACAACCATTAGTTGAAAATTTGCATCATACCAGCTTCCTATACCTTTTAGTACACTAACTTCCGTTCTCATGCCTCTCATCTCCAGAACAGTTGTCATTTCACAATTAAATTATAAGATTCAGTGAGATTCATAAAACTTCCATAAATACCAGTGGAATTCTCTGAGCTACAGCAGGTCACTCAGCTGCACCAGTGAGGAGGTGATGAAAGCAGAAGTAATCATGGGTTCTTTCTATGCCACCATCTTCTTCTAGACACATTTGATATGCATCAAGTCAAGGCATCAACAGCAGCTTGATGGGATAAGGAAAATCAAACTTGAAGATTTAAATTATTAAATACTTTTCTGTAGTCCAGTTACTGAAGTTTGAATGACGGGTTTCCTAAATTACTCTAGTGCCAGAAAAAGAAAAAAAAAAAAGAAAAAAAAAGAAAAAAAAAAAAAAAAAAAAAAGTAAATCTACCTTTGAGGTCCTTGGATTGAACTGTAAATTGCCTGGCAATAGATGACATAAATTGGATCTTCAGCAGGTGGTGAAGCTCTTAGGTATCTCAAAGTGGTAATAGCATTTGACTCACCATTTAAGTTTACAACCATTCTAGCTACACCAACTCTTTCAACAGCATAACTGAGGTTGAAGTACAAGTCCTGTCTTGTGTATGTTCTGTAGAGTTTAATTCATCTGTTTTCATTCAGTGTCAGCAGATAAGGAAAAGATGGTGGCATATCTATTTGTGAGCATTAATCAAATGGATACATGAAGTGTTTTCTGGTGAGACTGGCAGCTATAACAAAAGTGAAACGTTCTTAGCAAATCAAAGAGATTTCCGTAATGTATGTTGTTTCTGAGTGTAACAAGCAAATCTTTTTGTTAAACTAAAGCTGATGAGTTGTCTCTCTTCAGATGTCTTCTTCAATCAGGTGTTCCTCATCTGATGATTAGATTTATAGTGAGAATTTTACTCTCTCTAATGGTTTAGAGGCTGAATCTCTCACATCTTTCCCAAAGACATACATGGCACTTAAAAAGACTACTGGCATTTGATCTATCCTTGGGACAGATCAAAGACACAATAACCTCTATATTGGCTCATTTAAATGAATAAAACATTTCAGTATCTTTCTGGCCTTTTTCTATACAGAAAATACTCATTATCCTCATTAAGAATTCAGCCTTATTGCATAAGATATGTAGTCCTGTTTCTTAGATGTTATGATACCTATTTGAATTTGAATATGTGGTCTACTCTTCATACCAACATGATAGAGACAGCCTTTGCAGATTTCTCTTTTTCTTTTGTCCTTCCAAAGAAAATGAAGGCACAGAAAAAGACAATGGTAAAAAGGCATTACTGGACACTAATAGCAACATGAAATATAAAGCACTGTTGTGTCTGCTGGCAGATAATTCTCTATTTATAGGCTTGATGTCAGAGGTATATTCTCTGTTTTGAATAATTGTTAATAGTATAGACTTTGACAAAATGAGCAGTCAAAATAGAAAA
>VXAY01002648.1:689469-748797 GCA_013399855.1 Oxyruncus cristatus
TTTTTTTTAGGTAAGAAAGTGACATTGATGTCAGCTAATACCTAATGTGTCAAGGTTGCCAAGTAACAGGCTAGAGATGTGTCAGAGAAGGCTATTTCTATGAGAGAAATTCAGTAGGTTACAGTTTCAAGTACTTGGAAATGAACTTACCCTGTCTGTTTCTCTATTGTGCTCAAACCAACCAAAATTAATGCAGTCAAAGGATACAGTACATGCTTAAGACACAAGTCTGAAAATGGGTAGCTCTGATAATAATTTGTGTTGAATCTAAATTGTAAAAATAGTGAAATAACTAACATAACATATCCAGCTGCAGTTTCCAGAAATAAATGCCTGATGGAAAAATTACTTGAACATATCATCATTCCTGTGAAGCTACATGGATTAAACAGTTACTATAAGCAAAATTTTAAAAGACCAGAATTTGATTGAAGAGAATAAAAAGATTTCAAAAGGTCAAATGACCAGTGAAATTTTAGGAAGAAATCAAATCAAAACAGTGGTTTGAGGCCTTTTTTTTTTTTTTTTTTAAATTATTATTTTTAATTTCTCAGTCTGAAAAGGGGCTTGGACAACAATGGGGAAAGCTGTAGTCATGAAACCTTAGGAACCACTATTTTTTCAACGTTGACTTTACTGATTCATAACTTACTCTCAGGCTACATTAGAGGAGTTTTTCAGTGGTCTGTGCTGGACAAGATAGTGGTCAACATCTCCATTAATGCTTTTCATTATGGAGTAAAGTGTTTCCCTATAAAATCCAGTGGGAACGTTTGCAAGCACTTTGGAGGATATGATTAGAATTCAGAGTTTTCTTGATGGTGCAGAAACAGACTGAAATCAATAAGATGAAATTCAATAAGGACTAAGACAAGAATAAAGTTCTATATGCAGCGAAGTAGAATCAAACATCTCCCCCCAAAAAAAATTACGTCAACGCAGAAAGTAAGAATTAAATCATAAAATAAGGTAGTAGGTTCTTCCAGAGAACCAGTTGCTTGCTTTGCATTAATCTGTGGATCTTCTTACTGTAAATTATGACGAGCAGTCTTTCTGGTAAATTTACAATGGAAAGGCAAAGTACCTGAGGTGGGACTCTTTGCTAACAGCTCTGTTACTATCTGTTACAAAAAAGAGCTCATATCTGGCCAATATGGCCAGAATGGTTTTAGATCCATCCAAGCTTGAACTTCATGGAGAGACCTTAAATTGGATACTTATAATGAGTGTTGCAGAGCCAACTACCTATGATTTATGCATGAAGCAGCTAAATTAGGCAACCTGGATCTTTGCTCTGTATCTGGCCAAGAATGTGCTCTGTATACAGACATTCACTGTAGTGCAGGCCTGAATTTTCACAAGATTTGAATTTATTTTATGTCAAGCCAGCAGTGTGCCCCGGCGGCCAAGAAGGCCAATGGCATCCTGGCCTGGATCAGGAACAGTGTGGCCAGCAGGAACAGGGAGGTGATTCTGCCCCTGTACTCAGTGCTGGTGAGGCCACACCTGGAGTGCTGTGTCCAGTTCTGGACCCCTCAGTTCAGGAGGGATATTGAGGTGCTGGAGCAGGTACAGAGAAGAGCAATGAGGCTGGTGAAGGGACTTGAACACAAGTCCTATGAGGAGAGGCTAAAGGAGCTGGGGTTGTTTAGCCTGGAGAAGAGAAGGCTCAGGGGAGACCTCATCGCTCTCTACAACTCCCTGAAAGGAGGTTGTAGCCAGGTGGGGGTTGGTCTCTTCTCCCAGGAAACCAGCAGTAGGACAAGAGGGCACAGTTCTAAGCTGTGCCAGGGGAGGTTTATGTTAAATATTAGGAAGAAATTTTTTACAGAGTAATCAGACATTGGAATGGGCTGCCCAGAGAGGTGGTGGATTCACCGTCCCTGGAGGTTTTTAAGCTGAGACTGGATGTGGCACTTAGTGCCGTGGTCTGGTAACCATGGCAATGTTGGATCAAGGGTTGGACTTGATGATCTCAGAGGTCTTTTCCAACCCAGTTGATCTTATTTTAATATGATTCTATGATTCTAAGCCACATTTGGATGTACTGATAGTTTTCCTAGACTTTACAGTTCATACCATCTGAAAAATACAGTAAAGTATGTGTTTTGGAAAGCAGGTTACAAGCTTATTTCAATGCACTGTGAATATGAATGTGTGCCTGCTGTAAAATGTACCACCAACTGAATAGATTAAAAAGGCAAACTCAGAAATAATATCCACAAAAGTTTAACTGAAATCTAGTAAACTCAATGCATACTACCCTTGCAATAGGTTGTCTACATACCTCTAATATCGGGGGTTTTTTTAATTCATTTCCCTGAAACAGTTCCAGATCTTCATCTTGCTAGAAATGTAAATCATTTCCTTTCTTGAATACTGAAAATTGTAACTGCTGCTTAAAAAAAAAAAAAAAAAAAAGGTAAAATTAAAAATTAAATAAATTACTAAGGTAATATTTTTTGAAAAAAAGATAGTACTATCAAAACTTGTATGGATGAAACAAAAACTTTCAGGACTTTTCTCCATTTTAAGAATTAGAATGACTATGGTCATAGCTCATAGCTTGGTTCAGAACTTTTATTTGTCTGTGTGTTGTCGAAGACTTATTCAACTCTCAATTTGCCTAACTCAGAGAAATGATATACTTGAATTTTTCATGAGCATTTCCTTTGTTTGAGCTTTGGGTATTGTTGTTTGGGTTTCTTTTTCATCATTATTCTTTCTTCTCTCTGTTTTCAATATGTATCTGTTGAAAGCAGGACTGTGGCAATTAAAAAAAGAAAAAAAAAAAAAACCAACCCAACCACCCCCAAAAAACAAACCAAAAAGAAAAAAACAAACCCACACAAACAAAATCTACCTGGATACACCAGTACATTTGCATATCCTTTCTTCTGATATATATTTCTCAGTATTGAGGGAGTGGAATTTAAAAAAAAACATTTTCACAAATGTGATAAACTAAATTTATCTAGAGTAAGGTTAGTATTATCCATATGCCAAGTAAATAACTACCTCTGTTGACAGTGCTTGTTTTGCCTCTTCTAGAAAAGGAACTAGTTCTTTTAGCAGTGTCTGTACCCCAGACAATCACCTGTTGCCTCTTCCTTTCAGAATTATCTGTTGCCTCTTCCTTTCAGAATTCTCTGTTGCTGATGATGATCCTGAGGGACTTGCAAGAAACCTTCTAAAAAGAGGCAGAGTAAAACTCCTGTGTTCTCTTCCACTGTTTCATCTTCAAACCCTGGCTTCCCTAAGGTCACAGCCCCAAACCTGGTTTCTTACAACCTCCCCCATCCTTACCTAATACCAATCACTAACATCAAAAACACACAGGAAAAAAAACACTTTATATTTCCTTTTTCCTATTTGCAGTCCAAATAAAGCCTTATTAACTTCTTCCAGTGTCCCCAACTGATCTCAAAGCACTTATCTGAAAAATCTGACTGACCACTTGGGCAGCCTTGTTTCTCTACTTACCACCATTATAATCATACATGCCATTGACAATGGTTGGGAGATGAGACTCCACCCACCTACTCACCCTCCCAGCTAAGAGAATGATTTCAAAGGGTCAAAATGAGAAAAACTCATGATTCGAGATAAGGATAGTTTAGTAAGTGAAGTAAAACTATTTGCACAAACAGAGCAAATTAAGGAATTTCCTCACTATTTGTCTTTGGCAGGCAGATGTCCAGCTAATTTCTGAAAAACTTCAGTCCTATCAGCCCCAGTCTTATTAACATACTAGTTTAAGCTTCCTCAGTTATGGTACTGACACGTTGTAAAGCTCTATCCTCTGAGGCTGCTGGAATCACTATACCAGCCATGTCAGAGGCCTCCGGCCAGCCAGACCTGCTGATGGCAGACGCAGCTCTTCAGGTCACCAGGTTGCGAGGAGTGCCATGATGTCTGCAGCTGTGGCAGACAAACAGTTTTTTGCAGAAGGTGTGCCATGGATGAAGAGCTGTGTCATCAGGTGAAGGAGCTATGGGAAGAAGTGAACAGGCTTTGTAGTATTCGGGCAAATGAGCAAGAGGGATACCGTTCATTTTCAGAGACACTACAGTCTCAAGACTCTCAGGAGTCTTGAACTCCCATTGTAGTGGAGAAGCAGGTGGACTCAGAGCCATGCAGGGTAATTAGTCAAAGGACTGTTACTCAATGGTCTGTTAAAGGTGAAGGCTGGAAGCAGGTCACCGCACCTACCAAGAGGAAGGTTCCTCCTCCTCCTCCTCAGAACTTGACAGGTAGGACGGCACCTTCTACAACAAGTATGAGACTCTGGAACTAGAAGGCTAGAAAACTGATGAAGTAGGAGAAGGTCTTTCTGGAAGTAGCAGGGCCTCCTAAAACAACACCACCTGTACCCCACATCAAGACCTTCTCTGCTAACAGGAAAAGAAAGGTACTCGTAATAGGAAGCTGTAAGAGGCGTGGCTGAGGTCACTTGGTCTGTTCAGCCTGAGGAAGACTGCAGTCTACAGCTTCCTTCTGAGGGGAAGAGGAGGGACAGACACTGACCAGTCCTCTGTGAATACCAGTGACAGGACCCGAGGAAATGCCATGAAGTTGTGTCAGAGGAAGTTTAGGTTGGATATTAGAAAAAAGTTCTTCACCCAGAGGGTGGTTGGGTGCTGGAACAGGCTCCCTAGGAAAGTGGTCACAGCACCAAGCCTGACAGAGTTCAAGAAGTGTTTGGATGATATGCTTGGGCTTATGGTGAAACATTTTGGGATGGGCCTGTGCAGGGTCAGGAGTTGGACTTGATAATCCTTGTGGGTTCCTTACAGCTCAGCATATTCTGTGATTCTGTGGTTTATTTGGGAAGATAAAAGCCATAACCACAAATTGTCTCCCTTCCTCCTGTTTTCCATTTATGGCTCAGCACAATGTCGTATGGCAGATCACTTTGGCCAGCCTGGGTCAGCTCTCCTGACCATGTCCACTCCCAGCTTCTTTCCCACTCCCAGCCTACCACCTTGGAGGGAGGTGGAGTGAGAAAAAGAAAAGGCCTTGGTGCTGTGCAAGCACTGCTCACCAGTAGCCTAAAAATTGTATTTTTATCAGTATTTAGTCACGAGTTCAAAACACAGTAGCATACAAGCTGCCATAAAGAAAAAGAAATCCATGACAGCCAAACCCATTCTATGGCAATCTTCAATGTTATTTATGTTGCTGGAAAGTGTGAAGTGAGGTGTGGCTTGAAGTTTCAAAGTTCAGAATGAAAGTTCACAACAGTTCAAAACAAAGCTGTGGAAAACTTAGAATTCTACAAAGATAAATGATACGTCTGCATTACCAGTGCATTATAAATAAAATCTGATTATTATTACCAATCTTATCTGTTTCAATGAGACTCCTGCCAATTTATTTTCAACATTTTTCTAAATTATAGTATCTCAATTTTAAAGTATAATTCCAAAAGAAAATAGAATATATGTATGTCATGAACATTATTAATAGTGAAAAGAAATATAGGGCTAATATATGAAGGAAACTGCTGTTTGGATTTCCCAATTTAGCTTCAAAAACTGTCAGCATATCTTTTTCAGCAAACAAAAATATAGCAGAAGGCAGTTTATGTAAGATTCTACTCTGTTTCCATAGATATAAGATGAAAATTATATGTACTGAACAATACATTTGAAATAATGGCAAATAATAACTACTCCTGCCTTTTTTAAATATTCAAAAATGCATTAGAGTAACACTTTAACAGCTCTCTGTAGAAATAAAACACTTGTCAATGATATTTCAAAGCAGTCATAAGCTCAACTATTACTTACTATGCTGTCATTCTAATTTTCTTTGAAATTTACAGGAACATTGTACCATTGAGTAAAGAATGACAATTTTTCATTACTTTAGCTAATGCTAAAAGGAAGTTGTTCTCAGCTCTCACTGCTGATCATTCTCCATTAGGGAAAACAGAACTTTAAAGGCAGCAATTTGCTAGGGAACCTCCAATGTCTTCTCTTATTCAAAGTGCACACTGAATTCACCCCTCACTGCAATGTTGTGAACAGAGACAAGTAGTTGAAACCAGCCTACTTAGGAAAATAAGGAAAGAAGGGTGAGGAAAGAAGATAAAGCTTTCTCCTCACAGGTGACTATCCTCTTTCTGACTGAAATGTGGTATTTGCAGGAGTTGGTAACTATGCTACTATGTTCAGAGTGCTGTCTAAGGTTGCTTAAATTATCATTTCTAATCAAAACAGATCACTAAAAGCTACATTAAAAAACCCCAAAAAACAAAACTTTCCTTTTTCCTTATGTATATATAGTTATACTTGATCATTCCAGCTATCACTGGATTTTGCGTCCTAGGTTATCTAGAAGATAAGACAATTTGGTCAAGCTTCTTTTTGGTTCCTGCAGTAATGCAATGTTTAAGAAAGTTGGGAGTAAATAATATTGAAACTGGAAATTATTCTATCAAATTCAATTATTTCCCTAGTAAAATTTTATCATTTTATCTTTCACAATGCAAAAGAGCTACCACAGTGCTCACACATCCTTCTATGCAAAGTCAATCTTTTTATTCAGGGGGTCTTCTCTGATCCACATAGCAAACAATATTTACTATTCTGAAAGACATACCATAGTAATCCTTGTGAAGGCTGAAAGCATATGAGACATCAAAATGTAATGATGAAAAATAGCTCATTTGCATTTTCTTTTTATGCTCAGTGTATTCAAATAACTTTCAAATAACTATAATGCTGAATAGTTGCATATCACACAGCTGGACTTTCAAGTCAGCTATTACAAAATCAGCAAGCGATTTGAAAACCATGGTTTCCCATGCACAACTGAGTTCATATTCTCAGTTGTGTTTGTATTAATTGCAATGTCACTCTACATACAGTGTTTATTCTCAGAAAATGTTCTGTAATCAGTAAACTCTCATAGTTATTCAGACCCTGAGGTGCGCATACCCTCCCTGAATAAAGACTAGCACAGCAACTGTCCAGATGGCTGCTCTGTGTCCTGGGAAGAGGATCTATGGGGAGGATCTATCTTCCCATCATCTTCATGTTGTCCTTAGGGCCTTCTGTGTTCTCACCCTGACTAATGTTAGTATTCCACTGGAGAACACAGGAAAAAGCTTTAGATGTCACAGTGACTGATTCCTTCTCCTTCCATGCAGCCTATTACTCCGGAGCTGATCTGTAGCTTTAATGCCATCAGCAGGAAGGTGAAACTTTATTAATCAGCTCAGTAGTGAAATGATGAAGGGAGAATTTTGTAACATTAATATTTGCAAACTGGAAAAGAAAATTTGGAGTGCAGGGTTTTTTGCTGACCTTCCATGTTAAGAGCACTCTGCAGAGCCTATTCCCCAGCACTACATGTTGGGAAAAACAACTGCAAGGTATCAACAAGCAGCCTGCGCATCATCAGGGCAGTTCTTCCTTCAGGTTCTGCTATTTCAATTACCTCAATAAATATATATCACATAATTAACAGAACACCTTCCTGTGTCAAAGATTTTGAGATGTGTGTAGCAGATAACTGGGGTTTTTGTCATCTTTCCCACAGGTACACTCACTTTTTCATCTGTTGTGCCTAACCATCTACTAGTGAATTGCCAGTTCTTTTATCTCCTGCTGCTTTTAGTTTCTGTTTTGGGTTGTTTGTTTTTTTTCATCAGCCTTCTAGTTTGTCACCCAACTGATATTATTAATTATATTTCTGTTCTTTTCTCATAAATTGCTCTTCTATTCTGTGAAATTCTTTCCTCATATAAAGCCCAAATATGTCATTGGTTGAATTCAAAAAAAGTTCTAAGGAATTGGTTGTTTGGTGCCTACTTATTTAAAGGCAGGTAACCAAATAGCCCAGTATTCATTTAACAACAGTATATTCACTTATTAAGTTCCTATAGCAATAAAACAGGGTGGTATCAGTAAATTGCAAACAAGACACCTTCCTACGAGTAATATATACATGTTTTGTTCTTTCTTTTGTTAGACTATTGGGCTATAAGACTGAAATCAGAAATAAACAACCAAATTAAGCTGTTTGAGCTATATATCTGAGAGACTTTGACTAGAAAAATTCTTTGTTTGGGTTGGTTTGTTTGAGACTTAGAACTAAATTTGAGGGGAAATGAGCTGAAATTTTGATTGATTAGGAAAATGCATAGTTTCCACTGAAAACAAGTAGTAACTCTCTTTTTTTTCTTCCTGCTTCAATCTGATAATAGTGGCAAGTCAATATCATCTCAGATAAACTAAAGGAGTTCAAGTGATCTTGGAGTAAGGATAATCATCTTTGAGTGGAATTCCAGTATGTCAATATATTTTAAAAAATAGATAGTAAAATATCTCTATGAGAAGTGTTATTTGTGCTGTACTGCTTCTAAGAAAAAAAACACATGTACTTACAATGTAATTGCATTTAACATAAAAAGCTTAAAGGAAAAAAAAATAATAAATCAGACTAGGAAAATTATTGTGAAAAGCACATTGGTATGCTTCCCTTAGTCCTTCTCAAATTTGAGCCTCCCCTCCGGAAACAGGTTTTGTAATTGACTGGGATATTATTAAGCAGACTGTGTTGTAAATGGCACAGAATTTTTTTCTATTTTCCAAGACAGCTTTTCTTAGACATTTTTAAGAGGAGATTAAAAACTATCTCTCAGGAACAGTTTTGATTTAGTGGATCATATCTTTGGATGGAGAAATGGCTTAGACTCAATCTTGAAGTGCCTTCCATTTCTATTTTCCAATTTTGCGATCTCACAAACACTTTAATTTGGAAGTAGCCTCTCTTTTGTGTACTCTGTTGGTTTTCTTTTGGTATTTTTTGTTAAGGAACTCTATTCTTAAACCCTGCTCTTTTATGACATACAGTGCTTGACACATCTTTTTTTAAGCTATCAACTAGTTCATGCCACATTTTTAATCCATTCCTTCTTTCAGGTATTTTCCTCTTTTCAAGAAATTACATCTGAGCTCACCATGGGTCTCCCTTCATTATCATATTTTTTTCAGTTTTCAGGATATCACGTTAGGAATCAACCAAAACAGTTTCATCTCCATTTGTCTCCTATATGCCCTACTTAGTATTTTGCTTCTTTATTTTTTGTTTGCTTGTTTGTTTTGCATTCCACCTCTGTTAGAAATGCACTGTATTTTATCTGTTTTCTGGTATTCTAGCACAAAGTTTTCACCTGAAATAATGGAACTGGTTGTTTTTCTTTCTTCTTTAGGTGGATGAGGATGACATTTCTATAAATAAAAGACAAGATCATCTATATATTACCCAATTTAATACTGTTCCCAGTAGTCTCGGAACAGGGGGTGGGGGTGTGGGCAGGGAAACTACCTATTCAGCAAAGTCTTTGAAATTGAGCTAACATAAAATGTTCCTCCTGAAGTATTCAAATGCACATCAGTAGATCTTGCAATGACACACAGTCTTTGACATTGAAGAATTGGAAAAAAATCCACATAGCTACGGAAGGTTGTCTCCCACACAGTAATTACCTTGTCATTTTTCTTTTAGTATATCAGTAGCATTTCAGACATAACACAAAAAAATTACATTTTGCCACTGTGTGTCTGAGTTAATGGAAATAAACTTTCATGGAGTTCCCTCGGAGTTCAGGTCTGTGTGTGCAGAAATGGTAAGAGAAATTATAAAATAGGATATATTTTAGACACTAAAAGAATTTGTTCAAATATTATTGTTCAATGACAGGGAAAAAAGAAAACAAATACAACTGCAGCAAAAGACTCGCAAATATCCTGTACTAGTATATTAATATTCCAGGGGATTTAATGGTCTGACTACCAACTCAATTCGATTGCATGTGATTTGTAATTAATACCTAGAACTTTATACACTAATGTGGACTAACTCTGAGAGTTAGGACTTACACATACAGGAACTTGTTTCCCTTTGAATAGTTAGCAAGAATATCCTCAGTTGTTCTAAAGAGCTCTGTTAAGGCATGTGAGATATAAAAGAACACTGAGTGGAAGGATGGCAGAAGTGATCTGCCACCCCTTTATTTGGTTCTGGAAAGGAAGCCTATACATGGTCCTGCTATGTCTCCCTGCCCACAGAATCATTGTTTTCAAGTTAAACCAGATTTTGGAACAGGGCTACTTCTTGCCCTGTATGTTGTATGTCAGAGGGGTTTTCTAATAAAGTACTTCAGAGCCATGGACAGGAAATAATTTTTCTGACTGAAAGCATGGGTTTTGATATGATTAAAGGTATTAAAAAAGATCCTAATAATAATGTTTAATTTGTGTTGTAGAATTTTGCTTGCTGCTTCTTATCAAGTCTGTCCTAAATGCATTTCCTGAAAGTAATTAGCAACTTAAAGCAGACAACCTAAAGGAAGTAAATCATAAACCAGTTCTTAGTTTGGTCACAAGTTCCCCTTCACAAGAGAAACACAGAGGAATAATAGTGTACTAGAAATATCGTTCTTTGAAAACACATGTATACAAATTTTTAGTTCTATTTAGAAATATAGATCAGGTCTGTGGTTTACTTATATAAGTGCAACATAGCAGAAAGTTCCATTAACTCTTTGTTTTGGGCCTGCAGTTGCTTCTACGCAATCATGTCAGCAACCTGCTTTCTTCATGGTTTTCATGTGGTCACTTTCAGGGCAGACTGCCAGCACTACTTAACTCCTCTAGTATCAAAGCGCTTGAAGAGCAGATAGCATTGGAATTCATCTTTCACAGGAGTATTTTTTCTCTTTTTTAATTTGCATCTTCTTAATCCTGAGTTGTCTTAATGATCAGTTGGTCTTCCTGAAAAATGGAAATAAAAAAAAAATTTGCTCTGAATTGGACACATATTATAAAAGACTATCAGAAGATTTACTAGAATAATATAATGCATTGGTCTGACCAAATATTAAGATAGCAATTTCAAACGGACCTGGATCACTCACTTCAGGTTATTTATCAAACTGACACTTCATGCATTAAGTGTGGCTCTGTGAAACGATGTCTTGTGAATACTTTGCATTTAAATGTGTTCACAATGATTTTGAAACTCCTAAAACCTAGGAAAAGAAAATATTAATGAAATGGTTGAAAAAAATAATGAAGAAGTGAACTGCTAGGAAAACTTTCCTCGCTCAATCAAAGATATGGCTTTCAGTAAGAACTGTTAACATGGGACAATTAGTCCTAACTATTGATAAGTGTAGAGTAGATTAGAGTGAATTATTGAAGAGATTAATGGTCTAGTACTGTTCCTTAAAGGCTATTAACTACTATATTAATGCTCTTCCCACTGCACTAATATTAACTTGTCAAATTATCAATCCTAGTATGTGTTAATTCTTGGCATGTTGATGTCTAGAGATACAGTCCCTATGAAGGAGGAGACAAAAAAGGCTATGAATATTATGAATATTTCAAAAGTTATTTTTATTTTTAATATTGCCATGTCTAAATTCTCAGTATTGTATGCAGCTGTATGAGCCTACACATGTTGTTTATCCTACTAGCAAAATCTGGAGTATGCCTCTTTCAAAGAGTTCTAATATATTGAACTTTTAAACCTATAAGGTCATGGCAACTGCATGCATTTAAAGATATTTAACACAGTTCAAATGCAAATGTGCAACACCTGTACAAGGACATTTAGGAATTATATAACTGATTATCCTCTTTGTGCTCATTTGTGTTTGGGAGATACCAACATTTGAAAAATGCTGGAAACAATGTTTTTGCCTTTGACTATACCTTGCTTTTTTTGATCTTTGAGTAGTATTTAATGTTCTTCATCACTGTTTAATTGCTCACCTATCCTGGATGGAATTCAGTGGGCAATTTAGGCCTGGAAAAGTTTGGAGCTGTTGTTTTCTATGTAAAGTAAAAAAAAAAAAAAAGTCTGTAAGTAAATAATGAAATTAATTGATTAATTAATTAAAACATATTTAATTAAATAAAACAATATAAAAAGTTCTACAGTGGAAGATTCTGTTCTACTTTCTGTAAGGTTATGTGAAATTTTGTAAGAATTCTCATAAAGAAAAAAAAGAAATACTTTAGAAAAGAATAACAAAGCAAACCACAAAAAGTAGTTAAAGAAAAGAGAACTAAAGTAGAGAAATAAAAAGTTGCAGCAGATATCACACGTTCCCGACAACAATGAACAGATTTCCTTTTGTAGGTGGCTCTACAGCCTCCAAGAAAGATGCCCTCTTGTCAGGTATAAAGGACAGATTAGAAAAACGTCACAGCTGACCAACTTGCTTCTTATTTAATTATGTTGATGGAGGTCTCCATTATGTGGCTGGATGCTGTCAAACTCTGGTTGACAATATCTGTAGAACAATACCTAGAAAAATATCTATAGAACATTATCATTTGTTTGTGTATAATCCAAATGGTTAACTATTGGCTCACTACCATTTCATTTAAATTACGTAAGTTCACTCAAAACTCCTTGCAAGCCCCTTGGTACAGAGAGCTGAGGTGTGGTTTTCAAAGTGTTGCTAAGGCATAGAGCACAAAAATGATAGACAGGAAAAAGAATGCTATATTCTGACGAGCAGTGAGATTTGGTTATGGAGATGTATGTTTGTCACTTTCAGCGTTGCAGGAGCCCTTCAGATAGTCATGAACTGACAAGCATGAAAACACACTGATGTGGAAAGAATACTTAAGAGAGAAACTGAAAAAGCAATCTTATGAGCTAGTCCTTTCCAGAAAGTTTTAATGTATTTTTTTCAGATTTTTTTAAAATATAAAGCTGCTAAACATCAAGGAAAATGGAAGATCTACAAACTGTCAGGTCACCAGTACATTAAACAGACACCTTATTTCTACTCCCCAGGCCATGATTTGCTTATGCTTTTCATAGATGCATTTTGCAGTGAATCACCTGATTTTTCTGACTAGGTGTCATAGTTTCTGACCTAATTTTTCTTTCCTTCCCTTTAAAAAAATAATAAAATACTTGATAAATCTGTTTGATACAGACTGAACAGAAACTGTTTTGAACTCTCTTGCAAAAGAGTTTTATCTGAATTTATCTGCATATATATATCCCTGCCTGGTGTGCTATTGTGGCACAGAATGAATCCTTTTCCACAAAATAGATATATAAGGGCAAATCTAATGGTAAAGCGAAGTGTCAGATTACCTACTGAACCTGGCCATACCGTCTTGTCTTTCAAACACGTAACTCGTTGCATGAAATAGGAAATGGCAGACAACATCACTATGTTATGTAGTAAACCTTGGAATCTCAGAGACCACACTTAGTTGCTCCTCTGTGTGGGGAGGAGGAGGATGTGCAGCACATTGCAGTGTACTGTGAAAGAGAACATTATTGCAGCTCCTCCTCTAGCTCAGCAAGGTGCACTGGCACACACCTGATGAAATCACTGGAACTTATAGCATCAATACACCCAACAAAGCTCTGAAATGCTGGCATTTCTGCTGCTCAAGATGAACAGCAATGCCTACAGTAAAGCTGCCCTTTGTCTACGATGCATCTCAATGACAGTGGGATTCAAAGATTAGACCTCCAGGGTAGGACCTTGCAGACGAGCTCAATCAATCTGAATCCCTTGCAAAAAAAACATGAAGTGTCCATTCCTGCGATGGAGCACAGCTGCAGAGCTGCAGAGCTGACAGGGTGCTCAGCTGGGACTCAGTCTCTTCCATATCTGATTGCATTTTGATGAAAGTATTTTCCATCTCAGCAGAGTGCCCTAATTGCAATGTTACCAGACAGTCAGGGACATATCTCTCTTGCTCTAAATTTCTTCGGCTGAAGGTATTTAATTAATTTCCCTACCAGAAAGTAATGAAATAGTCACTGGAACAAAAAGAAAGGAGAGGGAAGAAACAAAAGGTTGATTCATGTGCAGGCTGTAGTCCTTGCTCCAATGAACACTACAGCCTCTCAACTGAACGGTAGCGTTTTCCGCAGGAGAGAAATTTACCCTGGAATACAGCTCAGTCCTGTGGTTAGATTGTTTGGTCACGTATTAGCATAGGCCTGAGCTATACTGACTTACTTGAGACTATAACTGAACTGGTTTAGCCAACTACTAGGGGGCAGGGAAGGCAAAGGAGGGGGGCCCTTCTTGCATATCCATGCCTATTTATTTTTGGCTGCTTCCTGCTCCCTAAAAGCCCAAATATATTGTTGTCTATTGAGAATTTTAATAAAGTGGTAGAACATATATCGGCAGTCACTGCTTCAATCTTCTCATCAAATATAGGCCCCCCACGAATTTTAGAAATGCAAAGTTTTTTGAGTATTGGGAATGTGGAGCTAATTGCAATTATTCCCTCTCCAGTCTAGTAGAGGTGGTTGCATCTATTTATTCAGCTTCTGAAAAGGTAATAAAGCATATCAGGAATACAAAGTTATACTGGAATGAAAGAGTCATTAGATAGTGTAAATAAAATCTGAATCAGACTGTATTTGAAGTAGTGTTAAGGCAGCGTGACACAATGAAGTGGATGTCAACACTATCTCCTGGTTGCTGTGATTCTGTATAATTGCTTCTAATATTTGTATATAAAAATGCTTTTTTGTAACTCAGTAATGAATTAATTATATTTGGTCAGGATTGAGTAGGCAGTTAAAAGATGCAAATTTACTGTGTCCTGTGGGCTATGCATAATACTTGAAATATTCTTCAGCCTGAAGGCTGCATTGGACTGTGCTCATGTGAATTTAAATGCAGTCTCCCAGTTGCATCTCCAAAAGTCTCAAATCACCTCATGCTTCAGTGGAGTTGTATCAACAGAATACCTATTTTTGTTCTGCCAAAATCATTCACAAAGAGTAATCACTGTGTAAAAACATTTTCATTTACTAATAAAATATAATGTGAGACAATGTGATTGCACAAAAACTTTAGGTGGTCCAGTCTGCCACATGTTATTTTTTTCACCTCTGAAGTTATTTGTGGCAGATCACAAAACATATGAATAGCTTTGAAAGTAGATAATGCTTACCCATAGAATAAAAAACATAGTTAAAGTAATTATTTTTTTACTAGGAACAAGCATTAGCTACTAAGGTGCACTTGCTTCTCAGAATTACCCATAATCATAAAAAAAAAGCCACTCCTCCTTTTGTTACTATGAAAGAGGATCTCAAGCAAGATCAAAATTTTGTGGCTCTACCAGGCATTCTTGACACTGTCAGTAACTATAATAGTAAGTCAGGGAGATTAATTTCTTTCTACCTGCAAGGATCTGTGACTGCAGAATTTGCATTGATGTTGCAATATTGTGAATCAATAAATTAAATAAACTAGCTATTATATCTTCAAAACCAGCGTGTGCATGTGTTAGAAAGATGAAAATTAGAGGCAGAAAAAGAAACTGAATTCAGTGTCCAGTAAAGGAGCAGCGGGTAAATGAGTTATCACTGATGTCATTTAAAGTATTAATCATTAGAGGGTCATAAAATGAAAAATATCGATAACCAGTTAAAAAATCCTGTTAACGCTGTCCTAAAAAGAAGAATATAATTGATTACATAAAATATTGTTACGGGAAGAGGAAAAGGACAGGGAAGAAGATTTTCTCGTTATGTATAGATATACACTGACACCTGGGAAAGATAAAATAATCCTCTACATGTTCTGATTTGTGCCCCGGAAATTTTTCTATGCAACATTTTCTTGGACATGATGACAATAAGATGGGCAGGTTTCGGTCTTCAAAAGTCTCCAGAAGTGTCAATCTGTTTACCTGACTCTACAGAGTAGTAGAAAATCAAACTTCTTAATTTTCAACCTTCTGTGTGGAGGTAGACCCTTAGTTCCAATTTCTGTTTGAACATACAATTATTAGCTATAGTTAGCATTCAGATATAATCAGAGTATCCCTGTCCTTGGAAATAAGACAGAGAAGAACATTACTTCAGTAAAAAAGATAAGAAAAAGTCCTACCAAAATAAAGACAGTTGCAATATTATCCACAAAAAAAACCCCATATGCCAGCAGTGCAGTCAATGGAAAAGTAATAATATGAGGATTTTTGCTGTTAACATTATTTCCAAATCTATAATACCAGTGATAGGCACAATATTAGGAACAGTTGCTCAGACTGGAATACAGGTTATCACTCACTATCCAGGCATGGTGTCATAAATCAGTAGAATTGTTTGGGCTGAAAGGGACCTTTAAAGGTCATCTAGAATAAGTCCTCTGCAATGAGCAGGGACCTCTTCAACTAGACCAGGTTGCTCAGAGCCCCATCTGACTTTGAATGTTTCCAGGGATGGAGCATCTACTGCTTCTCTGGGCAACCTGTGCCAGCACTTCACCACCCTCATTGTAAGAAATGTCTTCCTCTTTTTTAGTCTGAATTTACAATCCTTTAGTTTAAAACCTTGACGCCTTGTCCTGTTGCTACAGGCCCTGCTAAAAACCCCTGTCTCCATCTCTCTTATAAACCCCATTTAAATACCGGAAGGCTGCTATAAGAGCTTTCTCTTCTCTGGGTTGAGCAACTCCAGTTCTCTCTGCCTTTCCTCATAGCAGAGGTGTTCCAGCCCTCTGATCATTTCCATGCTCCAGACTCACTCCAGCAGGTCCATGTCTTTCCTGCGCTGGGGACCCCAGAACTAGTTGCAGTACTCCATGAAGGCTCTGGCTAGTGGTGTCATTCCAACTTTCCGAGATCGTAGCTCCCAGTATGACAATACTAATGCTTATCCATCAGCTAGCATTTGTGTAATTGATGCAAGTAGTGTAGAGGATATTGTGTAAGAGAGGAGGGAAAAGTGGTAGGAACATTTGCCATTTTAGGTTTGGTTTTCTACATTTCTTAGTAGGCCTGGAAGTAACCATTTATCTGACAACCTGAATATTGATTCTTCATTTGTGATCATTCAGTTCTTCTTGATATCATTTGTTATCATGTCACATAAAATATCCAATATCGTCCCAGATTTGCATCAAGACCAACTCTTTTCCTAATGTGGAAGAATTACATTTTTCCAGACAATGTCTTGGTTTGGTTAATAATTAGTTGTTAATTCAGTGCAAATATATGTTTTGTTTTCTTTCCTGGTAATATTTTCACACCCCCTGCTTAAGAAAGTACATTTGTTTTACATCTAAAGATGATTCAGCAGACTATTGACTTTTAGTTGCTTTCAAATGCTTCCTTCTAATTTCTTAAATATTGCTGTGACTGTTTCTTTCCAGTCCCTTATGTCTATAGACCAATCACATCTGCTTTACCAGTCCCTTATTTCCACTTCCATCAATTTCTTTTAGAAAATTCAGCCTTCTTATATATCGTAGTCTACACACACATTCTACTTTTTTAATCTTCCCTAAATACATATATTTTCTCTATTGCTCCTAACTTTATAACTGTTTTAATTAATTTATTTCCACTGGTAAATCTCTCTTCTCCTAGTGCTGCTTAAGTAATGCAAACTGATACGTAAATGAGAACAATGACTTTGGCTCACAGTTGCTTGTTAAATCTTCTCATTAATGGGGTTTTTTTTTCCATTCCCTGGTTAAATTTTTTCACCCTGACAATTCAAATGGGGCATAAAGTACTAATTATTTTTCTTGTTACATCATTTTTAAATTGTTGCATTCACGCGTATCAGAATTAATACTGCATGACTCAGGGGAATGGTTCTCTACAAAGGGTGAAATAACACCATCAACCAAAACATTGCTTTTGAGTCTGTAAATACTTACGTAAGTAGCAAATGAATTCTTAAAGAATAGGGTTGATTAATGAAGGATTTTCACTTGTGAAAGCTAAGTTTTTTATCCCTATTATTTGAAATAAAAAGCATAATCAAGTCTACAGAAACAAAATTGGGGTCTGCATAATAGATGCTATGCTAGCAAAGGGTCAGCTGAGTTCTCACTGAAGACAATTACAATATTTTATTTGTTCCAATGAGAATAGCCTTAGATGATAAAGACATTTCATTGCGTGCTTGTGTAATATGTTCCTTCACGCTGCAGGTTTGAAAGAAAAAGCTTCTCTTTTAAGAATGCGCTCATTCACACACAAGAAAACCCAAATATTTAAATGCAGTTGCTACACCAACTCTTACTCTGCTTAGTATCTGACAGGTAGTATTAAGAAGAGTAAGCGATAAATTACATTTGTCATATATTTCATTTTTCTTTGTTGAGAGAAGAGCTTGTAAATGTTACAACTATGGAAGTAGAAGTGATTCTTTGTATGTGCTACAGTTGATGTCACATTTGTACTAACCTAAAGAGGGGTAAACTTCAGCTTCTCTTTCTAACTCATTAATTACAAAGTTGTTTTTTTGAGCACAGAGTATCTGATCAATCTGATGAATGTCTGTATCTGATTCCTAGGAATCTTTAACACAGCTGGGAACAACTGCCTCTGGCAGCAAATTTCAGTTACTGATTGAGAAAATAGTTGGCCAGTGCAAAATATGAAGTATAGCAGTGTCTGAATGACTTGTTGTAGCTTAATGATGACTTCAGAAGTACTGGCAGCTACTCAGCTACTTCTTAGACATCTTAATACATTGGCGTAGCTTCTGAAAGGCTGAGCAAAACAAATTTTATCCTTTAAAACATCCAACATGATATTGGAGGCCCCCTGTATAAAATATCTAGTAGCCTACCAAGCAGTGGGATATCTGTGCCCTTCTTAGACCAAAACTTAAATTGAAGTCTTATGTTGTTATTGTCCCACGGTAGAAGAAAAGATTATAAACCCCATAACTTTCTTCTCATAATATGCAAGATGTTACAAGTTCATTTCTGCAAGAACTTATATTCTAAATCAAAAAGCACCACAAACATAATGTAGAAGCAAAGAACTTTGTTGGGGGCGGTGAGGGGGTCTGAGGGTAGGGTTCCTATCACAAAGCAAATTAAATGGCTATTCATCTTTATGAATAGGTGGCTGTGGGTCACCTAATTTTTTTCTCCCTTTTCTTTAATATACACTTGTACAGTAGTGCATGTGTAGATTTCCACATATTTATAAAGCAAATAGTTAAGGCTGGCACAGCGGACTCGAAAGAACAGACGAGAGCCATTCTCTCCTCTTTATAGGTATTCTAAGTACTAAAGAAAGGCCTTAGCTTAAGGTGTTGGTTACCATATCCAGTATGTAATACAGTCTCTGCATCAAAGGGCTGAATATATATCATAGTTTTCTACTGAACGATTTAACTTTCCCCCATTCAAAAATGGCAATGACTCATTAACTGTTGGGTGACGGCTACAAAACTGGTAACTCTGTAACTGAACAGCAATTGAGCACAGACAATGTGTGTATACGTGTGTGTGTTTGAGTGGGAGTAAATTCCTCCCTGACACAGCCTCCCTCATTTAGTAAACTCAATGAACTGGGCTTAGCACAGCGATGGTGTTTGGCATGTCACTGTTGAAGGGCTCACTTGTAAGGGCCATGTGTTGTATGAGAGCTGGGTGCCATTCTGTAAACTGAAAAGTCTTCCTCAGGGCAATATTTCCTGCAAGACTTTTAAGCAGTTTAAGATTTTTTTATTATTATTTAAGTGCCAGAAGACACCAATGAATACATGAATCATGCTAAGAAAAAAAGCTGGTAGACACACGTGGCTGAGAGCCTCTGGCTTTGAGGACAAATTGTAGAGACTGGCTGCATTTCATGAATCTAGCACCAGATTTCTTGCAATACTCCTAAGACATGATAATCATTTGTGTATGTGTATATGTATATGTGTCTGTGTGCTCAACTGAATGTATATGAAATAATGTGAGGGCTGTACAGGCAGTTTCTTAAAAGACTGTCACAGCACAAAATTGATGGGTGTGTCATGCAAGTAAGAAGGATGGAGAACTCAAGGCCTCCTCATCTAGTGTTGGAGATTTCTGTCTGACAAGAGAAAGAAATAAACCTGGTACAAGCTTGTCCCTGATGTTTACAGTGGGGCTTCCTTGGCCTGTGCTATAGCTCCAACCCAAGGACAGAGTTTACAAGGACCAAAAACCCCATATCTTGCTAACCAGTGAGCAGTGAAGACTAGATCAGCGTTCTAGTGCACAAAATCATTTAGATATCACCAATGGTAGCTGGAGCTAGTGATATTAGGAATGCTTCAAGCACAGAGAATAAAAAAGAGAATTCTTACTCCAAAATATTATTTAAATTCTCAAAATTGAGAAAAGAAGCAATATAATCAACTTTTTTTTAAAAAAAAATATTACAAACTGCTGAAGTGTTACTGACTCCCCATAAGCAACAAGGTAAAAACACGTAACTCTCCTGCATTCCAGGCTATGGCTGTTAGTGCTTATTTGTGTACTAAGGCAATATTTTATGTTTTGTTATGGAAAAGAACCATTGTACTCACCACTTTTATCCATGTTTTTTTGACTGATTGGGTTCCCACTAGGAGACAACATAAGACCATAATGAAGGACCCTGAAAACACCTATGCATCAGACCTACCATGCTCTTAAGGACATCAATGCCAGTGGTAATGCTAGGACAGCACATTGCATTTTAGTTAATAACTGATAAGTGCTTTTAATTACTAAGACACTAAAAGATTTCTTATCTTTGGGGTTTTTTTTCCCTACATGTCAGGGGAAAAGTAAGCATATTCAGTGGCTTTGTAGATTTAAATTTTTGGAGATCATTTGCAGTAAATTATTCTCATAAAACAATTGACAGTAAATGTAATGACTGGGCACTTATAGAATGCTCAGTACACTTCTATAATGTAAAACCAACTGAAAAGGGATTTATTTTAACATGTTTTTTTTTTCAGTTAACAGAGAATAACCTACCTGAATCATGGCCAACATATATCATTTTCTCAGTCTGTAGTTATTAAGTCATTCTTATTACATCATTCAGGTAAAATATGAAAGCAAATTCTTGCTACTTCAGTGAAAAGTAGCTCTTCCATCCTCTGGCAGCCAGAATTTAATCTATAATAAATCAAAATTAACTTTAATACAGTTCCATTGCTATAATTTAAACTGCATCAGAATTAAGTTTGTCTTCAAATGCCATTTTGTGACAAGAGCTTGCAAGTATCCTTATCTTTTTGCTTCAACCTAGCACTTTCAAACATGTTTCAAGGCATTTTTTTCTTACCAGATCTGAGATTGTGGGCTGATAACTCTGTCAGGCTCATCAATATGGGTGATGGTAAGCCACTGTGTAAAAGATGACTGCTCCCCAACACCTTCCCTTTGACCCCTTGAAGGTGCTTCTTCAGTACAATGTTAATCTCAGAATGGGGACCATCAACAAGAGGAGCCACTGCAAGGTCATGAACAATCAGAGGCTGCCAGCCTTTCAGCTGGACCTCCTTTGCAATTTGAAACACTTAGGGCAACTCACCCAAGCCAGGAAGGTGAAGTCCTGCAGTTCTCAGCATTAGGGTTTTTTCACAGTAGGACATCATGACGTGTGTCAAGAGGGATGAAGGCATGGGTGTAGCAGTGCATGGCGGGGTAGGCTGTATTGAGACCTGCATGGGGAAGAGAACTGAAGTGTAGAAAAATTACATGGCTTTGGTCATACTGCTCAGGAGTAGCATTCTCTACCTTGAGATATATCTCCTGTGCCAGCAAATAGAAATTGTTTGCTACTGATAGTCTTAGCTGACCTGTATCAGCCATCATTCTAAAAATGCAACAGATAAACATTTATGTGCTGGGCACATGTCACGGCCTTGTCACATTCACTAAGGTAATGTAGCCTTTTCTACTAGACATTGCCTTGAATTGCAAACTTCTATGTTATTTAAGCACTTCTCTTGACACAAAATACACTGAGGTCACACACTAACCTGCAAAACAATGGAAATGTGATGTACCAGACAAAATGCTACGTGAAGGAATATGGACTTTCCTACCAATCACATACACACATAGCAATCTTGGTCTGCTAGAAAATTATGCAGGTTTAGGTCTCCAGTATGACTACAATGTCTATATTCATTCTTTCTCAGCCTGGTGTCAAACAGAGGCATTTCTTTCATCTGATTATCATATTTTCTTCTTCTAGCCTAGTAGTTTACACTCCATCTTATAGCTGACTTTTCTGATGTGTTAGAGCCAAACTTATTCAGATGCTTATAAATGTCTTCCTGAATACAAATGTGTTCTTGAATTAAGACTGAACAATGATAAAAACTGAGTGCACAAACACTGAACTTCAAGCATTTAAAAAGCATTCATACATCATATTTTATATATAGTGTGCCATTCCCTTTACTCAGTTAATCCCTAGCTTTGATCATAGTTTAGCAGATTGTGTCAGAACAACCACTCCTTTCTTCCACTCAAAGTCCTAGATAATAAGATAGAGATTTTTCTTGGCAGGAGAACTGACTTTTTCATATGTGTATGAAGCTATAATTTGGTTGCACAGCTTGTTCATAGGAGGATTGTGCCCAGCAAAAAACTAAGTCCTCCAATACAGCACTTTTTTCTGACTGTTCGAGGTCCTTTGCTGACCTAACCCATAATGTTTTAGCTATGCAAAGGCTCCCAACAAACACACATAGTTTATTGTGCAGAGAGCGCAATATTTTTTGTATGCTTATTGCCAGAGTAAATCAAAAGGCATGTCAGACAATTTCATTGTCATGGCAATCACTGGCAGGGCAGGGCCAGTTTCAAGCAAGGGAAAAAAATGCAAGCAACTCATCTAACTGGCAAGAATGACAAATGGAGTCTAGTCAGCTCTACACATTTTCTGCCAGGAAAATTTCTTCTTTAGAATGCTTATTCATATACAATAATATAAACGTGTCACAGAATCAGTGAGGTTGGAAGGGAGATTTTCTACTCCCAGCTTCTGCTCAGAGAAAGGTCAATGTGCTCAAAGGCAGGTTGCTCAGGGCCATGTCCAGTCAGGTCATTAACAGATCCAGGGAAGGAGATTCCACAACAAGCCTAGGCAGCCTGTTCCAGTGTTCAATCACCCTTACAGGAAATCAGGGGGTTTTCTTTTCATTAAATGAAATATTTCAGTTTGTGCCACTCATCCTTTCACTGAGAAGAGATTGGATCTGGCTCCTGTACTCTCCTGTTAGGCATTTGTAGACATTGATAAGATCCTCCTGAACCTACTCTTCTTTAGGCTAAACAGTCTCAGATCTCAGCCTTTCCTTGTATGAAAGATGCTCCAGTCCCTTAATAAACTTTGCATAATTATGTATATAAATATATATAATATATAATAAATTTTATATTATATATAATTATGCATAATTATAAAATAATTTTAAATAATATTGCATACATATTTACTCCTTTACAAATATGAAGGTGTTATAATTTATAGAAGAAAGTATTTATAATTTATAGATGAAAGTATTTTTAACTTTATTCTTTAAAATGTTTACCCAAATTCTGACATCGCTGTTTTTTTTTTATTGTTTCGTAAACCATGCCCCTGAACTTACTTAGAATACTTAGAAGACAAGTTTTCACATCTTTACTGCATTGAAAATGTTAGGAATTAGTATTTTGCATAATATGCAAAATATATTTTTGGTAAAATATTCTCAATATCCTAAGAAAATGACATGTTCATTGTGCTACCTTATCTATGTAAAGAAGGAGTAATGGAGAATGGGAAATTGCTGCCTATATCTTATGATAAAATTCAGCACTATTTCCTCTAAGCTCAAGCATTTCTCTAGTGTACATTTATTTCCCAATACTCATCCATGAGCATTAACCATTGAAGAACAGAGTTTTTAAGGAACCTTAAACAATAAAAATTTTAGAAGTACAAAGAGTTGCCACTGTCCACCCATCTAAGCATTCTGGGGATTTTATCCAATCACTGTCATAATAACAATTAGATTCAAATATTGTCTTTTTAAAATTTAAGAGCTGCTTTCACTAAGGCGATTTGAATATAAATTCAGTCAGATTACAAGATTTTTTTTTTTCTTTTCAGTCCCTTCAGCAGATATATGAACAAATGCATATTTTAGATACAATTTTGGCACAGGAATTTGGAGATTGCTTTTAAACTGAGCTCCATTTGTATATCTTCAACACTGATCACGACAATAAATCGCACCTCAAAACACCACCCTAATTATTTGTCAAGTTCTTCTCAGTATATAAAATATCTATCAACTTTATAATCAGCTTACATCTTCCCAAGTAACTGTTTTGCAGAGCTATAACTTTCTTTGATCAATATGGATATTTCTTTACACTTCATCTCTAAATTTAAACTTTTAAAATGCATCAAATTACATTCTCATTTTACAAAAGACATTACCCTGAGACTGGCAGATAGTGACCAATTCATATTCCTTAGTACTGCAGAATTACTTAATTACCAGAGTACATCAATGAAGATATTAAATCAGTTAGTTATGCATGTGACCACTGTGTTACACAGTCTTCTGTGTACCAAACCCAAATTTTGAGGAGACACATTTTTACCCCCCAGTGAACAAATAACACATAAAAAACATTTCCTAAATGGAATCTTCCAACTTCCAGGTAATTTTCAGAAGAGTTTTTTGTGTCCATGGTTACCATGTCATTGTGCAGAGATTCGTTTTCAGCGTTGTGAATAATGTTACATTTTAAACTTCACCTTCAGTACTTAAATTTCCTGTGTCAGATTTCAGTGCCAAAACACATATGGTTACAATTAAGGCATGAAACCCAGCACTTCATCTAATTTTGCGCCTTGGAATATGATCTATTCAATCTGCTTGATGTAGAACTTCACAGTTGTTGTGAATAACAGCACAACAGCACAACTATGGTTGTGCTCATGCAACTATTAGTAGCTGCTAGTGAAAACTGGGATCAATCTGTTTTAATGTAATGTATTTAAATCTGTTATATGGCCCAGAAGAGGGCACCTCATATATTTACTCCACTCTTATTATCTGGGCATGTAACACACTTCAACAGTGTTCAAAACACAGAGGAAATTTTACTGGCAGTAAAATATTTTTCCATTTTTGTTTTTAAATAAAAACCATTGCAATTATGAATCTTTATATGTTTTACTACTATGGGAAACCTATGTGTCATTTCTGCCACCATCTCCACTGCTTTTTATAATATGCTAGGAATAAAATCAGTATGTCAGTACACAGACAGGTACAAATATGTATATTATGATAGATAAAACCAATCCCTCTTTTCCACAATCTCACCTTATTTTTTCTCTCTCATGAAACTAACACAAAGCTAACAACAAAAAGGATGAAAACAAGATGGGTCATTTTTAAAATTGGAGATGGCTGTAATTTTCCAAGCTAAATACTACAATAGAAAGAAAGTTTGATACTTACTCAGACTGTTATAGTTCATTCTATTTGCCAACATTTCACACAAAAGTGCTAACAGCCAGGAAGGGTCGACTCTTTGTTGAAAGCTGAACGCAATTTTTCTGGTTTATTTTCACGGAAGAACTATTATAGAAACTTGAAAGTGGCTGAGTTTTGTAGAATATTGAGTGGCATAATGTTCAGCAAATATGAAACAAAAGATTTTTTCTTATGAAATTCTATTTCTTTTTGTAAACTATACAAGTGTGTAATAAACAATCAGGTGGTATTTAGTACGACCATTGTTAATGTTCTGTTACATTTATACTCATTAAAAAAGAGTTTTGGGAAAATAAGAGATGCTCAATTTTGTCTCCAATGGTCATGTTATGTCAAATGTTCATACAGTTTCATGCCACCACATTCCCTTTATAGTTGTTACTTGTTCCAACTAATATTTTTTCTTATTACTGTAAAATGAAGTATTTCTCTTTGTAAGTCAGTTAAATATAGGGAAGAATTAAAAAGTAACATTCATTTTGGATTGTAACACCCATCTAATTATTCTTAATATGATTTTAATTGTATAATGTCACTTATTGAAGAATCATTTTTAATATGTGCTATAACTAGTGGAATAATAAATTAATTCCCATATGAGTATTCTTTAGAACTACTACATGATAGTAACTAACATGCTAGAAACATATCATATTTTGGTATCATAAAAAATGGTGGTTTAAGAAAATATTTTACTATTATTAACAGAATATTAACATTGGCCAGAATGAATAACACTTAAATATGTTCTCAATTCCATTATCATATAGAACATAAGTGCAAGCTAATAAATTATATATAGTATAACATGATTAAATCTTTTTCTGCTTAATTTTATTTCAGATGTTCCTGCCTTATTTTACTATTGGTATTTTAATGGAATTTCCATACCACAAATATATGGAAAAGTATCTCAAATCCAACTCTCCAGTTCAGGATATATACAGACACATATTCAAATGGCCCCTGATCACAAGTGTGCAGACTGAGGAACAGGGAGACATTTATAATTAATTTACTTAGAAATGTCATAAAACTCAATGATGGGTAATGAAATAATGAAGCAGTAAATACATAAATATCACTTAATTCCATTATAAATTGTGATGTGACGGAAATAACAATGAATAGTAATTTAGAATGAAGTCTATTCTTGATGATAAAATATTTTTATCAAATAGGTCAACTTTACGGTATTCAGTGTGCCATATTTTCTAAGGTATGTGTATGGATATGTTCATATTCATCAACATTTAAAATTTGAAAGATCCACTGATACTTGATTGTCCTAAATAACTTTAAAATAATATTCTACCATGATGTAAATGTAAAAGTGTTATTGACAAATAGGTATAAAAATTAAAAGAAAGTTTCCAGTAGTTTATTTTTAATTGCATTCTTATTCAACACCACACACATAAAAACAAAGCAAAGCATCAAAACCCTCCCCATACTTGAAATATTTTCTTTACATTGAAAATACTGAATTGGGTGATATTGCAAAAATAGTATGATTCTTTCTTGTAAAATGTAATCAAAGCAAGCAAGGAAAAAGAGCTTTAGACCAGAATAACTAGTAGTTTTTAAAATTACACTAAGAACTTTGTTTTACTTAACATGCTAATTTTTCTCTTAAATGTTTTATCTTGCACATTTTGATTACAAAGTATAATCACAACTAAAAATTATCATCAGGCATTAAGGAGCCTATCATAAGTGTATATTAACAGTGTGGCACACAGAATTTTAACCATATGTTTTTATGCATGGAGTCTTCTGTATATGCTTGCAGTCTTTGGGGTGAGCAGAGGAACTGACCTCTTGAGATACTTGTCAGTCTTTTTCTTATGAATTTGTGTGAATCAAATCAAATAAGTATCTATACTTTGTTTCACATAGTGCCTGTACTAACAGAATCAAAGTATACATTAGCTGAGGTTAGAGCTGTCATAAAGGATGCACTCAACAGCCTTTTCTCAAATCCTAATGCAGTCTTCATGTAAAACATGACAATTACCGTGAGAAAAGTGTTTGAACATTTGCTATGAAAAGGGAACTGCAGAACTGTATCACTACAGATACATACCAAAATGCAAAAAAAATATACCCATGGGACTGCTTTAGAATTACAAATTGGTATAATTTATCAGAGTTCATCTGCAATATGGAGATGCTAACAGATGCAGGATTGAAACTGCCAGCATTAGCACAGTACCTGTATTTTCATTCCTGACCCTCTCACACCTTTCAGCAACAAATAAGTGCATTAAATCTAAAGCTCTCAATCTGTGCATTGGAAAGTTCATGTTTTTGAAGCTAGGAATCCTTTATTAAAATTCAAGTTTACTTCAGAAAGGTTTAAGACATGATTATCCTGAAATGTCATAAAAATTGGTTCCACTTAATAACAGTGAGAAATTATACGTAGTTAGCAATTATAACAGCAGCATGATTTTTCTAAATAATTGGAAGAACTCTGAAGTTATACCGACAATAGTTAACAACCACAAATGGCCCAGAAAGTGGTGAGATTCACATGGTGAGCTTTCAGTGCAGAATCAGATAACCTGAAAATCTTATTTCCAGGCATTATCATTCAGTTCTTTAAATTATTAGAGATAATAATTTAATACAAATTCCCTGCCTGAATTAAGGTGCAAATGAAATCATATGCCAAAGTCAATACTACGGATTTTTCTTTAACAGTAAATGCGAGGTAGAGATAGCAAGAAATAAGAAGAGAGAGTGGGAGGAGAGAGAGAGACGGTTTAAGAAGAAGAAGTATCACCATTCTGTGGGTTCCAACAGCATCCGATCGATTCTCTTCCTGTGGTCTTCTCAGGCGTGAGAGTCCCAGTCTTGTCAAAGTGATGGTTGCAGTCTGGATCCATGACGAAAGGCCAGGGTGTTGAGGGAAGGCCACATATGGTGAGAGAAAAATTCTGTTGTGGTGAGAGAAGAAACCTTTGTGGTAAGGGAAGTCCGTGTGGTGAGGGAAGAAGTTCATGTGGTAAAGGAAGAAACGTATGTGGTAAGGGAAGAAAGCCCATGTATTTATTAGGGTAAGGCTAGGTAGAAATGCCCTGGTACTGCCTGTGGAGTGGGGACTTTTCAAATGGATGATGTAATAGTGGATCACGGGACATTCTGGGAGTCTTTGACGCCTTCTAAGATATTAGAGCTATCTGTTGTGTCAGCACAGTTGAGTCCATCATGTCCAGTTATGGCCCAACAGCTTCAGGCTTCCTGTGAATATTCTGGTAGTTCCCTGGAAGGGAGTTATCACATTAACACACCTTGCAGGATTTGCCTCTCTCCCTATCTCGTTCAACACCCAGGTTGCAGCCTGAGGTGATGGCTGTGCATGCCCTCAGCACCTGGGTGGTTACTTTGCACATCGTCAGCTTGCACTGTGATTGTTTAAGACATTAGCATTCCAATCTCTCACACTTGTGGATATGTTCTCCTCCTGCGATAACAGCTTAAGACTGTGCCCTCTTGTCCTGCTGTTGGTTGTCTGGGAGAAAAGACTGACACCCAGCTGGCTACAACCTCCTTTCAGGTAGTTGTAGAGAGCGATGAGGTCTCCCCTGAGCCTCCACTTCTCCAGGCTAAACAACCCCAGCTCCCTCAGCTTCTCCTCATATGGCTTGTGCCCCAGTCCCTTCACCAGCCTCATTGTTCTTCTCTGGACCTGCTCCAGCACCTCAACATCCTTCCTGAACTGAGGGGCCCAGAACTGGACACAGCACTCCAGGTGTGGCCTCACCAGCACTGAGTACAGGGGCAGAATCACCTCCCTGTTCCGGCTGGCCACACTGTTCCTGACCCAGGCCAGGATGCCATNATAGCTTAGCAGAAGCAGTCAAGATATGCATACAATATTTCCTCATTGTTTTTCAGTAGACAGAGACGTTATCTATCCTTAGTGACCTGCAGTTAGCAGCAAAACATAGGTGGAAACAATGCTATAGGAGTTTTTTGTAGTCTTATACATCCCAGAACAGACCTTCATGAGTCTTCATGTGATGTGTTTTAACATATAATCAAAGTCACTCTTATTTCATAACATCTAAAGGAGCACCCCAAGCATTTTCATGAAATTAAGAATCACAGAATCACAAAATTTTTGAGGTTGAAAGAGACCTCTGGCATCATCTTGTCCAACTCCAACCTTGCACACTCAAGCAGGGCCATTTAGAGTGGAGGTGGTGGTTCTAGAGAGGACTGTGTCCAGGTGGCTTTCTACCAAGCAGTTCAAAATTTGTAATTCTTCCCAGCAAAACTGTGGGGACACAGTTGGAGCTGGAGTACAGAGATATTACTATTAGGATCACACAGAGTATGATGACACTAAAATGCATCTGTACCTATGCTTTTGTTGTCCATGCCTTAAAAGGCAGTGACAACGTTTTAAAGATAGCATAATGTTACACTCCAGATTTTAAGCCTTAGGCTGCCCAGAGTGATTACATTTATTTAAGACTTTTAAAAGCCTTTTGGTTCATTATAACCTCGAGTTTGCGTGCGGATAAAACACAGCTACACTTTAACTAAGACAATTTCTTTTAATTCAGTGAGAAAAATATGACATTTTGGAAAAAAGTTTTACAGGAGTAACATAAAATCGAGAAAAATATTTCACTAAAACACCTAGCACAAAGACCCAGAAAACACTCACTATAAACAATCAATATACCAGCTTTAGTAAAACAAAATTCATTGGCTTTAAGTTACTCACAGGAGAAGGAAAAGAGTAAAGAAGAAAACAGATCAAAAGAGTAAAGAAAGAAGGAGAAAGAGAGAAGGAGAGTGAGGAAAGAAAAATAGTTACTGACATGATTCAATGGTGAAGGCTGGAACAGGAGGGGAAAAAGAGAGAGAGCTCACATGGAGCCTCCTGTATTTATACTGTTTGGTTTTCCCTCCCACGCAGGATACCCAGTCATTGACCACTCAGTGCCTTTCAGGCCAGAGTGAGGTGTGCTGTAGCCATCACAGGGGTATGGTGTGCGTGGGCTACAGGCAGGTCTTCCTTGACTGACAGCCCAGCTGTATTCACTGATGCCAGGTGCTCTGCATGGGCGCAGTCGTGTTGGCTCCAGCCCTTCCAGCTCTCCATGTGCTTTCTGGGGTCTGGCCCCTTGGCTGCAGGCCCTGTGCTCTCAGGCCCCTTCCCCACACACACACTCACAGTGAGTTGGCTCCCACATATATCAATAATTCAGTTAGATTTGAATCCAATATCTTACACATAACACAAGGGCTTTCATATTATCTGACTTTGGACACCAAACTAAAAAGCTAAGTGAGTTAAGTACTTTTCCTAGTGTTTTTCTAGTCATTTGAGATATTTATTGTACTATTAAGGAACCTACAAGAATTGGATTAACATCTTGGATTAACATCTGAACAATCCCCCTCTCTCTACTGTGTGTGTAGAGGGAACCTGGGGAGAATAACCACCGGCCTCATCTTGGTAGTTGTGACATCTCCCAGTCTAGCCCAGAGATACTATGCAAGAAAACAAAATATTGTGCATCATGTCTGCAGCTCCTAACTCAGATTAGCTCGGAAACACATTACTCACCTCTGTTCCACTAAGTTGTCAGTATTCAGAATTAAAATGGTCTCCACTTCCTGTGGTAATATGAATAAAACAGAAAAAACTACAATTGTCATATCTGAATGTGACAATCTCTGTTAATTCAAAAGTTCTATGTTTCATGCTTATATTAATAACCTATTTAAAATCCCTCACGATTAGAATAAACATCAAAAACAATAGGAGGGCTCTCAGTTGCAAACGCAAGAAACATCTTTTCATAAACTTTTTATAAACAACTTATTTAAAGTAGCAAATTAATCTCTGATTCTAAACATACCTAAGAGTAGCAAGAAAGCTGTCAACTTACGTCTTATATTTCTTAACTCTTATGTTATTACAGTGATTGCATAAGCTTCATCTTTTAACTTTCATATATTTAAAAGACCACAAACCAGATCTGTCTCCTTGTAGTAGCTACTGAGTAGGTCTTGCTGAACTGTTGTGGTTTCACCCCAGCCAGCAGCCAAGCCCCCACAGCTGCTCACTCATTCCCCCACCAGAAGGATCAGGAAGAGAATCAGAAGGGTAAAAGCCAGAAAATTTGTGGGTTGAGATGAAGACAGTTTAATATGGAAAGCAAAAGCTGCACACACAAGCAAAGTAAAACAAGGAATTAATTCACTGCTTTCCGTGGGCAGGTGGCTGTTCAGCCATCTCCAGGAGAGCAGGGCCCCATCACCGGTAATGATTACTTGGGAACACAAACACCATCACTCCAAACATCCCCCCCTTTCTCCTTCTTCTCCCTATCTTATATACTGAGCATGATGTCATATGGTATGGAATATCCCTTTGGTCAGTTTGGGTCACATGTCCTGCTGTGTCTCCTCCCAGTCTCCCATGCACCCCTAACTTCTTTGCCAGCATGGCAGGATGGAAAGCAGACAAGGCCTTGTCTTTCTGTAAGCACTGCTCAGAAATAACAAAAACATCACTATATTATCAATCCAGTGTTCAGCATAAATCCAAAACAGTCCCTCCAACCCACTCTATCCCAGCTAACCCATCATGCTGAGCCCAGGAACTTTCAGGATGATAGTCTCAAATTAAATTTACCAAAATCACTTAGACCAACAACTGATAGTGTGAAGACATCTCCAGTTCAAAAGTTCACACTGGAAAGGACTGACTACAATCCAATGTTTCTGGGGAGGTAAGAACAGGATGCTTGAAGGTATTGAGAAATTCATCGCAGGGTTTCTGCAGAAAGTGGAAAGCCTCCAGTTTTGTGCATTGCTGATTTTGCTCAATAAAATTTACATTTTAATCTACAGGGGAGATGTTGTTCAGTCAGATTATCAGCAGATATTCCAGAACGTGTTTGGTTTACTAGCACAACTACCCCAGCATTATTTTCATGTAATAATATCTAATTTTTTTGCCTTGAAGTAACAGAGCAATCACATTGGACTTGTTCTTAAATGTTATAATACAATGTGGTCAAATCAACACTTGGACTAACGCAGAGGAACAGTTCTAAGCCCCTTTTCTATCTGTGCTTCCTAGCTGTTCCTATGAAACAACCGTTTTGCACAAATGTCAACAGAATCCCTGAAAATGTGCTTATCTTCGCTATGACAAATGTAAGGCATGCTATGTGTCCCTCACTCCCTCTCTCTCCCCTCTTCTTGCAAAAAGAGAGTCAGTGTAAATATTTTACATGTCAATATTTTTACTTATTTGCATGCACTCACATTTTCCTTTGTTTATTACTTAATACATGTATTTACGTGCATTAAAATATTTACATGCAGTGTAAGTGTAGAGTGAAACCCAATTTGTGAACTGGTATGCTGGGATTAAAGGTAGCCTCTCTGACGTATCCTCTCCTGTTTTCTTGTTCTTTCCATTTGGTTTAAGTCTATGCTTTGCCCTTCACTCCTTCAACCCTTCCTCCATTAGACCACTCTGTGTCACTTTTCTTTCCCTTTTTTTGGCCTTGACACTCACAAGCTTTCATATCTCCTTCTTAATGTTCCCTCATCACCCTGTGTGTAAAACAAATTGAGTTCTCTGTGACATGGCACAGTCAGGGCACAAACTTTAATAGTATAATTTAAAAAAGGTTCAGAACAGCACTGTGGAAAACTATGCTTGAAAACTCAAAGCTACTGTTCTCATTAACAACATGCTTTTTCTGAACCAACTGAGAGAGAAAAAGTCAGTGGATCTTTATAATCAAAGGTGCAGAAACATTAGGAAGAAAATACAACTGAAACAGCAAAATGTTGAAATTTCCAGTATTGCAAGGTGTCAGTGCTCTGCTCTGACAGAACTCAAGCTAGTGGAAGTTTTGACATAGACTTTAATGGCAAAAGTCCTCGGTTCATTGTCTATGTCTAAAACTAATGTCTATTTTTTTTTTGTTTTGTGACAAACCCATGAAAACATATTATCTGCTGTCTGGCCGTGGCATATTATATGATATTTGCATTAGAGTGGGTCCCTTTCAAAGTCCATACAATGCATTTTGTGCAGTTTATGACTTCATCTTTGGGCAAGAATATGACAGTCCTAACAGCATAACTTGTGGGACACTTCCGGTTTTCATTAACAAAATTAAACAGCTTTCACTGGTTTGAATCCATCACCTTGTTTTTAAATTTCAGTAGCATTACAGATGAACATGAGGAAAACATACTTGTCTAAACCGGTGTAGCTTATCCTGAAAGCACAAAATGACAGCTAGAAGGCAGACTACCTGTGGTTAAATTAGAGATGACATGTGTATGCATTCACTAATTAAGACACCAAATTTAAGGAGGTTTTATTTTAAATCCCTAGTTTCTTCACTGAAATAAACAGACACCCTGACCCTGCAGCTTCAACAAAAAGTTAAAAAAAAAAAGTAACACTGTGGTGACTCTTCTGTCCTCAGAGAGGTCCTCTGGATATTTTTCACTTCATGTGCTCTATATGCAACAAGAGGGAAAGTGAGATAACCTACCCCACAAGCTTGCATGTGTCTGTGGCATTCATCAGAGCTGTTACATTCGATGACAGCTGAAAGGTGTCCAGTCATCCGTTTGTGCAGGCCAGTGAATGCCCTTGTCATCACTCTAAACCTGATTAAACCTACGCCAGAAGCACTGCAGCTTTAGCACATGCAGCAGCTTGATGCACCAATACTGCTAAGACCTAGCAACACATGCAGGGTTAATGGCAGCTGCTCTGTCATTCGCTTCCTGATGCAGCATTGTTTATAGATTAAGGAGTAAAGGTATGGTTTAGATAGTTTATTTGGGGTTATTGCATTTTAATGTTTGTCTGGTTTTGTTGGTTTTATTAGTTTGTTCACTATTTTGGTTAAGCTAACATGAGGAAACTGGTAAAGTATCCTTTTGTGTATCACAAAGAAAATGACAGTTGTTGCTATTAGGACTTTTCACTCCGTGTTCACTAGCCTGGAGTACTAAATCATGAATCTGTACTAACAGATTGCTAAACTATCCAAGCAGATGTTTAAATGCACACTGTCAATTTTTTTTATCTAACTTAGATGGTTGTTAAAATATTTCCTGAATCCAAAGAAGGACAAAGGCTTATTTTTACATCTGATTTAGCTCTGTGTGTGATGACCTCCCGACTTCACTATATCAAGCATAAATATCTCATTGACTTCAATGAAGACAGTATTTCATCCTGCTTATATCACTAGAGTACAGCAAAATATACTCATTTTTTCACAGATTCTTTATACAATTTCATCCTTCCACAGCTAATGTCAGAATGGAACCCCTTCTGTAGAAGATGACATAAAGTGTTTATTCCTCTGGAAATTTCATCGTATCATATAAATTGAATCCAGCAGTACCATTGCATGATCCTACACTTACAATTTCTTCCTGAGAAGATGTGAACGTAAAACAAGATAGAATATTCTGCAGGGTCTCAAGCAGCCCACAGGGAGCTGCAGCATAATCCAGACACACCGGCAGCCAAAGGCCTCAAAAACACCTTTTCATCTCTAACCCCTGCTGTGCCATCCTTCCTTAGAAATTTCAATTACTACATTGTCTGTCCTGTCTTAAATCAAAACCCACTAGGTTTCATTCAGATACGTTCTATCAGGTGAAAAAACCTTAGCAAGCAAAATATTTCAATCTGCAGAAAAATTAAAACATGAGGTTCAGGGAGGGTACAGCACACACTAAGGAGTCAGGACACTGCTGGTACCTGAGGACCCGTACAGACAGAGAATCTCTGCTGCTATGCCTGCCCTTCCTTTTCAAGTTCTGCAAGGCCAAGGGGGCTTCTCAGTCTTGACATTTGTTTCCTTCTTCTGATCTACATCTCTTCCTGAATTTGTATTTTTTATGCCTTCAGGCACTAACCAGGACATCTGAAGGGTAAAGGGAGAACAATATTAGCCAGATATACTGACCCCCTACATAAGGGCATTAAATAGTGTCCCTTTGGAGCTGATTTTAAAATGTCTTAAAAAAATCTTTGAAATACCTCATAGAGAGAGAATGAAGATGACATCTGATTTCAAATAACCAACACAGTCTTCTTTTTTTTTTTCTTTCTAGGGTTGCTCCTAAACATTTTGAGAGAATTAACAGCTGTTCTTGTCAGGTTACAGGAAGAAGGGACACACATACACAGAAAAGAGTAATGGAAGTTCATCACCTACTCAGTTGAAGCACCTTAAAACTTCACTGAATTAAAGATACTAAATATGTCAATTTGAAATAAAGCAAGTTTTAAACATGAGGGGGTTTTCTTGTTTGTTTGTTTTCATGCAATCCTCATTTCTAGTTTGTTTTGGAATGTTTGATTATTATGGTAAGAAATAATGCTTTTAGTATGTCTGCATATGTCTACAATCATCATTGTGCATTTACCAAAACCAGAAGATGTGCAATTAAAATTGGATTTTGGATTTAAACAACAACTTTCATTATGTTTAAAGTGTGGAGCACTACAAACCCTTGTCGTAAATTTAAACCTAAGATGAAACCTTTCCTGTCCTTATGTAATACCCCAGGCTCTTATCACGAGCTCATTGAAGGGGTTTTACATCAAAAATATGCAAGGCTCCCAAAACCTGGCCGATGGATTCATTAAAAGGGGCCTTCAGTTCTTTTATACCTTGAGACCGCCCACAGGAGAGACGTTATGACACCCCTTAGGGGGTCAAAATAACACACTTTACTGGCAAACTTTGGAACATAAGGGAACTTGGCAAAAGTTAAAACCGCCCATATAATCAACAGCAAACGTGGTATTGGGCTAAAAGCTCCAGGGTTGGGGGGGATGGGGTAGCACTCCTGCTGTGCCAGTGACTGAGAGCTGCACCGGTGGTGCACCAGTGGCTTAAGGGTAATGGTTGCTCAGTGCAGTATCTTGACTCAGCAGATGTTGTCCTGCCCCCTCCCCACCCAGGGTTGTTTTGAGCCATTTATAACTTTTTAATAACTTTTTCGAGTCCCTCACACCTTAATGTCATGAAATCTATCAAATATGTTTTTCCTAGGGCAAGTATCTAATTTTCAGTTTCATTGACATACAACTAGAGGAACGCTATTGCAAGAAACAAAACCAGCAGTTCTCACTTGGCCATTGGAGAGCTGGAGGGAAAAAAAAATTTACTATTTCTGCTTTTTCTAAGAAAATTACTTAATACAGGGTTCAGAAAAATAAAATTATGTATGCAGTTCAGCTTGGTAAATACTATATATCAAATACATTACTCACTGAATTTTTGTCATTTTTCATTGACTAACTTATCCAACAAATATTTCTTATGAAGTCAACCAATTCTGCAGCGTCAAAATACTATTTGTAAAATTATTTGTTATATAATGACATTATTATTCAAATTCCTTAGTTAACTGTATTTATTTATTTACTTATTTATTTTCAGCTAGCTGCAGTTTCTGCCATGGAGTAAAGCTGCCTAAATACAAATTGATGACGCACATTAAATGCTCACAGATAGCACAGACAGTGCTGTGTTTTTCATCAGTCTTAATTCTTCTTTATAAAAGTTGTTAAAGAACAATTTTTACTTGTTCTTTCTTTTAGTGTTTGTTCGTTTGTTTGTTTCCTCTAGTCCTTCCTTCCTTACTCTTTTTTTCTTTCCAACTTATATAATTTTCTAGATGATAATGTTCTTTTTTATAATGTTTATATCCAGGAGGTGACATGATACCATTTTTGAGAAATGCTTTTCACTCACAATCTTTAACTATTTGTAAATATTTAATTGTAATTTAACTACTCAGATATGACTTCATAAAAACAGAATACTGAGAACGAATGTTATCTGTGTACTAGAGAATGATCTAAGCTCTGCTTCAGTCATCACCATGACTTAGAAAGAGGGAATTCATGGTGCAAGGACAGGAAAAGAGACTATTGTGCAATTCGGAAAAATTTCGTGTAGACAACTAGACAGAAACCTTGTCCATGCACAGGATGCTTAGCAAGTGAAACGTGAATTATCATTAATCTTGTCTTCCTCCTTTTCTATATGCCAAGTATGAGATATCTGGAACTGCATTTGTAGAATTACTGAGTGTTCGTGACTGCATCCAAATGTAACCAGAGTAAATTTTGAACTTGTGCAGCACTGCAGAATTATTAACCTCTTAAGGGGAAATAAAATTAAAACAACCCACAAAACCAAACCAAACCAACCAAACAAAAAAGACAAACCACCCCCGTCCCCCCCCAAAAAAAATCCCCAAAAATACACAATGCCAAGCAACACAAAAGTAGGTTTATCAAGTTAATCATGGGATGTTCAGATGACACCTGATAGGTTTGGCCTTTGTCAATAGATGCCTCCATTTTCCCTTCTTGAAAAGGAGCTGTCAATGCTCCTATATGCTTGAATACTACACAACAAATTTGCCACATTTGTAAAGAGCTCACATCCATGAAAATCAACACAATACTTACATATTGTTTTCTTTACAACAAAACCTTCATAGAAGTAATACATAACATTTGCAAACAATGAAAGAACAGACTTTGGCATATGTTAGGAGATGTCTCTTCAAGGAAAAATGTTCTAAACAAAGCCAAAGTTATTTAAAATGTATTTGATCCACAACTTGAAAGATTTTTCCTATGTGAGTAGGAACATGATCTCAGATAATTAGCAAACACAGAAAATATCATGCAGCCTTCCTCTTCTAGCAGGTGCAGTGTTATTATATAAAATAAATAATACAAAATAAACCCTCACAGTTTATGTGGAAACCTAAACCAGACACATAACTCATGATGTTACTTCTTTAGCACTCTAAATATGATGTTACCCTTGGTGCAGGGCACAACTGGTATCCCTACTCCAACACCCTACTCCACAGAAGCACCAAGTCCCAAATTATCCCTACGTTAAAAGCCTGACTCTGACTGAGTAAGCTCTTGACAGAATCTGGCTCTTGATATTTAACTAGACTGTTAATGATTCAGCTGGACATAACTACAATCTCCATCTGAGGTGTGTATATATATGTATGTATATGAATATATATATCACCTTTAGCTCACCTAGGAGTCGTGATGGTAGTTTTAAGGATAAAAGTTATTTCATTAACTGAAATATCAGTTAAACTGATATGTTTAACTAAATTTGGAATAATATGATTTAACTTCCGAAGTAATCCACAACAGTAATGACTTTTGATCATTGTTTTACATAAACAACATTTTGTAATTCAGCAAGGTAAAAGACTGTAATTCTGTAGTAAATTTGTTCTTTATGAGTCCCTCATGTTTTGTTTGATGAAAAAAACACCTTAACAAATCTGAGCCACAGTATGCCCGGCTGGCTTGTTTCAGGTGTGGAGGATAACATGCCATGTCTTTTTTCCTGTCCTTTTTCCCCAGCATATGGGCCAGACACAATCGATGCTTCAATCCCTGTTCTTCTCAGAAGCTGCGTACTGTTCCAAAGTGTAGAGTAAGGGGCAGTACACTGTAGCAAGGGAGAGACATTGGGTGGAGGGACAGTGCTGCACCCCACCGTGAGATGTCAGTTTGTGCACAGCCTTGTAGTCAAATGAGCTCCAGGAGGCATTGCCTTCCAAATGACCCATGGCTGGACAGAGCCATGCAGCTGTATGCCTCAACATGTTTCTCACTCTGGTATTCCTATGCGTATTTTTCATATTTTATGCAGTCTTTGATCAGTAAAGGCAAGTTATGACAAGAGACAGAAGAATAAAAAATCAGCAATTATACCAAGGAAAAAAAATTTTAAAAAGGTGTGCTAGTTTCCTGGGTGGGAGCTTGCTGTTTCAAACATGGCAAATTAAGGGTCTCACTCTACATGTTTTGAAGACCCTGCACTGCAACCTAAGTAAATGCCCAATTCTGCTACCCTACACTGATGTGAATCAGTGGCAATTGTCCTGATAAATGAGATGTCTCCAGATTTACTTCAGTAAAGAAGGAGAACAGAACTTAGAGTTGAGGGTAGTCATCGTCTTGTAGAAACAGAGCCAAAGCCTGAGCATTTCTGCAGCTGAAGGAAGAAGACAAAGCATATGTTGCCTTGGTATGAACTAAATGTCACTTGTCTTCTAAAGCTGTTTTTACTGTAAGGTTGCTACTACTTGTTTCCCCACAGTCCCCACAGTAACTATAAAAATTTAATTTCTACTCTAAATATTTAAATCCCTGTCAGACCTGTTAACATTTTGAAGAGTAAACACAAAGGAGCCGTGTGATTGTTCTGCACTGCTCTGGGCCCTTGTGGAAGGCTGCATCAACTGTAACTCTTCTTGCTTTTTAGGTTATAGATATTTCTTAGTAATTTCAAATATGTGTTCTGGGATAATTTAATTGTTCTAAGAAAATCTAGTTACAACAAATTATTGAACTTTTAGGTATTGGAGTGTTATTTCCTGCATGGATTTTTTTTTAGGGTCTGTTTGTTTTTTATAAATTGAAACAGTTATGAACCAGGGAGCATCACCTCATCAAGCAGTCAGACTTTTACAAACATTTTCAAAGTTTAAACTGGCACCAGTTTAATTGTTAGCATTTGTACTGCACATTGCCTTTTTTTTTCCTCAGTTGTGGTTAAAATTAAACATTCAAACAAATTTTTTTCCCAGGTCACTGGAAGTTGGGATTTGCAAACAGTCACTACAATCACTGTGTAATTGATCTTACACAGTGAGATCTTACAAGAGAATTCAGAAGTTCTCATCCACATAACAGTACCATTCAGCTAATACAAAAGTATGTGAAGACATGGTGCTGATCACAAAGATCTTACAGTGTAAATGAAAATAAATATGACAAAAATGGTAAACAAACAAAAAATTATGAATCTAAATGTTCATGTTAACAAGAAAATACCAATTTCCAAATTAAATATAGCCCAAATGAATCCAGATCCAAATGTTTCTGTATTCCAGAAAACTTAAAGTGGTTTCCATAGTTGCATTTTCTTATAAAAACAATTATGTAATTTGTTGTACCAGATAAATAATGAATAGCTTTAGTGCCAACAATATTCTATTTTCCTTTTCAGAAAATTTGTAAGGTTTAATATTTTTCCTTCATACAATTTGTTGGCTTAGTTAATCATAAAGCAAACAGCCTGAAAACATCACAGCTGAAAGTCATGAACATTGCTTAAAGTGTTTTTAAATTGATCTCAGACCACTCTTACTGAGCACATCAGCATAATATTAGTGCCATAGGCAGGCAATATGTGTTGATTGGTACAAAATCAATTTTATCAACTTTCATAATTGAAATCATATTTTATTAATGAGAAATCCAAAAAGATACTTTTTGAAGCAAAATCCCTCTTTAGGAGTTTCATTAATTTATAATGTTCTTTAGACAATGAAAATTGTTTTGTTTTATCCTTTCAGCAAATGGGGATTTGTTTCTGTCACTATAAAGAAAAATTTCTTCAGGCAAGTTTCCCTAGATTCCCTAACACATCAATTGTTACAGAAAATAAAAACATACTTTAAACACCCTCAGCATGGTTATACCCACAGGCACAATTTGGCCAAAAGAAATTTAATATCTGGAAAAACAAATAAATATTTCTGCTTTTTATTTTCATGAAAGACAGCTGAAAAGAACCATATGTTTATTTAACATATTTTTATAGTTTTTATTAATTGAATCTAAAAATTGGCAGCGTTAAGTCTATTTGAGTTATTAAATAGAAGTGCAAATCTATCCTGCCAATATTAAAAACAGTAGTGACTAAAAAATGAAATTTACATTAATTGTACTATTTTTGGTCTCTTAACGAAATACTGCTGTAAACTTGCCTCTTCCATAAAACATTCAAGAGAAATGGTATTCACTAAGCAAAACAATGTGGAAAGGTGGAAGCTGAGAGTAATGCAGAGTTGTTAAGGCAGCTTTAAGGTCCACCAGTGGCCTCCTGAGGGACCAACAGCTTTGTAATAGGAATGACAGCTACAAGTGTCACTCACTGCTCTGCTGGCCCCTCTTTGAACTGCCAAAAACACCTGGCTTGGCCAGTGCACCAAAATTACTGAGAAGCTCCCTGGAAGACAAAACTGTGTATATTATCTCATCCAGTTGCAATATCTATCAATTCTATTGGTTTAGCCCAAAAAACCTACCAAGCACCTCTTAAATCTGGTTAACTGCACCTGATGCCTTGTATTGTTGACTTATAAGAGAAGGAGGGAGTGGGGCAAATTCCAGCTTCCCTTGCTGCTCTCATATGATTCTGCAACTGCTTTTTCTCCAGATAGTGCTCTAGTTTGAGTCCATGACCACCAAGGCTAGCAACCAAGTAGCTACCTGGCCACTCACTCGCTCCCCACTCTCTGTGGGACAGGGGATAAAAAGGGAAATCATGAAGGAGAAAGTCTGTGGGTCAGGATAAAGTCAGGGAAATTATTTACCAGTTACTGCTATGGTCAGAACAGGTTCAACCTGGAGAAATTTAAATTAATTTTGTTGGTTTGCTACGTCAACACCTCCCCCTCATCTGACAGTGGCCTTCATCAAACTTTTTACTCTCCCTCCTCTTTCTTTTTTGCAATTTATGTCTTTTCTTGAAACTTTTCCAAGAAACGCCTTGACTGTGGCTGAGAGGTTCACTTGTGCCTTGTGGTGGGTCTGTTGGGATGGGCTGTGTCTGGCACAGGGTAGCCCCTGCCCTGGCCTTTTCCCTCGGAGGCCACTCCTGTAGCTCTTGCTGCCAACTCCTGGTACAAGAATCTTACGAAGGATTTCTCTCCTAGGTACTGGAATATTTGGCTGTATGCTGCTTCCAATTTGAAACAGAGCAGGGTTTTTTCTTTTGAAAGGCAGCAAGCTATATCTACCTTTTTTTTTTTCTTTTCATAAAATGAATAAATCACCAATAAAAAAACCCCAAAAACTCATTATCTGGCATAACTCAACTTGGTACTATAAAGTGATTCATCTTCTATTCATTCCTCCATCCATCCCCAGGCTAATCTGTCCCTACGTTTATGTGTGTTCCTCTAGGAAAATGTAAAACTTTTGATGGTAGCTGTTGGAAGGCTGTATGTGTTTGAGATTGAGTGCATTGTTTTCAACACAAGATATACTGTCTACAGAAATCTCTTTTTGGTTATTCTCCCTCACCTTCACAGATCCCTCTGAGTTGGAAGGAACCCACACGGATCATTGAGTCCAACTCTTAAATTAATGGCTTCTCTGGGGATCTACCCCACAACCTTGGTGTTATTAGCACCACGATCTAACAAACTGAGCTAATCTCAGGGTTACTAAACTACCTATGTGCTGGCACCTGAAGTAAATAATAAAAACCAGTGAGTAAAATGTCACTACCTGCTTATTTGAAATCCACTAGGCCTTCATGCAAGATCATCATTTGCCAATCTGTAGAGCAGGACAGAAGATCACATCCTTTAATAAGCAGACATCAGGATTTTGTAATATTTTAAGTATTCTCAGGCAAAACGGGAAGTATAGATTAAATATCTAAATAAATTGAAAGACAGAAGAGATGGACAAAACAAGAGAAAACATTTTATCTTAATACCTTCTCCTTCAGTCTTATTCATAATGGAAATGGTACACTAGAAAAGGAAACCTGAAGATGGTTTGTGGAAGGTAAGTAAGATAATGCAAGGACAAAGACATACAATAGGATGACTAAAGAGTAAGCATTTACATTTGCGTATACAATCAACTTTTTTATCATACTCAAAGCAAAGGAGAGAGGGTGGAAGCTGTAGAGTTTTTCTCAGCTGTTCTTTGCTTGAATCAGAAACTATTCCCTTTAAAAAACCCAAACCCCTACATCAGTTGCACAAAACCTCCAAGCCAGGGTAGAGTAGATGGGTCAGAAAATTGATAATCAGTAAAGATTTTTCATAATACTCTCACTTGAATATGATTTCAGTTGTTAATGAAGAAAAGCTAATTTCATTTTATGGTTGTTTAGTGGCCTATGAGACACATACAGAGAATCATTTCATAAGAATTCCTTCTGCAGTGGGCAGTATTACACATAAGACCTGGAGACAGAAATCCCAGCAGAGCAGTGTCACGGTTTAACCCTAGCTGGCAACTAAGCACCATTCATTCACCATCTCACTCCTCCCCAGTGGAATGCAGGAGAGAATCGGAAGAGTGGAAGTGAGAAAGCTCATAAGTTGAGGTAAAGACAGTTTAATAGGTGAAGGAAAAGCTATGCACACAAACAAAGCAAAACAAGGAATCCATTCACTACTTCCCATGGGCAGGCAGATGTTCAGCCACCCCCAGGAAAGCAGGGCTCCATCACAGATAAGGGTTACTTGAGAATGCAAATGCCATCATTTCAAATGTGCCTTCCCTTCCTTCTTCTTCATCCATCTTTATATGCTGAGCATGATACCACATGGTATGGAATATCCCCTTGGTGAGTTGGGATCACCTGTACTGGCTGTGTTCCCTACCAGCTTGCTGTGTACCCTCAGCCTCCTCACTGGTGGGGTGAGAAACATAAAAGGCCTTGTCTCTGTGTAAACAGTGTTTAGCAACAATTAAAACATACCTGGATTTTTAACACCGTTTTCAGTACAAATCCAAAAAACAGCCTCAAACTAGCTATTGAGAAGACAATTAGCCATACCCCAGCCAAAACCAGCACAAGCAGCTAAAGATTAAAGAAATAATCTGCCTCCCTGAAGTAGTTCTAGCTCAGGACAAGGCTGACTAAAACAGCAGCACAGTATTGTATTGTTCCTGAGTACCCTATGTCATTTAGGGAGGCAGAGGCAGGGACAAGAACGAAGCACTTTTACTTATAAATGAAACAAAACTCTACAGTACATCTCCTTATCAGCTGATGAGCTAAAGTAGCTTTGTATTCACCTGTACTGACAGATAACGTCCTCTTATCTTGACAAATTATTTTTGGTCCACTGAGGCAGGAATTAAAGTATGATTATGGCAAAAAGAAGAAACTAATTATTTTTGTAACCTTAGTGTTTATAAAATTGTATTGATAATAACCAGAAATTCATAAATTAATTACATTAAATAAATTTACATGAAATAAACCTTTTTTCCCAAGGACTTTTAAAAAATAAATTAATGTATTTATGATTATTTTAAATATTTTAATAAATACTATATACCCAGAAGGTAAAGCATCCATTTTCACTAGGGTAGCTGAACTGTTTGTCTGCTTTCAGTCCTCTTATTCCAGAAATAGAACACTCAGGGCAGGGACAAAATAAAAACATCATATTTAAAATTCTCTTTTGAGAAAGACCTTGGATGTACAAGGTAAGTTTCAACTCTGCAGGCATGAAAACTCTGAAGGATTTAAAAACTGTAGATTCTACAGCAAAACCAAAATATTCCATGAAGGAGGTTGTAAGACTTTTCTGGCATAGACAGTCAACTAGATGAAAAGGAGCATGTAAAGAAAGATAAACTAACCAAATTAGCATACCAGAGAAAGCATCTCAGATACCTTTTATAACGAACAGAAATACAGTAGTGTACATCCGAATCTTCACAGAGTTAGACATTTCAAAGGGAAAGAGTGAAGAAAGATCTGAAAGTAAGAGTATTTGGCTACAAAAATTGTTTCCCAAAGTTTCATTTGAGGGACTACAAAGAACAGAGTTGGCACTCAAAAGGTCTCCTCAGAATTCTCCATTACAAATTTGGGACTATATTTTACCAAGAAATATTCACAAGATATAAAATGAAGCAAAAAAGCTGAAATTTATCTCTTGGCATCTTCACCTGACTCTTTGAGTTGGTTTTAACTTGTCCCATAAAAATCAGAGGAAACTGAGGATTCACTTAAACTCCTCTCTGCCAATGAATACACATACAGCCACTTTCAGAGGTATAAAGGAGATAAGATTGGAAGGAGAAATGCAGGGAAAAGCAATAGTATGTTGGAGTTTTCCTAAAAGGTAGTAAGAGCCAAGTTGTGCCTCAGGTCGTGTCTGAATTGTAGAAGGCATCACCACGTAGAGATGCCACACTAAGCATTGCACATGTCGTACAGCACAGCCATATACTCATTGGTCTTATTAACTTGGATCCCAGAAAGAAGCTAGACATGTTTGCATAGCAATGAGACCTGTTTAATTAACCTTACCCCTCCGCCAGGCTGCTAGGTCCACAGTGATGCACCAAAAAGGCTGTGCTGTTTCTTTTTAGAGGGCTGACCAAGAGAGCTAACTCCAAGAGCTCTCTTCAAGATGTCCAGAGAATCTCTACATCCAGCTGCAGTCACATTCTGTTATGCCTTAACTTATAAAACATCATAAGTGTTGTAAAATGAAATGGCACTAGACCAGCCCATAGTATTCATGACCTCCTCCCTTTTCTCAAATATTTAAGTCATAAGAATAGATTAATAACAGTTCTTTCAAAATGTTGAGGAGAAAAAAGATACTAAAAATAAGAAGAAAAATGTGTTGGTGGCTGAGAATTATCACAGCGTTTTCCATGCATGAGAAACAAGGAAAGGTAGTGGTGCTTTTTTTTTTTAAATTCATATGTCTATGTGATAAAATATTTATATCTCCTCCATATTGAGACCAATACAAATATTATACATGCATACTCATTTATAGTGTAGCCTACAGCTTAGGTTTTAAAATCAGGACTTTAGGGAGTCTAAAGGCAGGATGGCAGTCTAAAATCAGGGAGCTGTCCAGAAATACTTGGAAGGTTATGTATGCTTTTATTGCACATATAAAATAGCACAAAAAGGATCAAATACATTTCAGTAATCCCTTCAAGTACTTTACTAAAAGATTACAAGATCAAGTATTTATTTGCCTCTGCTTCACGAAAAGATTTTCTGAAGCTACTTAATAAATGGAAAAGTGGGGGGGAGGGGAAGGGGGAAAGGAGATCAAGACTACAATATGAGAGAAATAACAGCAACCACAGTTATATGAAGAACATGCAGATGATAATGATTGCGCTGTGTTTGTGGAATGGTTACAGTTCATTTGTGCTAGGTTTAACATGAACAGCTTGTTTCATAATGCAAATATGTTTTTGAGGGGACATAGAACAAATAATATTTATATTTTTTCCTGTTATTTACTGGAGAATACAGACCTTTACATATAGACCACACAACATAAATGCATACACAGACACACATACGCTGTGTGTGTGTACACACAGATATATCCCATCATAATGAAAACTGAAAAAAACATTCAGCATAGTAAAGATTTTTTGATAAAATAGATACAATCCCACAGTTCAGATTACTATGCAATTGCATTTCTAAAAATACACTAAGTAAATTATTGCAACAGTGAAGCAGTACTAGTGTTCCAGCAGTGGACCACACAGAGTACTATAAACTTGAGTAATATTTTTTCTGGCTGGCTAGTCCATAATGCCAATAAAAATTGATCCATCCCTAAATGAAGATTTGATTGATTGGCAATACTCTGGAACTAATAAGAAACAAAATATTTGATTTATGACCTTTGAAGATGGAACGGTATCCACATCCTTTTTCTTTACTTACGTCCCACATACCTGTTCAAAAGAAGAGAAACACCTCTGTGGAGTCAGACCTGTGCTTTCTGCTATGGATGGGTACTTTTACTCCTCATATGCCAACTATCTTACACCATAGTCCTTCCCAGTGTTGATCCACTTTTACATTTCCAAGTAGCACCAATAGTCTAAAAAGAAGAAAAAAAAAAAAGGCAATTTGAAAAATAGAAAGAGGGGATGCAGGCTCCTTGAGCTAGAAAATGCCTAGAAAAAATTTTATTTGGGTAAGTAATAGTTTCTTTTTGACAGCTACTGAATTCCATGTGTGGCAGCTTCCTTATATCCTGAGATATATATAGGTATATATCTGTTATATATCCTTCCTGACATCCTGTGACTCTGAGAGCAGTCAGTGAGAACAAACAGGTAAGTAAATAAAGAAAACCTCCCTAATAAGAAATTACTGTTTCATTCATTCAGCTTTATGTATATTCATAGGTGCATAGAACTATCTGGAAGAACACTTCTAGGAAGTTGAGAGTTTTACTCTTAGCTGTAGAAGGTGTTATTTTCATAAGCTTCTGTTTTCTTAATCTGATTTCTTTAATGGAATAACTCATGAAAGGAAGCACATAGGAGTACAGACTTATTCTATCCTGAAATGGGTCTTTTAAAAAACAATTGAAAGAACTAGAAACTTGCAGATTTTCTGCTGAATGAAATTCGTTAGAGAATTGCTTGTGATCCATGAAAAATTAATAGTCACCTCTAATCAGTTTATAATATAATTTTCTACTATGGTACATTCAAGTACTGTTAGTAATATGAAAAATGCATATACATTAAATTAAGACCCTACTAATACTTATCTCTTTGCAACAGAAAGTTCAAAAGTAAGAGGAAGCAAAACAGAATAATAAGTCAAAATTCCAAATAGTAACATGTTTTACATATCTGCAACATATTTCACTGCAAAGGTCTACATACCACAACAAACAGTGAGGTCACCTTCATTGCAGGTAATAGAAAACTGACCAGAGCTCTATCACAGTCATCATATTTCAGATAATACACTTACAGCAAAACAGTAGCTCATATTTTCACTACAGCAGAAACTGTCCTTTGACATCAGCCAATAGGAGCCGGATATAAGTAATTATTCTTAATAATAACAAAAGGAAAGCAGATCAAGAGATGAAAGGGAAACTAAGTTTATCTTTAGGCAATTATGATATCAAATAGGCAGCAGGAAGTGAGGAATTTATTGGAAATTACAATGAATGGGAAATTCTTGTATATGTTTTCAATAAGGTAGTAATTACTATTTTATATTCTCACTGATTCAGATCCACTGCATGTTTTTGAATATTTGTCATTCCTTAAGAAAAACAAATCATTTCAACAAGTGCAAAGCATAAGGTCTTTCAAGAAAATAAAGGAAGAAAGAAAGAAACATTACTTTATAGTCACCTTAGCAGTGACCTTCGCTCCATAGCAACCATTTCCTGATGCAGTGGCAAAAATGCTTACAGAAGTATCAGCTCATTGAGCTCATTTTGCTGCTTGGCACATTAGAAAGGTTCTGTTTTCTTTAGTATCTGAACACATAAAGGGAATGCTATGTTCATCTTACGGTAGTTTCCAAGAGAAAAGTTTATTTTATTAGGTTTTATTTCGAGGATGACTAGCTGGTGAGTGAAGTCAGTCTAATTTCTCCTTAAGAGCTCAGTCATTAAAATGCTCAAGTTCTCCAATGGATACCAAAAAGGATTACTTTACCTTCAATAACAATAAAAAGAACAGATGTGGAAAGTAGAAGGCATATGGGATCCAAAAGGAGTAATTCCTGCTAAATGGGTGTCTCACCAGCTATAGTGGAGATTAACTATCCATTGCTCCTGAGCTGCCATCTTCAGCACCCAGCATCTGTAGGCTCAGAGTTTAGACTGTATTTTGTAAATACAGAGGCAAATGAGTATGAATTGTATCTCTTTATGCTGTGAGAAATAGAGATTAGAGAAACAGAGCTCTAAACAATGAGCATGTGCATGAGTTCTTGGAATAATACCCATTTTCTTGGAACTTGTATTCTTACCATAAGGCCAGATAAACAGAAATGCTAGGAGATACTTTTGGTTGTACAGTTGTGGTTTTTGAATCCACAAGCCTAGAAAATACACATTTGCTATCAGTTTTTCATAGATGAGATGCAAAATTAGGATCCTGAGATGAAGTCCAAAATATTGTAGTAAGATTTATGCCCAGAAAGATATGTGTAGTTCTACCTGAGCTGAAGCAGAGGAGAAAACAGTGCATACTCAACCACCACTCTTCAAAGGATGTAGAAGTAGACCCTGGTATGGTAAAAGCAAATATTCTGTGAGCTTCCCCAAAAAATCTGCACCTTATGAGACTTTTCCAAGGGCAAAAGTGTAGTAGAAAGCTTGCAGCTGAATATGCTTAGCATGGTAAAGAACAATCACTATGATTCTGATTGTTTCCTACCTAGAAGAACCCCCACAGAAGAAAATAGTTCAAGATACAGTTAAGCATATACACAGGCAAGCAGACAGATCTGAGTTTCTTTATGTGAGCACCAAGTGAACGGAGCATAAACTTTATATGGCCTGGAAAGCAGAGAAAAGATTGTTATGTATTGACTGAAACAATTCAAAAATGTAGACTTCTGAGCCAAAGAACACTGGAATGACAGTTTATTTTGCATATTACATAAGATGCTTTCCTTGCCACGTAAGAAGGCACAAGAAGCATGTTTCCTGTCATGAATATGTCTTAGCATCTGTTTTGGTTCTGTTAAAATCCAGTGACCTCATTACTGCTGTGATAACATGCCACTGTGTGTTACTACCTTTTGTTGATTGCAGAGATCTAGTTAGTTGGACAAGCAAAAATTCTGTTCCTGAGTAGGAGTGATTGCACGTGAGTTTGAGGAACTGAAGAAGAACATGACATTCTGAGTAGGACAATTAATGCTGTATCTTTTAAATTATTCATTTGTATATAAAATTTCAATGTTGGACAAGGCAGGAAGTTTTAACTGGAGATACTACACAAAAATCATTGGTCTTGGTATAATTAAAAGAGGTAGGAGGAAGAATTAAGGGAACTGATATTTACAGTATAGGTTATAAAGCTAAACAGCTGAAAGGAGCAGAGTACAATACTTTAATACAGTACCTTAATACAGTACCTTAAATACAACATTTTTAACTCTCCAGGTTCAGGACTGCAAGATCAGCAAGATAGCTTGCCTACTATTCTCATTTTCAAAATAATTTTAGTATCAGAAGGAGTGCAATAAAGGTTTTCCATTAAGTGTATTTTTATTCTTCTAAACTAAATTCTGGGTCAAAACTTTTCAGCAAGGCCTGGGTCCTAGATAAAATAAGAGGCTAGAAATCAAATGGAAACCTTAATTAATGAGAATTATGCTGATAAATTAGAACAAAAACGGATTCTATAGTCCAAGAAGCCTAAAGTTTGAAGTATGTAGAGCACTGCACATTTGTTATTTTAATTTTTAAAAAATATTCCAACTATTTTAAAGAAACAAGGTCTAATGATCAAACAGCTAGACCTAAATCAGGAAAAAAAAACCTGTTAAATTCTTTGTAATTCAAACCCAAAATATAAGGTTAAATTCAGGCTATGGGTAACATTAATTGCACATATCATCATTTATGGATGAACATCATTAAATGAAGAAATGTTCCTTCTTGTCACATTATAATATAAAATGTCAACACACATAGATGACTTTACAAACTTGCACCCCCCCGAAATTTTCTAGTAGATTTATGCCAATAATAATAGAGAATGCTTTCTAATATGTACATATATTCTTTTATAAATATAGAAAACTGTTACCAATTGATAAAAACTGTTGAGGCTTGTCATAGAAGTAATATAGAGCCCCAACGTACGAGAGAAGAGATTTTTAGATTTGCAATAGTGGCAAAGTACAGGTCTGTGATTAAACCACTGTAATAGGTTTTTTATGTGAATCATGGTTGGAAACACAGTTTAGAACTGAAACTTTACTCTCAGACATCTCCATTCATGTTATGCATAGGTTTAGCAGTACTTCCAGTGTTTAAGCAGAAAAGAGTATAACATTTCCCCATCAGGCGAAGACAGCTGAGGTGACAGAGCCTGCCTTCTGCTCTCCTGCAGCCATTAAGACCCTCACAAGGGATCATGTCCACGCAGGAAGAAATGGTAGAGTTGTTGCTGTTACCCAGCAGTCTGTACTGTCAGCAATGATCATACTTTCTGAATCAAAATAACTACTTCTGAAACAAAAATAACAGGGATTGAAGAAAGAGAACTGAAGAAGTTGGGGAAAATAAAATAAAAACAAATAAAAAATACAGGAAAACACAGATCAGATCAGGGCTCTATTGTCTACTCTTTATATTTTACAAAATTTTCCATATTTTCTGCTCTGAAATTGTAAAAATCCATTTGTATAGTAAATGAAAAGCTGACAGAAGATTTTCAAGACAATGGAATACATCCATTTCCTTCTAGTTGCACAAAGCCTGTGAACTTTGACAGGGAAAAACCTTCAGGCTAGGAAAGCACCTCCGTCACTTCCCTGGTGGAAGAGGTGTTTAGTTTCCTGTGCATTATAAACTCCAATGTCATTCTGTGGAAGAATTTCTAGAAAAGCAGAGAATAATAGTGGATGCTTTAATTTGACAAGTACACAGCAATACAAAAATAGTAACATCAATAAACATAGCACAGGAATTCCATGTTTCCCCCAAGATGCTCAGATCCCGTAAATTTAATTTAGTTCTACATTACATTGGAGAAAACACACTCATAGCTTTTCAACTGTTCTTAATTAAATGTAAATCTTAATCAATTCCATAATCTTTATACAAAAATAGTTTAGATTAGGGTTATTTAGGTTGAAAATCTCAAATGTTAAGACATGAAAGATTCACGCTTCCTTGGAAAACTGTAATTCCTTTGTCATTATACTTATGCAACATGACATGATCTTCAGCTTCAGGATCACATACAATCACCACAGGGTATTGTCTCACTCAGGATTAAAGCTGCATAAGAAACCAAAAATACAAACCTTCAGGTGTCTGCCTTTGCAAATGAAACATTTCTGACCTCTTTTTATGATTTTTTTTTCCAGTTTTTTTTAGCTATATGCTTTTGTGGCTAGCAACAAAGCATTTACATTATTTAAATGTAAATATTTAACACTCAGGATACATTAGGAATCTGTTTTATTTGCCTTCCCCTTGTAGTAAGCTAACATTAGCCTACAAATTATCTTTATGTCTCAATGCCTCCATAACTGTGCCTGAGTTTGCACACTTAATTCATTGCAGAATAAATAGACCTAAACCATGTCAGTACTCTGCATATTTTCCCTAAAATATTTCTTCCATCTAAACCACCTAAACTGGTTTTAATGAAATTTGAAGGTCATTTCAAAGAACCATAAGAACTTCTGCCTATACAGGAATTTCATATGAACTGCTTTTCCAACTGTTATGTATGGCTTTCCATAGATCTTACATAGATGCAAAAATTTTAAAAAACTTGCCATTGTTCACCAGGTTAGAAATCAAAATCATTAATTAGTTCCTGTTGTTAAACTTATGACAGTTCAGTGTTGCCAGGCTCTTCCTTTAACACCAACAAGATACTTAGCAAGAAAATGTGTCCTTCTTGGGATATTAGAGGTGTGATCATTCAGAGGTGCAGACAATTGTTTGAAAACTGTCACTTCTATGTCAGTATATTATCAGCAGTTGTCTTCTTTCTTTGCAAAGAGGGAATGCAAGGAAATGACGTGTGCTAATTTACAGCTTGCCAGCATGAATATCATTGAGAGCATTTACTACAAAATACCAAGATAACATTTCTTTTCCTGTAAACTGTAGTGGAAAGCTGTCAAATACTGGTCTGTTCCTGTGCATAATGAACTTGTGCTGCTGTTATATTGTTCTGACTGATGCAAGGATTATAAATTATTCCTAGGCATGTACTCTTAGCTTTGTCATTTGCACGTATTCTGGAAGAGTTTTGAACATTTATTATGCCCATAACCGAAGCTCACTAAGTTGTTCATCACCTGATGGGAATAAACAGTCTGTGTAAAAGCAACAGAAGGAGCCTCTTGTAAATGTAGACTTTCAGCTGTAACATCAAATTGAGTTAGCTGTTTGTTTTATCTGCTCTGTTTTCCATAGCTTATAGACTTTATGAGTTACTCACTTTTAATCTTCTTTCAGTTTACCATTTATAGCTGCCCTCACAGGCATTATATCTTTTTGATGCTAGAATTTTTAAATGTCATATAATAGCTTGCTCCCCAAAAACGTTTTCCAAAATCTATCTAGGCAAATAAGGCCAAAATTCTTCAAGTCAGACATGTCTTGTAATTGCCTTGAATTTTAGGTACCTCTTTATGATTGATTTTCTGAAGCACACAGTGTCATGACACTGGTAAATACAATGGAAATTGTGGCAGCATGGTGCTTATAGGAATCAGAGATAAATATTTGCCACTCACCTTTATTGCAATGGACCTTTAACCAGAGCCCACTTCAGTGAACTTGGTTAGCTTCAGATAACTTGGTTATCTCAAGATAACAATGTGCTAATGAACTCTTAGTTTACAAATTAAAGTTCACACTGTAGGAAACAGACTGCAGGCATTAAGATGTGTCTTCCAGAATATTTCTGTCCTTTCTGGTACACTCTTATAGATCACAATCAGAATAATCAGGATAACCTGCACTTGACTCTCTAACCAGACACTGACAGTTTAGTATTGGTAGTTGTTGCAACATGGAGTACTGCTAGTTTCCCTTCCCCTTCAAAGTGGGAAAAGAGCTCCACTCTGTCTCAGGCTATTGGATTTGAAACATTTAGGTTTGGTAACATTTTTAGTTTCTCTTTTTTAATTCCATGAACCCTGTAGTCAGCTCTGGCTCCCTCAGCAACCTGTTAGCACCAGTAGCAAATATCAACGTTTCACTCTAGTTCAGTGAGGATATTTGAGCGGGAAGTAGGGCACCAGCAACGGAAATTGGTTTCAACCATGTCCTCTGTCAAACTAGGCAGTTTTGAAAGAGATAAAAAAAATTTGTCATTCTGCTGCTAAGCATTAAAAGAAAGTAGTTGTAGGGAGCTACTGACAGACCAGAACTATGCTTGCCTTATGGAAGCTGCTATTCTTGTAACTTGCTCATAATTAAAAAGGGTCTTCACTGAAATTAAGACATAGGGCAATTTGAACATAAACCATCCCTCTCTCATTTGGTGAATCTTCATTCAGCAAGGCTCATGCCACAAGCAGAGGACAGATCTTTTCCTTTGAAATCCAACAATTTTCTTCTTGGTCAGCTTCAGGGAGGTCACCAGCTGATGTCAGGTATTTAGGCAGCACTCCTGTCTGTTTATGTAAGGCCTAGAACAGTCCTGATGAATAAAAACAAAAGGAGTAAACAGTAGCACCACAGAAAATAATAAGATGATTGCTAAACACAGCAGGATCAAAGAAAAGAAACATTGTGTATGCCTATGAATCACACAATAGCACAAAATTCTTCACACTGTTCTCTTCAGCTGCAGGTCTGGAAAGCCCTAGAATTTAGAGCTCTTAAGCAGCTACCTAAGGCATACAAAAAGGCTAAGGGAGAATTAACTGAAATTTGTGGACCATTTTAATGAAAAATTTTGATTTTGGTAAAAGCATAAGAGATTTTAGTTTTATTTTTATGTTTTACAGTTTAATGATAATGCAGGAAAAATAAATACTAATATTTTTCTGTTTAGTCCTTTTTATTTAACCCATTTGTTCTCAGTGATAGTAAAAGAAAGTAAAATATTGAAAGTAAGTTATTTTAAAGCTCCCGTAACTAACATGTAGGAAGATTCAAGAGTGATTAAGGGATTTTTTTATTTTCAATTGATTCTTTGCCTCTATTTTCTTGACTAGTACAAGAATACAACTTTAAAATGCATTTCTTTCTCTAAGGCAAGCTTTTAAAAATTCAGAGGTTTACAAGCTGCCGTGAAATACACAGGGAAGATAAATGGATAATGAAAATTACAATTGACTGTATTACATCTGTTGTAATTACCTGTGCTAAAATATAGGTAAAAATATTACCTGTTTATTAATACATTCTCAAAGGTTATCACTAACTTTCCTGACTCATGACAAAGTATATGTGACTGCGGAGTTTTTTTACTTTGACAAAGTTATGTGAAAAAGATCAGTACATAAGTATTCAAGAAACTGGACTTTTAAAGGTCACCCATGCAAAATTTCTCACAACAGTTTCCAGCAATAAAATAGAATACTGTACCTTGTACCAATTATACATTATGTTCTTTGTACAGACTCTGAATGTTTTCTGATGAGTAAGGATATTACACAGACAAATAAGATTTTGTTGTGGTTTTTTTGTTTTTTTTTTTTTCTGTAGTGCAGAATTCTCTTCTGAACAGAATTGGAAAGCTTTGTGCATTTTCTATATTCCGCGGACATCTTGCAGTTTGATTTGTTTCCTGGATCCTGGAGATAATAGATAAAAAGTGACATAAGAATTGGAATGTCACGTCTACGGTAAAATAATTTGATGCACTCAAGATCCTTATTAATTATAGTGAATGAACAATCCAGACATATGCCATGAGAAGGAGTAAATCCGACACATTAGATTCACAGTAACTGTGTCACACCACATGCATGCACATAATTTTATCCTGGAAATCCTAGACATAAAAATGTCAAGCATTTTATTTAAGAAGAGGCACACTGTAGAAGATCTACCTGCTCATCATTTAACCTTTTGTGAAAGGGAGTAGTGAACCTGTAGAGACGGTCTCTCCACTGCTTTGGGGGTTGGTAGATATGTCTATACAGAGAAATAAGGAATATTTTCACATTAGGAACTGTTGAATATAAGAGTGGAAAAACTACTCTAATTGTTGATTTTATTTGATTTTTAGTAATTTTATTTAATTCCTTCGTTAATTCTCCATATCAAATTCTCACAGCAGTCATTTGCTGGAGTCACAAGTTTAATTCCCAAACTGTTAAATAATGAATAAATATGAGGAAAGTGTTACCTGCCTCAGCAGCAAAAGTACAACCACTTATTTTCAAGTTAGTACCAGTCAGAACAGTGCAAATCATATTATTTGCTCCTGTTAAAGAAAGCTCTTCTTAGATGCACAGATATGAAGTCAATATGACAACACGAGGATTTAATCTTATTGGAACTGAAATCTTGCCTCTCTATAATTAACCAGCTGAATTTTACTTACTGAGATGTATTTCAGGAACAAACTTTGTTTAGACAGCTAGAACTTCTTCCAAAGAAATCTTGAATTTTTATGTGAGATGCATATCTTTTGTCCCCAAGGATTTTTTAAGGTTGCTGTTCTGCCTTTTTTTTTTCCTAACGTAAATATTCATACTGTTCCTAGTATCTTGTGTAAAACCTTTTTTTTCATTTTGAGATACAAATCCACAAAATGCCATGTAAATCTATTCTTTAGTTTGTGAAGTAAATTCCCTGATGCTTCTGGGGCAAGCTAGGTGTGTTTTCCTTTAGCACAGAACAGGGACAAGGGTAGTAGATGAATCAGCAGAAGCAAAGTACAGTGGAGCAACTCTCTTCTGTACATGAATGTAATGTTCTCACCCGTATGCCTAGTACAGAAATCATCAGTGGAGATGTGCTTCCTTTCCCATTTCAACATGTCACCTGGCCTTGAGAAAGGTGAAGGAGGGTTGCCATAGTGGGAATGAAAAAACATTTCCTTTTCTTTTGCATTCCATAAAACATAAAGCTATATGGCCTACCTCATTTTAAATCCTTACAAGACGTATCCTTACATAAAGGAAAAAAAAAAAGTATGTACAGTTATAATACTTAGTCTGCCAAAAATACACACTACATATTTGTGTCTAAAAGATTCTAGAACTATTGGGTTCCATTGCTGTGTACCAGCAATAAGGGTGCTTCGAGAATATCAAAATCAGTAAGACATTAAGTCGTGAGTGTCTGTTGCCCAAATTGGTATAATTATACCAGGACATAAAACAAAATGTCCTTTTGGTAATCTTGTTCTCCATTCACTACCAGTTTGACCTGGATGCAAACACACCATCAAGTGCTGGGCACTCTAATTGAGGAAAAAATGTGATTCAGGTAGGCAGTGGTCAGATGAGAGGAGCAAGAACAATTAGCAATAAAAAAATACATAAACTACTAGAAAATACTGGGGGGGGAAAAGGTTCTATTAAGCCCAGGGGAAAACTAACAAACAAACAAACCAAATCCTAAAACCAAAACACAACCAACCAAACAAGCCAACTCCCCCCATCTTCTAGCAGACATGAACATAATTTTCAAATCTATAAAAAACTACTGTATAGCACGTTCAGTTCTTTACCTGCCAGCCACTGGAGAAAGAGAAATATTGTGTGTCAGAAAGATTGTGGAATTGTAAAGGAACCATAAGGAAACACTTTCTAAAAAGCACAAGGATAAATTTCCAGAAGATCCTAAGCATTGGAGAACAGCTTGTCAGGAATCTCTCAGTCCATCTGTCTGTCTATCTGCTGTCTGTCTACTAGAATACAGTGTCAAAAGAGAATGAATAAAGCTCTTTTCTTCCCTCTGACTGTGAGATTTTTCCATTTTAACTCTCTTTTATATGAAGAAGCATTTTTAGTCCCTGCTGTTCCTGTCTATCAAAGAAAAAACTTAGGTAACAGCTGGCTTATCAGAAGTCAATATGACAATCAGAACAGAATGGCAATCAAGAGAGCTATGAGAGAGCAAAGCCAGAGTAAGATGAATACCACATTCTGAATTTTGACTTTTCTAACCATAACATAGTAGACTTTTACCTAAGGCTTTCTGAAGGATCAAATGAAAATATGAGACAATGAAAAATCTTTCATATGCTCAGCCCTTACCTAGGGAGTTTATAAGACTGCAACAGAAACAGACAGAAACTCAAGCTTTATAAAACCTAATTTTAAGACTTAAGAAATCTTTGATTTCTTATTCCCATATTACAAGTGTTCAAAAAAAAAAAAAAAAAAGATTCAGAATACTTCCACACAACGGCCATACCTTTAGTTAGATCAGACTGATGTTCTTCACTGACTTTGATGTATATACCTTGATCTGCATAAGGTTGAAATCTGGCCCTTCTGCTCTTATAATTTTGTTGTAAGTACTTGCACTAATCATAAATATTTTAAGTTAAATCAGATAGAAAGTAATAACTTTTTTTTTCCATTTCAAATTCCTATATTGGATTTGGATTTTTTTCTGCAATCTTGCTTTACAAGATAACTTGAATACAAATGCAACATGTGCAATTACAATTCAACAGAAGAAATGAAAAAAGGGATGATTTAACATCTGAAAAAAGCCCATGGAATAAGAAGTATGAATATTCCTAATCTGTTTTTATGACACTGTGTAACATTGCCTGAAGCATAAAAATTATGCATGCAGCTTTAGTTTTACTGGTTCTGATTTAAGGATATGAGGGAGATGGAAAAGGAAATCAGTTATGGACATTGTGTTTACTGATTATTGCTTTGCAGACATATAGGTCAATCAGAGATGGTTTTCAAACAGTCAGGTGAGATAACCAATATAAATACAGATGAATCAACCTAAAATTTAAAATACAGTATTCAAAACTTGTGGGTGACCCAGGGTAAATATTTAAACATCTGATCAAGTATAGACCTCTATAAACTAAGGTTTTTGTCTTGCTAGTCATCTGGTTTCCCTTCATAACCAATGAAGACACATTTAGAACACAATTCACCCTAACGAGGATGTCCAAAATCTCAGATGAATTACACCCTGTAAATGTCTAGTTCTCCTTATTGACTGAAAAAATAGCTTATGCTGATTGTTTCAGATATACACAATACTAATCTAAAATTAGGTGAGATTAATACATTTAATCCATACGATTACTCCATTATTATTACTTTAACAAGCTGTTTAAAGCTAGCTAGGACATCTCATGAGGTTGGCAAAATATATAAACAATGTTTGTCTTGCAGCATCATCTTTCCCACTGTGGGAAAACCAACAGAGAGAAGGAGGCCACTTCTCCAAGGTATACTGCCTGGATGAATACAGACTTTGAGCAAAAACTGGTAGCTTTGCCACTCACCTTCAACCAGTGAGACTGTGAAACATCTGCACATAAATCCAAGTTTTCTTAAACTTTCTACTCTTTCAGATTAGTAGACAAATTGTAGGAGGATTTTTGATAGGAAACAGAGAGAACATAAGAATAAGCTTTCTAAGCATGACAGAAACATACACTGCAGCAGTAACTAGTCAGCAAAGACAGATGACGTTCAGTATTTTAGAAAAACAGATAGTCATTTCCGGGGGGGGGGG